>OZ020539.1:18297783-18647358 GCA_963971435.1 Lasius platythorax
CTCCCGCCGTTACTTTTACGAGCGTGTCCGAAGGGCTCGATTATCGACGCCTTGTACCTAGATGAGTAGAGAAAGGTAGAGAAAGGTAAGATGGATCTTTTTTTTTCCTTTCTTTGTCACTGTGCGCTTTTTACGATCTTCGGACTTCTTCTGCGCCCCTCTGTCGTTCTCGGCGATCGTGATCGCAATTATGATTGACGCGATATGACGCGAGAGCGTCGTAAGACCGATTAAAAAGAAAAAAAGAAAGAAAGAAAAAAAGAAAGAAAGAAAGAAAGAAAGAAAAAAACGTGCTCCGCGAAGCGTGATCGAATGAACCTCGAAAGGGGCGCGAGAGGAATCCTTTCGCGTCGCTCTCGCGCTCCGTTCGCTTCCCCTCGCTTCCTCCGTCGTTCGCTTCTCGTTCTCCTACCTGGCCAAGCGCGCGATCCGTCTTTCTCTCTGTCTTATTCCCCCTTCCGGCGGATGCTGGATATCCCCGCCACCTAGCGGCGCGGGAATGCGAGGCGTGGCCTGTCCCGGAGAAGCGGCCGCCTCCTTATGCATTATTATATAGCGAGAGCCACTCGTGTCTCTATGATTTTATATGCCGCGCGTTTCACAGCGTGAATATTCTAGCGCGCTTCTCCGCGCCGCTCTCTCGCCGCGCCGCACCGCGCCGCACCGCACCGCACCGCATCGCATCGCACCGCACCGCACCGCACCGCACCGCACCGCACCGCACCGCACCGCATCGCGCCGCATTCGCATCCCACGTCCCGATGCGCCGACGATATATCGTGTTTTATATGCTGCCCAATTATTTTCTCGTTCCACCGTCGCGCACCACGATCTGGCAATTGTATATGCGAGACAACACGAGCGAAAAGTATCGTAAGGCGAGAGAGTGCGTTGACATTTCTCTGCGACGTCGTTCGCGAATTTACTTGGTCGATCGAGAGATTTTCCGTAGACTCTCTCTCTCTCTCTCACTCTCTCGTAAGCAGCTATACTCGCTCGTATCCAGCCGATTACTACTAATTACTAATTACGTGTACGTTCAACTGCGAGATGCTGTGATTGCAGGTTTTAAAGCTGCTCGTCTATTCAATTTAAACGAGCGAAATGTGTCCTCGATTGGTTACGCTCGCGTAGCACGTTTAACAGATAGATACGTGTAAAAAAGTCGACGCCCGATTATTTGATCAGCGTGGGTGTGTCAAGATTATTTATAATCTAATTAAAATGAATTTTTTTTTATCGTATAGAAAAAAAAACTTTGCTTATACGTAAAGCTCAATTTTTCCCTTTGTGTTTTGAAATATCATATTTTGATATCTCAATTAAATAAGATTATATACTTATTACCGTCAATATTTAAGAGAATCGTCGATATAACAATTACATAATAGCACAAATAAATAAGATAACGTACACATAAAGAAAAAAAACAAAAGCGGATATTATACTTTATACATGCATCGTCGAGTATAATGGCGCATCGTCGTTTTATACGTCACTTTACGTTTTTTTTTCGATACACTCAATCGCATCTTGTCATATCATCGTCGCGGTAGAAACGCGAGAGAACAGGTGAATCGACATAGGATGATTCAGACGAGGGGAGGGGGACGGAAGGGGGGAGAACTACCAGCAAAGGCTGCGGTAAAGCGGCAAGTAGAAAACGGAGAAACGGGGGGACGTGGGGGGCACAGATAAGGGGTAAAGCGAGGAGACCAAGATTCGTGGATGGGGTGTGCGCGGCAACGGTTGGTACCTCACTTCGGAATCTTGCGTATGAATGTATGAATAAAGTGCCGACTATAGTTCAGGTGTTTCTGGCTTGGTTCCGTCACCGAACTCTCCTCCATTGTGCTCGGATACAAGCCATAAGCTATAAGCAGCGTGGGATCTTTCTTGTGGATGGAGAATATTAATTATTGCTAATTTCGTCCATTTTTTCCCCAATTCTGACTCTATTCTTGTCGCATCGTCAGCTATTGTGAACCTCGAACGTCCCAACGTTGAATAAATAATTGAGATATGTATACAGAATCGCTTAAAATATTTTCACGACGATTTTAATACATTAAAGCGAGAGAATATCCCGGTCCGTACAATTTTTTTTTCATAATAATTAAGAGATAATAACGTTTAAGAAATTAAGAAATGTAGCGCGATAATTTATCGAGTGCAAAGTAAACGATAACGGCGCACTAATTAATGACATTCAGGATACCGCTGGTCTTATACTTTCTAATGGTTTTACTCGTGCGTTGTGGTTTCTCTATATTTACGCAGCATTTATAAAGCATCGGTGCATTTCACGTTTCCTCTATTCCGCGCGTGTGTGTGTATAAAATCCGTTTATCTCCTTTTATTGATAAAAAGTACGCCGGAGCCAATTCCGTTTACTGCAACTTGACGCGCGCGTCTCTCAGCCAGATGCAGTGTCAGTCCGTTCTATGAGCGGACGGGATTTCACTCGCGGTTCAAGTGCTTCGCGAATCTACTTCGTATCTTGTATCATTACTTAACCGAGCAAACGTTACATTGACACCCCAATCTTTGCGATATATTTTTATGAATTGAAGAATATCGCGAAAATAACGAAAATGACACTACGAGAACAGGCGCATTAGAAAAGGGGATAGTTTTGTGAAAATAGTCATCGAAAAGAGAAACGTAAAAAAATTGTTATGAATCAAATAACGCGTTACACACGTGTATGATATAAATGTCGAGGATCTTCGCGCTCTTTTTTATAGATCTATTCAATTGAGATCACTCGAACGTAATCGCTTGCGTTACATTATTATTTTTTATATTATTATACATATATTATTGTACATTATTATTTTTTACCTGCACACAATGTCGTCGCTTCGAAAATTATAGTCGTATGTATAACCGCGGTTTCTCTCGAGGGCCCGTTAAACTTAAAAAGCGCATTTTTTTTCCCCTGTGTTTCTAACAGGTTTATTGTCCTCCCCGACTCATAATTTTTGCGTAAAGATCTTAGGGGCGCTATAATGTGTGTGCGGGCAGGGCTCCAGCAAAAGGGTGGTCGGTTGTCCGTCGTCAACAAGCGCCGGCGCCGGGACTGACACCTGCAGTGGCACCGCATCTTTCCTCCTAGGATTAAGTAGAGATACCTGCCTCTCCTGCGCGTCTTTTGACAAACACGCTCGGGACCCGTGTGTGTTTTCATATAAACATCCGCGCCCGTTCAACGCTCGCCGCTCGATACAACGCCGCGCACAATAGATTATAATAAAGGATTGTTAACTGTATGCTAAGGAGAATACTTAAATATTTCCTCTGCGTCACAGCTAGATAAACTTCTCTCCGAGTAGCTTCTATGAATCATTCCATTAGTAAGAGAGTAATATGCATACGAATTTAATTATCTTCCTCCGGAAGAATATACGATTTCTGATGAATTAAAAAAAAAGTATACATATTATCACAACTCACGCTTTTTTATTATTTTATTAAGTGGAAAATGCTCTTTTATCCATAAGGAGTAACGTGTAAAATATTTTCAATTTTTATTAAATAATTAATGAACGGAATTATACGTAAAAACAGACGTATTTTGTTATAATACTATCGCACGGACACGTGTAACGGCTTTATATCTCCTCGAGCAATTCCGTACCTATCGTAAGTACGCTTTCCGACACCTGCATCTCGTTCTACATCGATAGATTTGCGTCCAGCACACACACGCCACTGGACCGAACTGAATCCCGACGAGATCGTGGGATTAAAAATCCGCAGAAAATTCGCCGCAGCAGGTGGCGATCCCTCTCTCTCTCTCTCTCTCTCTCACCTTTCTCCTCTTTCTCTCTCTCCCCCCCCCTCTCTCTCTCTCTTTTTCTTTCTTTCTTTTCCCGTACATGGGGCATTAAAGCCATCCGGAGCGGAAGGGAGGAGGGGGGTCAGCAAATTGACGCCGTTTAGATTGCGCCGCATTCAATTAGGTTGCGGAGGCGCGGTCGAATAAAAACGCGCGTATACTCTTTTATCATTCGGCGCGTTTCATTTAGATTTGTTCGTTCTCGCGACGTATACCGTCCGCCGATGGACCGCTTCCAAAGGAGCGCGGCGCGCGAGGTTTCCGTCTCTTAATTTCGATGGAAATGAAGCGATTCCCGCCGATCTCGCGCGCGGCAACAAAATCGCCGGACCGTTTTAATCTGCGCGGTGTACCACGCTTCTTATACTAACGTCACTGCGTTAACGTTTTCGCCTCTAACTGTTTAGATATGTATTATTCGTTCGGTGTTTGTAACTTCTCCTCAACCCCCTCCTCACTTCCCCAATCTCACCTCAATCTCATCATCATTTCTCTCGAATATTTTTCTACTTGTCAAATAAACATGCCTTTTCTAGCGTGAATAGCTAGGGAGAAATTTTCTTTAATAAAAGTCAATGCCATTAAAAAAAAAGATTATTATTATTTTTTAAATATAGCGGGAAAGAGGAACAAAGTAGTAGTCATTGTGGATTTTCGGAGTCAATTAAAGTGTATAGATACAAAAACTTGAAATTTCCTTAAAACAAAACTGACGATTTGAAATTTCTCACAAAAGTTCGGACAGACCTTACACTCGAGTCCCTCGAAATACTTGAGATCTCGACGGAGAGCGTCCGCGCATTGGTAGAAAGTAAACGGAAGAGATAGAAGAACACAGACGGGGGAGAGTCTGGATGCGGTCCAGGTTTATGGCTACGGTGGCAAAAGAATAGATATGACGTATTCATGAGGATGGCGCGGGTTTGTCAGGCAGATGGCATAGCGATAGCGGCGCGTCTCGGATCTCTGAAGAAAAACACGAAATAGTTGCGTCTCGCTCGAGGCGAGACCGGACCTGTTTTCTATCACCTTTCTTCGCCTCTTCGTGTCCAGGATATTCCCGGTTCTTCCCCTCGCCCTCTCCGCTCCCCCTCCCCCTCCCTTGCATCGCAATAAAATCCGATTTGACGTCAATTTATCTACGGACATATCCAGTCAGCGCGACGGCATCGCCAGAACGGCGGCCCTTCTCTCCTCTTCTTTTTTCATGACATCCGCGTTCACCGTTCGAAGGCACGTTGCGCATGAATTTCATTTATAAACTACCGATCACCTTTTTCTCTTCCACCCGTCCCGGCTAATAAGACGACGGTGGGAGTAACGGATATTGTTACTGAGGGTTCTGTGTTGGAAATAATATTAAGGACCGTATTTATATCGGGCGGCTCCTTTTCTCCCGATCGGTATCGCGAACCGATCGATGAGGAACAAAAAGGGATACCTTGCGACGCTTCTCTCGGCGGAAAAGCCGTATTCATTTAAATTACGTGGATGAGCGAGATGAGAGCGGTTGATAACAAATTCGTGCATGCGATACGATATCTTTACCAGATATACAAGAAAGCAGAATGGACGATGCAGAGAAAAATAAAATATTCTAAAATTATATTTGCCTTTTTTTTTCTTAAATATGTACACACATGCGCATACGATTTTAAAGTTTTAAATATATCTTTGAACAGCGCTATTGCTGTTCGATATTCTCTCATTTTAGAGTAAATATTGTTCAATTGAATTTGTGATTAACATAAAAATAAAGGGTGCAATTCTATCCGCAATCTTTTGCAATCTGGCTTTTAATCTCGTGAAAATGCGCGCTACGAGAAGACGTGAACTCCGGATTCTCTCTAGCTACTTTTCTCGACAACTTGACACGCACACATACACAATGTATCTGTATAGCTTTATACATATATTCGTGTATATGGAGGTTACCCGTCTATAACATATATGGAGAGACTGGTGCCCCTCTTCCCCCCTCAACCAAGTCTTCATATGCAACAAACGTGATTGACAAGACGATTGTAAGTGAGTAGCCGTGGATAAGGGAGAGAGAGAAAGAGATGGACAAGTCAAAGAGAGAGGAAGGGAAAAAACCTGGATGCGTCATAACGGCATAACGAGCCAAGTGCTAATACGAGCCATTCCGAACAGTTTCTCACCCGTCTTTGATTTATTCGTCCTCCTTTTCTCTGAGCTTTTTCGATAGTTACCCAGACTTGAACCTTTGGCTCCCAAAGGATGCTAGAGAATCTCCCTTCCTTTTTGCGTGATAAACGCTTCTTGTTGTTAGTGCCTCGGCAATTGATGTGCTTCTTTATCTCTATGGGATGTTATATTTTCTCTCTCTCTCATTACTTTTAGAAAATAAATATATAAAGATGGAGAACGCGCGTAAAATATATATTGTATATATATATATTTATTTATTTAGGAAAATATATTACATCGCGATGTGTGTTGTGTTCTATATGCTAATTACAATGCAAATTTATTGCCAAGAAATTTAATTCAGAGCTCGTGTAAGTGCGCTCGCATATGTAATATTTGCAATTTGAAGCTCATGTTAATTTTTCGTGTTTCGTAATAAATATCTTGTCTCTCTCTCTCTCTCTTCCTGCACATGACATTATGCAAGTTGTGGATCTTTTTACGTGTTATCGTTATCCGTTTAAAGTATTAACGTCATCCTTATATATACTATGTAAGGAGGAAAGAAAGTATCTCTTAGAGACGATCTTAGACAGTAAGACCAAGGAACATCTGCGTCGGCTAACGAGGATTCATGTCCCGAGTTGTATTATTCAGTTGCGCAAATGTGTCGTCGATATGTATATAATTCGACCAAATAATTCTTCATTAATTTTTTTTCTCCGATCATGTTCTCTATCTCCTTTCCTTCATTAATGCTTCTGCTGTAAGCATTAATTTTCAAAAGGGCATATAACTTTTAAAGTCGAATCACTGATACGGTAATGGATAAGCCAATATCAGCTGGAAAGCAATTTTTCTTTTTTTTTTTTTTTTGTATACAATAGAACAGAATATTTTTGTATAATTGTAAAGTATCGCTAGATTAATTATTGACTATTATTATTAATCGTTTAAATTCATATCGAATTATAATTTAATATTTTGTGAATACTTATGCAAAGAAAAGATCGATAACATAACCATATAAATATATCTGCTGTATTTTTTACGTTCCCATGTCAATCAACTTGATTAATTTTTTACAACGTAATCTCGCGTTTTTACACTTAATGCAAGATAGGTGCTAATTAACTATTTTAATGTTTTTATTATACGATATCATGACTTATTCTCTATTGATATTCTCTATTGATTCCTTCTTTCACAGATGCGATATCACAATTTTCTAAAATAATAATTCAGACCTTCAGAACTAAGGTTCTCTATAGCAAGCCTTCGATAATATCGAGGAGACATTCGGCAGCCGTAATAACAATAATAATGCATCTCGTGGAGGAGACAAGGTAAGAACGCGTTCAAGGTTGGCAGAAAGGGACCCGGGTCGGCTGATCGCGGATCTCGGCCGCATAAATTTGTTTTAATTGCCAGCGACGTTACATTTTGCTTTAATTATGCCGCATTATCTGGGAGGTAAATTAGGTAGGTCCAGCTCTCTCGGTCCATCTTTCCCTCCGTCCGCCTTACTCCCCGGGCGCTATCCCGCCGCCGCCCCCGCCCCCCGCCAACCCCCCCGTTCTCGATCTCCTCGTCTCGATTTTGCGGGTGAAAAAAAGAGCGAGTGTGCCATCCGCTCTCTCCCCTCTCTCCTCTCTCCTTTTCTTTCTCGTGTGTTCACGCACACTCCTCCGTGTGCTCTATACAGTCCACCTTAGGATAGGATCTCTTTCCACCCGCGATCCTCCTCTGTCACCTCTTTCTTACGGACCGATCGTCGTCTTCAGTCCCTCTTTCCCACCCTCTTCCCCGCCGCTACTATCCTCCCGGACACACACCGCCACCCCAATTCTCCGTTTCCTCAGAACAGAGAGAGCGTGTGACAATTTACTCGGGCGATCTTCGGGACCGAGGCTCTCGTCCGCCCTGTCCTCGCGCGCTGACTTCTCTCTCTCTCTTTCTCCCCCTCACCCCTTTCTCCCCATCCCGTTCCTCTCTTGCGAATGCTATCCCACCAGCCCCTCTCGATCGGCCCAGTCTTCGGGTTCTCTCCGTACCCCGCCCGCGGTTCCTACCACCCTTTCTTCTCGTTCTTATATACCTTATAGCTGCGTTATTTATGCCGGGTCCGGCTAATAAACATATGAACGCCCGTGCCTTCTCCCGAGAGCGCACACGGCCGTGAGATCGCGACGCACACATCGTCGTGACGCACGCACACGCGCGCGCCGAAGCTTTCCGGCCGCAGACGGGGTCTCTCTCTCTCTCTCTCTTGCTCTCTCCGAGCATTGTCTCGTCTTATTAACAGCCAGCGGGACGATATATCTCGGTTGTTCCCGCTGGATCCCCTTTCGGTCCCTAACGCCGCGGCGGAGAGAGAACGCGTCGACACCTCGGGGATAACGCGTCATAGAGATCTGCGGATGAGAGGACGCGAATGCACGCCCACGTTTTTGCCGCGTGCGCGCTTTCCCCTTTCCTTCGCCTTTTATTTTATTTTTCCGAATCTCTTCCCTTTTTCTACTTTCCTTTCGGCACCTCTGATATTATAGCTTTGAGTGTCTTAAAGATGCGAGCAAGACATTGCTAATTTAACTATGATATCTAATTTTTCTATTTCATTATTGTAATGACATTAAGTGCACCATATTCTCTTCGATATTGATCGATTGTGTCATTTTATTATGTTACTTTTATAATTATTCAATTATTTTTTGGAAAATTGTCGGTAACATTTGCGAATGTTTGTTCGCAAAAAAAAATTTAGTGGAAGAAATTATTTAATATAAATTTTTTATGTCATTAATTTGATCGTGCTCAAATTGGATGCAACGTAAATACATGATGGAACAATGTAAACGCTACGATACGCATCTTCTATCGTGCACGGAAAGTACATGCGCGATTCACTCGCGATTTACTTGCGATTTACTTGCGGCGAACAGTGGCAAATTCCGAATCGAACATTGCGCGCTCCTTCATCCAGCCAGAAGGTAAGAGAAGGTAAGAGAAGGTAAGAGAAGGTAAGAGAAGGTAAGAGAAGATCCGCGGAGAATTAAAGGATGACTATACCTCCTCTCGGCCGAATGTCAAGGGGGTAGTTTGTAGAGGTGACGCGGCCGCGATGTCAACGAATATTTATTTAATTGGCTGTTCGCCGGCGAACGCGCTGCCGCTGTGTTATGCGGGAGCGATCTTGGCGGAAAGAAAGTCCCCCTCCCTCTCCCCCTCCCTCCCCCCCGGCCAAGATTCTCGAGAAGGACAAGGCGAACGAGTGAAGGACTCGTTATTACGTACCAACACACTCTCTGTAGAGAAATATTTTCATCGATCAGGAAAGATTCCTGATGCTGACAAGCTATTTGGATATTATATGAAAAGAGAGAGAGAGAGAGAGAGAAAAAGAGAATTCGCGTTACATTACCCGAAATTTTGGAATCGGAAGCTTTCGCTAGGATTTGAATATAGTCAAAAATTAATTACGCGTATATAACGTGTCCACACTTATTATTTAAATAAACAAAATTAGATATAAAATATTTTTTGTAATGTCTATAAAATTACAATATTGTAATACGAGAAGGATTAAATAGCGATCTGTCAAAGTAGCGTAAAATTTATCTACTGCGGTTTTCGCTAAATGTACAATAGATTCCTCTGCTGTTTTCTCTCTTTATGTTTCTACTCTACCTTCGACATCTTATGGTCACGTTGCTAGTTGCGCACGTGTTACATACCACCCGGTGTGCTCATCGAGTTGTACGTTACGGTGAAAATGTCTCTACATTAGCTATACTATAGTTACATAGTAGCTAATGCACGGCTATGATATAGATTTATGTCGCGGATAACCGAGCGTTGAACGAGAGTGTAAGAGCCTGATGGAGCTGAAGATCGAAGACGGTTAAAGGGGAAGGAGGTGGTAGGAAGAAGGGGCAGGAGCGGATTTAACGGATTTCAACGATTATGGCTTACATTGAAAAACGAGTCTCGATACCTTCGACGATACTAACTCGGCTAACTGTGCGATTTAACGTATAATATCCGACGATATTATACGATTTATAAGCCTCTTTGTCAGGCTCGTTCTACATATATAGACACAATATAGTATTATTGTAAACTGTCGTACATAAATTTGCTTATCTGTATCTTAAATGTCAGTGTTACGCAACGAGTCGTTTAACTTTATATTGAATATTCCGGCCGCTAACAGCCGGAAATTTGAATTCTATATTTGTCGTAAACTTTCGTTTGTACTTTTGACAATTATAACAATTACGCAACAAGATATCGTCTGAAGTCACCGAGACGTAAGATGCGTATAATCAAAAAATTAGATAACAGTGCAACGACTTGTGCATGTTTGCGTGCGCAAAATACTCGAGGCGGTAAATACTTGACTCTATAGACTCGAATGCTCGGAATATCGGTCGTACCGATCCGCGAGAAACTGGTAAAAGAGGGTCCCACGCTTTTCGACATACGCGTCCCGCGCGTTTCGATATAAAGAGGCGAAAGGAGACTACCGGATTTAACTTATTAGCAAGTTGAACACATGCGGGAAGGCTATCGAAGCCTACTGCAAACGGAATATCTGGCGAGTCCCCGTGGCGTGTATACGTGAGCTCCTGGGAAGGGGGCAACGTTGAGGTACGCGGCGAATGCGGGGGAGTGGGACGGAAAGAGAGAGAGAGAGTGAGAGAGAGAGAGGGAGGGTGAGGGAGATCGAGCAGACGGCGAGGGGTAGGGGAGGGAGGAGGGGAAGGTCGATGGACGTCGCGACAGGGGCGGTGGGGGGTGAAGGGAGAGGGGCGGAAGGAGCGCGCAACTCTTCTCCGGAGGAGTCCGCAGCGACCGGAGTGATTTGTGAAGACGCTCCCGCGGCTGTAATCACGTGGGATCTCCGGCGCTGTCTCTCCCGAGGGAGCGAGAGGACATGATGTGACGCGCCGCGAGACGGAGCCGAGCCGACGGATTCTTATTGTTATTATGTGGGGAGTGACGTCCCACGATCCTGGCATGTTTATGCGTCCAGATTCGTGGCGGCCTTGGATGCATCGCACAGGCGAAGCCGAATCAAAGCACCCGAGAGTCAGTTCTCTCCCGAGGCGCCTGTCCTTCTCTCTACGAGAGTCTCTCCCTTGTTTTAAACCTACCCTCGGGAGAGGCGCCCTCCCTCCGCGCGCGCTTCGTCTCTCGCTCTCTCGTTTCAAACTGTCGTATCTGTCATTCTCTAATGCTAACGTCAGACGAATTATATAATAGTATCAATACCGAGACGCGAAACAATATTCCGCATCTCATTGTGAACAATGCGTTTCCAAAAATGTCAGTCAGATCAATTTCAACATTTTTCTGCGTACTTTCCCGTTATTATAAACTTTAATCTACAATGAAATTAATTCCGCGTGACCAAATATCTAGTCATAAAATATTTCGTTTATTTTTAAAATGTCATTCTATTTCATTGACGACGATTTCGATTTCGTTATAAATCTCATTATTATTTAATAATGATCGCACACGGCCATCGCGACGGCCACCCTTGCAACTGTAGCGACGATCCGATTTTGTTATCGCGGAAAATTATCTAACGAACTGTGTCCGGGCTGGACGGCTATCGGATATCTGGTCACAGCACCGGGCACCGATAAACACGACTCTGCGGATCACGAGACGCGTAAAATGAACGGCCGCGCGTATTTGTCGTTGGGGGTGTGTTTATGACGTGCTCGTTTGCAGACGTTACATTATAAAGAAGCTGCGCGACGCGCAAGCGGCACGAGCCCCGCCGAGCTTATATACATATACACCGCCGTCGAAAGCGAGATGCGCCCGGTGGTGTATCTGGGCGTGGCAAGGCCGCAGGGCGCCTCTCGCTTGGGAATAAATTATCTCGCGGGCACTACACGAGCAGGCGCACCCCGGTTATTATTGCCTAATAGACGGCCAAACAAACGGTTCACGCCCACCCTCCAATAACGTCGTGATTAAATTGTCCGCCGACAAAAGCGCGCGTGACCGACCGGATCCTCTTGACGACCGGTAGCCACCGGTTGAGGACCGCTGCTCACGTATAGGTTGTCGTATACATCCTTCCTTCTCCCTTCGACTTCTCTCTCTCTCTCTCTCTCTCTCTCTCTCTCTCTCTCTCTCTCTCTCTCTCTCTCTCTTGCTCTTCGTCTCTCCTCGTCACGGGCATCAAAGCGATGTCTCGTTTACACGGCCGTCCCGCGATACTTTATGCTTTAATGTCCGCACACGTTGTCGTGTCCGGACGAGCTCTCCGGCTGGACCACGCGGATGTCATTCGGTTATACCTCCGGCCAATCAAACCAGCTACGCTAGCTCGATGTTACATGCGCGATAATATGGGCTATAACGCTCGCGTTTTACGTTATTCTACAATGTTGTATTTGCTTCGACATTCGATGTAAAATTTGCAACTCGCGGTAGATTTTTTTTCATGATTTTCCGTCGCTTCTCAAGAGAGAAAATTCACTTACAGTTCACTCGTCAGTATATACGAATCATATATCGATTTCGTCTATTTATTTTTGCAGATTTTTTTTGCACACATACACGATTTTCGTAAATCTCCGACTGAAAAAAATCCGTCAAATACGTGAATGCGTATATATCCTTCCTTCGGTATCAGACCGTTCAATAAGCTGCAATAAGTTTTATTTGTACTGCCGAGCCGTGTCCTCGGCATGCTATCGTTTTAGCAATGTAATTGATCTTTTACGGACAACAGTGTACTTCCTTTCTTTACGGTTTTACTAACTACTCTCCGCTGTCGTGCGGAACGCTCAGTAAATCTTTTTCAATGGCGCTGAAAGAATGCCGCTCGCTATATAGACGCGGTCGCGGTATTACAGTTGGGCCAATGGGCATTTGTATATCGAGAGAGGATAGGAGGAATTAATTAGAGATATCGGCGGTATCTCTCTCCGCGTCATTAGCAGGCGCAGTTGTATGTTGTCCGTTGTATATACAAGCGTGTACGTAACCTCGCATGACCGGGACTCTTTAGCGAATCTCACTTTAGGTGCCAGGTCACCCCGGGGGCACAATTCATTTTTTTTTTTTTTTTTTTTTTTTCGAAGACCCCCCCTCGCTGCGTGCGAATGACGTTCAATTTATATCTATTCTGTGTCCCTGCTCGATTATTAACGTCGCGAATAATTCATCGGTATAAAATCAATTAAAATTAAAGCTACGAAGAAGTGATCATCGGATCACTCGATGATCTTATGATAAAATACTTGATTATTTAACTTGATTTGTAACGAAAAATAAATTAATACATTTGTGTTATATAATTTTATATATACTTATCACTATATTAAAATATATCAATTTTAGGTTAAAAAATCCTAATTCTTTTTGTAACTTTATACGTTATTTTACGTTGCATTTTCTGCTGTAAAATAGATACGGAATCGCATTTTCTTTTCCGCATTTCGCTATATAATTAGTTGTAAATAATTATTTTTTTCTACATGTATAGCGTAATGTATTTTATAAAATATTCCATATCACGCGTAATTAAAGTGGATATATTGTTGATTCATGTTTTAAGCACAAAGTCCTTCGATCGATATCGTGCTCGCGCTTAATGTCGATCCGCTGGGTGTGATTTGAGAGTCATTGCGAGCGAGACTAACTGGGCTGTAAATCTCGCCTGGCCGACCGAATAGGCGGGTACCGATTACCATAGACATGCCACGCGTTGATTATAAACATAATTAAAAACAACAACAGCCCTCCCCTCATCCCTTTAACGTATGCATTTGTTTCGTGGACGCCGTCGATGCTGGTGGTCCTCCTGTGCATTGTCCGCGATCGCTTCGGTCTAGGAAGCTTCGTTCGACCGTACTTCGACGATGGGTATCGATCGATTATTGCCGATCGATCGATAAGACTCGGGACAATCCCTTTCGAATGTTGCGTTGCAGAAGTTACGGAAAGTGAAATATGTGAATTCCAAAGAAGAATCTCGTCACAAAGTAGGCGCAATGTGTTCGGATTAATTAAAGCTTCATTAGAGCTATTAATTAGAGTTTTATTAGAACTAGATCGGCGCTTTCTTGTTTTAAACTGACTTCTGTATATCTTGCATATTAATTTTTTCAGTATTTATTAGAAGCAATTACATTTCATCAACCTGTGTTATAATTTAAACATGTGTCACATGTTCATTCGTTTTTATTTTGTATGTGCTAATTATGTGGAAATATATAGTATATGTAATATATAAAATATCTCCAAATCACCGAATGTCTTTTTAATAGCAGATTCTCTGGCTAATAAAATATCGAGGGAGGTCATTATTTTTTGCCAAGTTTCCAATTTTTTATCAGATTTGTAACTTATTTTATAAGCCTCTAATTAAAATTCTATTAAAGTAAATTGTACCTATAATTAATTGAATGTACTTTTATTAATATTGAATCCATAGTTTTTGAAAAGCCTTTCCTTTCAATCCTCTATAACGAGAATGATTAATGTTTCGACATTTTCGTTAAAAAAAAAATCATCTCCAAATTGGCCAGAGAATTAAAAAGACATAGGATAATTTTGTGACATTCTGTGTGACAGTTTGATATAAGTTATACATATAGTTTTTTTTAACCAGCACATAATTATCTGTATACAGTATGTATAGCAAGCTTAAAAAAAATCACGGTAAAGCAGAGTAAATTAAAATTCGTCGATATATGGCAATGGCCCTTTTTTGTAAGATTATTTTGTGTGATTATAGTGTTATACGTTATACGATTCTTATCTTTATTGAAAAAAATATACGTGTGATATAAAAATCTCTGATTGAATATATATTGTAGCGTAAAACATATTAGGGGTGCGCATCAGGATCGGTACCTCGTATAATAAGAAACGTTAAGTATTATCACGCGCCGATCAAATTATCGCCTTTTAAAATCTGTAAAAATTCGTCGCGTATCGTCGTAAAATCGTATCTGCTGTCCGCGTGAAATAAAATATCATATTTATAAGTGCGTTTCGCGCGCGCGATGGGAACAGAGAGCCCTGCTATGTAAATTCATTACATCAAAGCTGAAATTGTAAATACCCTATAGCTTGCAGGGCGTTTTAAAAGAGCCCAATTTGGATTCTAACGGGTGTAATATTTCAGCTCTCCATTTCACATAAAGATCTTTATCCGATCGGTTATTTTTCCTGAAACCCCGAAAGTTCGACGACGATAAGCAACCCACTCCTAGGTAGTTTCTGAAAGTTTTCTGGAAGAATGTCGTAGAGATATTTTCGGGCCCTTTTTTACATTTTCATCAGCATATACGTTTCTTTTTCCTGGATATTCTCACATATTAAATGTAACGATAAATAATCATATTTAATAATCAATTGTACATTTTTGTCTCAGATGAAAACTACTCATTCAAAACGTATCTTATACCAATTATTTTATGTATATCTATAACCTTGAAACTGAATTCATTAAATTTATTAAAATCACTGGACTTGATTTGTTTTACATTACGTTTTACGATTGCATTTTTATCTCGCCCGAGAGATCTCACATTAACGGATTATAATAATTCGAAAAGCATCTGCTCTACGAAAAGAAGAACATTGGGAAATGAGAAGGTTTTTTCACGTGGCTGAACTCTCGGATCGCAACAACGACTCCAACAAATTTGCACCTCTAATCGCATCTCACGATACGAGTATAATGAGAGCATGATGCGAGTCGAGTTGGCGGATGAAGGAGTCCGAGTACCAGCGAGGATTCCGATTGGATCTCTCCGCCCAGCGAGGGCGAGAGGCTGGCTTTCACCTTTGACCCTCTTGTTCTTCCTCTTCTTTTCTTTCGCCTGCCCTCCGCCAGCACTCTGCCAGCCCTTCGTTCTCCTTCTGTTGGTCCCACGTCTCGTCGTTGTTGCGACCACGTCTTTGTTCAATGCAACACTGTCACATAGTTTTGCATATCGTATTCCTATTTTCAGTGTGTGCTCTCTTACAACCTTGTTCAAAATTCCTCTTTATAAATGTAAAATACGTTCATTATTCATTATTTTAACGCGGTGCGTATTAATGACGGTAATGAGATGTAACTATACGAATTATTCATAGACTTGACAATATAGGAGAACGAAAATAGGCTAGACACAATTCGCGACGATATTTATAAACTTCAAATGAATATTCTGGTCCACGGATGATAATTTTACTCGCTCATATACGGATTTATAGCTAAACGATGTTCATGACTAACAAGAAGTAACGCCGGTATTAAACAGTTCGCGTACGTTGTAAACGTCGCTAAGACAGCGATTCATGTATATATTCTGAAGAGAGAGACAGATACCGTGTGTTATTAAGTTTAGCGCAACTAACTATTTCAAGCTGGATTAGCTTAATATCTCGGATCGTAAAATTTTCACCGGACATGGCGAATCTTTATTAGCATCCGCAGCGAGTATACTCGCGGGACAACCGACTTTATAACGTATGGGATACGCTACCGTCCATTACTCCCGTTCTTCGAAAAAGCGCTCGGGGTCCATCTCCTCGGCTTATAATTGATAGAGTGGTAAAGTGGAAGAGGAGAGAGAATCGCGCAGTGAGGGTGAATCGCACTCTGTGCGGCGGCCGTCTTAATATGACCATAAAGGCACGAGACTCTCGCGGTAATAATAAAGTGATAATAAAACGAAAAGTAATACCCAATCGTCTCGCGGACACGCCGCAGGGAGTTTATTACACGCTGCCATATTATATGCAAGCGAGAGGCTACAATACATCGGCGCTGATTTTATGGGCTTGAGACATGAAGCCTTTATTCGTAACGTTCCGTCCCTCCGCTCGACATTTTCTACGGCTTTATGGCCGATAAAGAATACAGCGAGTTAAAAATAAGATAGAGTCGAGTTTATCATTTATGGTATGCGGCGCTTCTTCGGCGATATTTCACGATAAAGCGGGCTGTTATACTCGTCGCTACTTTGTACTGCGACACTTTCTCTCTCTCTCAAAAAAAAAAAAAATCTCTGTCAGAAAGTGAATTATTTATCGCTGAATTGAATAAAAGAGAGAGAGAGAGAGAGTGACGCAACAGTACGTGCACAGATATTCGATTAAGAAAAAAAGCTGCGTAAGTTTATAAAAGTATAAAACCGATCTCTATCCAACAAAGTAGTAGAGTGTTTCGTAGTATATCTCTAACAAAGTAATAGAGTGTTTCGTATACCGTTATATAATGTGACGTTGGGTTTCATTTGAATAATGAATTTGAATAAAATGTCTTCTATCGTGAGGAAGGAAAGTTTCTTCGAATTATTTAATTACGAATTGATAAACTGCTATTATAATTTCAAATATCAGAAAATTTAGCATATACATTATACAGTCCGCATATTTATTTATCGTATTGCAGCAGAAAAAAAAAAGATATACAACATTATGAGCAACCAAACGATCACAAGGTTGCAAAATGAAATCGTATGTAAATTGAAAGAGTTCACGACTCCTATTGCTACATTTTCAAAGTTGCTACTTCTCATGAATATTCATCGGATATCTGAGCATAAATTAGAATTAGAAAGGGGTATCATAACGGAATAGTGTCAGTGAATTAGATAATATAGAGAGCTAGCTGTAAATAAATTACGGTAATTATTGCATACGAAGCGTACATATATATTCGGGATAAACTCATTATGTTTGACGTATGGAGAATATTTCAACGACAAAAATAGATACGCGGCATAAAGAGAGAGAAAGATACACATATGACGATACGATAGGCAGGACGGAGATTCGGACTTGATTCTTTCGCCACATTTTTACATTGTAACCGCGAACGACTGGAAAATCTTGGTGCGAGGAGCATGCGAATTAAATGGCTAATATTAAACCGCGCGCATAGTCTCTCTCTCTCTCTCTCTCTCTCTCTCTCTCTCTCTCTCTCTCTCTCTCTCTCTCTCTCTCTCTCTCCTTCTCTTTCTACCACGGTATACAAAGTAAGAAACCACCCGGAGGTGGTCCCCGGATCGGGTCGTCGCGTAAGGTGCACCGGCAGTAATTCATAAGGTAACTCATCGGCGGACAACGTCTCGCGGCAGATTTTAATTTTAACGGCCGAATTTCGGGGCCGTTTATGGGCCTAGTGCGTATAATTTTATCGTGCCTGCCGATCTGGCCGCGCGAGCCAAATATTGTCCCGTCGAGACGTCGAGTATCTTATATAAGACGGTGGGGTGGCGATGATGGGAATGGCGCGACTTGGTGGATCCGCGTGTGCAGCATCCAAACTTATACGATCGGGTGTACAAACGTACAAACGCAAAGATACTTAGATGCGCGTACGCGTGTGTGTATGCGTGTGTATGTATGTGTGTCGCGTCGTATCTGCTCGAAGGAAATCTATACCTCGACGGACAGAGAAAGAGGGAGAGGGAGAGAGAAAGAGAGAGTGAAGGCACCTTTATAGATTTGTAGAAAGTTGTAAATCAAATGTTAATGGGAACCCCGTGTCAGGCATAAAGAGCTTGAAACAACGACGCATAACGATAAAGATAAAGGTTCGAGAGCATAAAGGGTGTCATGGGGGGGGAGGGGGATCCTCCGATCCTGCTATGTTGTTCATGGGCTTTTATAGGCGTTACAATGGTGAACCAGTTTGTAAGTATGAACATTCGAAAGTTTCTCCGCGAACAGTTGATTAATATGCACTTTTATTACGTATCTTTATATTTTTCAGTTTGTCATCTCTATGCATTACGCGAATACAGATAATTATTCGATTCAAAAATTATAATTTCTCGCAATTGTGTCGCACGAAAGATAAATATATTTATATACGTATTTTATTTATCTAAAAGGATTCTCTCTTACACACACGAACAATATATGCACAAGATTGACGGATAAAATTCTCAAAATATAAATGCATATTATTGTTTGTTACGATAATGTCAAAATCATATTCTGAACTTGTGCTAAGATAAAACATTTAGAGATGACTGAAAGATGACCGCGCTACCGCGAGATAAGACTGCGAAACCGCAGATTATTCATTAAGTTCGGCAGTAAACCATCCTCTGTCATCACCGGGAGATTCCTTCCGGCGAAAGATAATAAACAGAAAGCATTTGCGCGAGTGCATCCAGCGCGTAGCTGTTTAAACACCGGGACGGCGATCTGCGTTCGCGCAATATCTGGAAAACTGCAATCCGATATCTAACGCATTTATGCGCCGAGCGTAAAATATCTCGAGCGTCATGTTCGCTTTCACTCGACTTGTCATCGATTCTTGGAATTGATGTGTCTTTGTATCGATTTCTAGAACTAATCAAAAATGACGAGCGGTCAACTAGGCAAGACACGCGACGTCGATCGATCTCATCGAGAGTAGGAAGCCGCGAAATTGTGTGGATTACGTGTATGTTCCTCGAACGGAATATCAACGTCGCCGTCGTAATCCGCGTTTCGCTTCCCTGAAAGACAACACGTAAAAAGGATCGCTGTGTATATGGACGTTGTTCAAACAGACAAACGATCGGCAAGTATACGTGCTCGGAAGATGCTCGTTTTTCGAGTCGTGGAAGCAGTGACCCGGCGGTTATAAGACAAGAGATACGAACGTACATACATACATACATACATATATACATATGTACATCGCGGAGGCGATATTACCATCACCGCGATGGTATCCGCACCAGTGGTCTGGCGCGTTTTGCACGTCATAATATTTGGAATTGTCGGAGAGAATGCTGGCAGGGTCTGCTCGCGAACGCAGGGTCGCTTCCTCGCCTCGTACAATCGCCCTATTGTGCGGACGCGCGCAAATTTGGCTTCGACGCCGGGCGTCGATTTCGGACGCCGGACACGTCGCCGGCGATCTCGCGAGATTGATTCTCTACGGACGCGAGAAAATTTCCCGCGGCGTTTGCGAGAACGTTTCTAGTCTTCTCTCTCTCTCACACACACACACACACACACACACACACGTGTTAAATATACTTGAATTCGTCAAGAGCCGAGGCGTGGCTGACACGGCTCGATAATTGAACGTTCTTCGCCGAGAAATCAATTTTCAATTTCTTACATTCGCGCGCCCTACGTATTTTTCGATTCGCATTCTCTATTAAAAATGTCGAAATTTTTTTTTTAATATCCTTCAGCAAATATGTCTAAGCGAAAATTTCAGCATTGATTTCTGAAAAACGTTTGTTTATTGTCGTCAATTGCGCTTTGATTCTTGTCGGCTTTTACGTTTGACGTTGCAACGTCTAAGAGCTCTTATCTTTGCTGTTAATACGCCAATTAAAATTACACATACATTCTGGTAACATATAATTATTTGCTCGAAAAAAATGCAACACTTGTAAAAATAAAATTAAATTGAAAAGGAAATACGAGAATGTTTATGACTCGTTTCCTAATTGAGATCGATCCCGGTCGATCGCGCGATCTTAGAAGAATACTCGAAGAATACTCTCGTCGCGGGTGCAACGTATTTTTCCAGGAACCGCATCGTCGACCGCGCGCACGTGTCGCCGATCAGGAATATCCGTTTCTTCCCTAGACAGAGTGTAGAAAAATCTCTTCGATGGAAACAGCGGGAAAGAAACTGGCAGAGAACACTCTCCTCTCTATGGGGTCTGGATCGGCTTAGTTCACGGCAACTCACGGCGTTCTCGCCCCCTTTTGCACGATTCCATCTCTCTCTGTCTCCCTCTCTCGTATTTCTTTCTCGGCATCTTTCATCCTTTTTCCGTCTCTCATCCCTTTGCTATAACGTTATATATGCCGAATGAACAAGGTGAGGTGAGGCAGCGCAAAAAGCGAAGCGCGAGCTTATACGCGAGCTATACTGTCCCTCTCTCTCTCTCTCTCTCTCTCTCTTTCTTTTCTTTTTCCTTTCTCTCTGTCTCCCTTTCTTTCTTTCGCGGGAGCTCTCCATTCAACGACCGTTCGCGGGTTCAATCTTCGCGTCGATTTTTCAGAAGAAATCCAAACGCCGTTTAGGGAATCTTGGCGAACGGCCAAGTCCATTCGATGGCCACGACTATGTTGATTCCGCTCAGACAACACACATACGCGATCGAACATACGTACACGCCTATTCCGGATTATATAGCGGGAAACACGTATTATATTTTCCGCGCGTATCCCGGATTTAGGTGTCTCGATGTCACGCTCTTCAGAAGCGCAATTTATCGCGTGTCGTCAAGGCGTAGACTTGCAACAACGAGCGAGAAATACTTAAATTTTTACATGATGTCTAAATGGAAAATAAATTGTTCGAACAAGACGAGAATTCAATACGAGAGGATGGTTGTTTGCGGAGATCTTTAAGAAATTTTATCCAATATATTATATTTTAAGGAACATTTATCAGCGGATATATCAGGGTTTGTTTTAGTGCATTGTCTTCGTCTTTGATAGAAATTACTATCTCGAACAATACGTCGTCGTAGGCGTGCGCGCATCAAGTCTCGAGTCAGACCATTAATGCCAATAACAATGATTCCGTTAAGAAATAGGGCGCGCCGTATCAGATATATCGATTCACCAGAAAATGAGAATTGACTGCAATGCTCTGATAATTGTAACGGGATAAAGAAAAGTCGAAGGGATACGTGCACTATTGTCCGAAAGCGCAGAGTTAGAGTAACGTCTTAAGCGTAAAAGTTTATCGTGATAAATATAAATGGAATTTCATATATATAGGTGTATATATTCTGACTTTCTCATAAAATAGAATATATATAACTTGAATATTACAGAAAAATTTTTTTTTAGACGAAGTATGTTTGTTACTAGCATCTGCAGATGCTGAAAGAACTCGAGGAGAATTCGAAGATATCCTTTACAGACTCTAGCAAGTCTTTAGGAGAATAAAACGTTTCTCGACGGATTTAAATGAACAAAAGTATGGGGGTAGCTCTCATTTATATATATTTATTCATAAAAGACGACATATTAAACTGAGCATATAGAAAACTTTGCATTTGGGAGCGGCGTAGGGATGCACGAGATACCAAGACTAGTCTTGGTCTTGTCTTGATCTTGTCTCGAAATTCAAGACAAGATCAAGACAAGATTTTAAATTAATTATCAAGACAATACCAAGACAAAATTATCAAGATTCTTGATCTTGTCAAGAAGTCTTGGTTTTTAAAAAAAGTTACCTAATTGTTCCCGATCTCCGAACGGAGATTCTAATTACAAAAAATGTGGAAATAGGAAATAGGATATAGCGATATTGTTTTTTGTTTCATATTTAAAATAAGTTTTATATGTGCATTGTTTAACTGCACTTACTTCCGAACTTTCACTATCACTTTCGGAAATGTCTGCATGTTCAGCAGAAGAACTTGGTTTAGTTCTTTTCATGGACTGTGTATTAGATTTACTGCGTTTCATTTTTTTTATAAAAACTGCGCGAACACGTCTGAACTAATTGTAACAACAGTTTTATACGCATACAACAATACGTGTACGCTGTTCTTCTGTGTATAAACTGCGTCTACACAATCGAGACGTGAGCATACGCAGTAAAGAACAAGCGAAAATCGTATGAGCTCGGCGCTTCGGATAACAGAAGAAATCAGATATATCTACTATTTCCTGTTTTCTATCAAGCCGACAACGTCGCACACGCACGCACGTACACGCATGTGCGCATGCTCACACACACACACACACACACATATTGTTTTGGGAAGTAAACAAATTACATAAATAGTAATTATCTCAAATTATATTATATTATGTTAAATATTATTTTAAACAATTTAGTAAAAATTGTTAATAAAAATCAAGACAAGACAAGACAAGACAAGATCTTTGGTACAAAAATCCGCTCAAGACCAAGACAAGATTAAAATTTTCAAGACCAATACAATATTTTCGCGAATATTGTCTTGTCTTGGGTCTCGTGCATCCCTAGAGCGGCGTACTTTCTTTCTCTCTTTCTCTCTCCAAAGATGAATTTTCGGATTCGTCTTTGAAGGCGAAACGACGAAGCGTGAAACGACGAATATCGAAGGGGCCACCCCGAGTTTCTCGTTTCAGGGATTATTTTGCGGAATATCACAGAAGCGTCCTTATTATCCCGTGGCAGCTGCGGATGATCCGTTGCGACAGCGGCTACGACAATTATGCGGGACATCTTCGTGCGCGTCATTCGCTGAACTTTGTCAGGCATGAATTTTTGTCGTGCAACAAGTTGCCCGTTCCTCTCTTTCTCTCTCTCTCTCTTTCTTTCTCTCTCGAGAATACATCACAAAGCTTTGGCACGCGGGATCTCAACGCGCGGATTGCGAACTAAACGGTGGGACACAAGGAGCGAGTCGTCCCGACCACTAAAAACCCGGAGTTCTTTAAACCGTTTATTCACGGATCGATGAACCGCTCATAATATTTGTCGCGTTTGTCAAAGCTTGCACTCGAAAGAACGCAAGTAAATCCGGTCTGCTTTCCGGGCTGCGGTACCTTCTACGCTGAATCGTGCTGCACTATTAGGGACGCTCTCTTACAAGTTACCTCAAATAGTTGTAAAAAATACTACCTGCACATTTCATTTCTCTGAGATCAGAAGATTCTGCTTATCAATATCTTTAAATGAGTTTGTAACATCATAAGCATGGCGTTATTAAAGTTTATTTTAAAAAGCAGATAAAAATATTGTTTTTATATATAATATATATATTTAGCTAAATAAACAATGCATATTGTCTATTATTCGTTGCAGTAATATAATGGCAAAACAAATCTCACGGAAATTCCAATTGTTCATACAAGATGCGCAGAAAGAACGCGTTTTACGCGTTAACAGCGTCTGCCGCTGTAAGCCTCGGCATTGTATTATCTAGACGTACCCCTGATCGGACATCTTACGATCGATAAATCACAATTAATTAGCGGGACGTAATGATGCGGCATGTCCTCGCGATTGGGATGAGCTAACGTGGGTATGCATGAGTACACGTACGTTGGTCCGACATACGCGTACATTCGCTTACAATTAAATGTACGGATCTATATCGTTCGCACGAGAGAAAAGAATTCGCGCACGGGAAAAGAATTACGGCTGCAAATTCGCCTAATGATTTTATATAAAATGATTCTTACTTGCTCAAGCTATATGTATATATCTGTAATTGGCGATTATGTAAATGGAAATGTATAGAATCGCCAATTGTTCGGTGATCACGGTCTTCCGATATCGAGTCTTGCAGTTGGATAAAAAGCAAAAGGTAGGGGAAAAAAAATTTCCCAATAAACATCTTTTTCGGCTAGACTTTAGTCCCTTTGGCCGAAAGCATCGAAGTAACTGTAATTGTAAGCCGGCGTCCGAGTTGATGAATAACATAGTCATGAGAGTCTCGCCGGGCCACCGATACACGGTTTACGAGCAACCGCAAACAGCTCGATTCCTTTTGTCCGGCTGTCCGGACTGAAAATAATGGTTTAACTATTCGATAGGACACACACACACGCGCATCGCGAAGAGGGAAAGTAAAAGGGAGAAACGGCGGCGCGCGAAACAAGGAGAGAGGCGGACAGGACGGCTTTCCGTCGCGCCGTTAGCGGAGGTGTTAATACAGAGGTCGATCTCTGGGAGTCGCCTACTACCAGTTTCATGCAATATGCGCATGTTTAACTGACCAAAGCTCTGTATCGCGCCCGGCCTTGTTCTCCCCCTCCCGCCCTTTAGGACAGTGCGGAGCGTGCACTCGCCGCCAAGGATGCTGGATGCGAGGGGGGTGACGAGGGGAGGGATTTTCCGTCGGCTTGCATCGGTATGCTATATACATATACTGGGCCGCGCGCGCGCTCGTTTTATTTATACGCCGTATATACTTCAATTCGACCGCGATCGCTATGCTCTCCGAAACCAGATTGGGCAAGCGAAGTAGAATTATCCGCGATCTACCGAATAAATATATATATCGAATACTCGCTCGGACTTTTGTTCTCGTCGGAGAAATGGAGCATTCTCTCTTTCTCCTTTTCACTCTTTTTTTCTCTCTGTCTTTATCTCTCTTCCTCTCTCTCTCTCTCTCTCCCCCGTTTTTTCTGTTAAATAAATATCGCTTTGTGCAATCAAAACTCGATATAAACGGATATAATCAGCTGAATATTTACACACAATTTTATCGTAGAATCAAATTAAGATATTTCCTCTTGCGCTCGTACAGTAAATTTTTTCGGCGAAATTAATATCTCTTTAGTTGCCACTCTTTTCAATTACTTTATTATACATCTCTCTTTAATTACTATTACGATACAGAAAAGAAATGCCAAAACACAGGCGAAGTGTATAGAATCAGTATCAACCGCGCGACTAATTCGAGCGCGCGTTTAATCGAATTTTTGTTAAACCTCCCGCGAGGAGGGGGGGGGAGGTGAAGGGGTGAAGGGGGACCAGCCGTCCATGGCCGAGCGACAATTACTACGGGCAACGCCGTACGGGCGAGGGGCGCGCTGATTCCGGTACGTCAAAGATGGGTATTTGTATACTTTAGCCCCGTGTGTACTTGCCGTGGCTAGTGGAGTCGAGTTCTATAGACCTAGGGGAGGAGGATGGGTTAAGAGGGGGATGAAGGGAGGAGGGAGGGGGGGATATACGGGACCACGCCGGTAGCGGGACGTTCGGGTCAACTTTGTTTGCATTGGCCTGTGCATGTTCTGTCGACTAGGGGGAAGATCGCTTCTTGATGCAAACTGCCCATTTGCAACTACAATCATCTCCACGTCGAATCGGCGCGCTGGCCCCGGCCAGGTTCAACCTGGTCCACGCCACGGCCGTGACAGCACGCTCGGATGCTGGACCTATCCTCGATTGGCGTTGCGGGTATATATATGTATATATATATATATATATATATATATATATATATGTATATATGTATATATATATAGCGGGTAGAGAGTAGCGCGGCGAGACGCGGGGGGAGGAGGAGGAGGAGGAGGAGACGTCTAGTGTATAAACCGACTACATACTCCGGTGTGCAACGGTGCTTCAGTTGCTGCATAACAGAGTGAAAACAACGGCCGACCGGTAACCAAAGGCCAGTACCAACAGACCGAACGATCATGTAACCGTCCTCCCGCGCGTTTTCGTAGCGCCGGGGCCGCGCTACGTGAATTCAACACCGAACTCTGAGTGCGTCTCACCTCGCTCGCTCTTTAATGTCTCTCTTTCTCTCTCTCTCTCTTTCTCTTTCGCGTATTATTCGATTCGTCGCGGTTTTTCGAGCGGTCTGTTATTCCGTGTTCGCCCAAGGGCGATGGACCGATGGCGATGAATCCGCGCGAGTTGTTGCACTCGATCATGTTGCTCAGGCAAATACATACGAATTTCGAAATTCGCTGGTCGAGCTCGAAATCGATAGCTCGAATCGACGAGGCATTGTTGTGCCTCGAAAAACGTAGCTATTGTGAAAAAAAAAAAAAATTAATTCTCCTGAAGGGATGATAAATTAATTATTTAAATTTTCTCATCTCCTGAGAGAATAAAAACGCGTTATTCGATATCTGAATTATCGTGCAATATATGCATTTTCGAAAGAAGTATCCTCTTAAATTGTCAAAATAAATACAAGAATTCTTGAATTTAATATTCATCTTTTATCAGATATATCAGAACTATTAAAAAAAAAAAAAAAAAAAAATGAAAAGACTAGAAGAAACATATTTGTAAATGGAGCTCGCATTCCTTGTTACGGGAGTCTAGATTTTGGGAAATAAAAACTGAATAAAAAAAAATATAAATATCTAGGAAATATAAATTTCTAGGAAAAAAAAAAGTATCCGGACGCAATTCATTCAGATCTCGTCGCGACGTCTTTCCGGTGCCGTCCGCCGGCTAAAAAGACCGAGATGCGTTTCACCTGTTGCACGAAATAGGCCAGGTAGCGGAATCCCTAGAAAGAGCAAGCACGTCCCCGACGACCCGAAAATGGCACGGGCCCCGACTGAGTGGCATATAATAACGCGCTTCTGAATACGCTCTTCCACGGATGCCGGTGCGCGTCCTCATTAGGGGATATGATAGATGCGGCGGCAGATAGTAGCCGCATGCCTCCTACAATATATATTCGTCGGAGAGAGGATGCTTGGAAGAGGGAGAGCGGGAGGGTAGGAGGGGGGGAGACTATCTTCCTTCCCGAGCGTTTCTCCGGCGCTCCTTCCTCCCCGCGGCTTCTCGCGAAGACTACCGGTCGGATGGCAGCAGAGGCAGACGGCAATACGATTCCGCGCGTCCACGAGAGCGTCGACATTTCCATAATATTCAAATGTACAATATAAAAGCGGGGGGACCGATTCTCCCGCAGAGCCGCTGGAGAAAGATAGAGGCAGCGACGTCCGTGGAAAAGAGATCCGTCGATACGAGAGGCGGTAGACAGAGAAAAGAGAGAGAGAGAAAGAGAGAAAGAGGAAAAAAAAAGAAAAAAAGTAAAAAGGAGCAAGGGCGACTGAAAGAACGGGAGAAAGTGAGAGACGGGGGAAAGGAAGAAATGAATAGAGACTAGAAGTGAGAAAACGAGCGGCGCGAGAGAGAGAGAGAAAGAGAAAGAGAGAGAAAGAGAAAGAGAGAGAAAGAGAGAGAGAGAGAGAAGAAGAGAGGCACGAAGTGCCGAAGAGGAATTGGGAGGTGCGACGTGCGGTACACGACGTGGTATGCCGTGGGCACCTCTCGGCGCGACGATGCCGGGTACCGGGAGGCTGCGAGCCGCGGCGCGGTCTGCCACGCCGCCGTTGCCGTGGTGTTGCCGGCTGACATATTTATCGGCGGTCGCGCCACCTGCAACCGGCTCCGCGGCATCCGTACAGAGCGGTGTTTTGCCCATTTGTATCCCCGGATACGCCGCCGCCCGGCCGATCCAACGACAGCCCGGTTCACCCATTCCCGTTTCTGTCGCCTCTTCCTTTCTCTCTCCGTCACTCTTACGCCTCTCTTTCATCTCTCGCCTCTCTTCCACCCTCTCTCTCTCTCTCTCTGTCTCCGCGCCCGCTATCGCCGTCCGCGCGGTGCCGCTAAAGCGGCGGCCGAGGGTTGCTCTTTCCGAACTGTTTCTTCGAGCAGAGCCAGAGATGACATATTAGCCGTTGGCTACTAGCCACCTTAACGATAGTCGCCATAATTCGGCTTTGTGCTTTGAAATCGCGATGATGAGAGAAGGACCGATCGAGTTATTCAGAACGATGAATAAAAATAAAAAAATCGCACCAATAAATTATTTATGTAGCGTTGTTGTTAAACGCGAATAACGATAAAAGTTTCGGCTATTTTCTTACAAAGATATAATATTTTCTATAACGCGATCGTATAACGTCGAGTCGTTAAAGTGAGTCGTTACAGTGAGAGAGAGAGGGCGGAGCAAGAACAGAGCTCTCACAATGCGCGTATTACTAAATGGATTAGTTGCGAAGGTTAATCTGCTCTTCCAGCTCGAGCAACGGGAAAGATGATGTACCGCATGCCTGCACACATGTCGCAGTTCGCTGCGACATTCACTGTGCGCAACGTTAATATTACTAGTGACAATCGTAAATTTCAGTACGCATTCGAAGAGTTATATAACTTTCCTCTCTCTCTCCTCTGTGATATACATATACATATATCCTACCTTTTCCCTCTCTCCGTCTCTCAGCCGAAGGAACGGTGTTCTATGATTTATGTATATCTCGCGACTCTAAACGGCCCATTGTTTGCGACATCGCTTTGACGAATTTGTATGTAACAACGGCACACGGGTCTTAAATCCATTGCTTTAAATAATAACGAAAAGAGAAACTGCTCTGAAACTATAGCAAATTCAAAGAACTTGTATACGCAATTTCGTATGATAATTAACTTTCGTTAATTATCAACATTGATACGATATCATATGATATTTTTCTACGGCTTTTTATACTTTAATCAATTATGTTGAAAATAATTTTACATTATTATTATGTTAATAACGCGTCACATAATCGTAATACAGAAAGATAAGAATGCGATGTAAGTATTAGCGTTATTTATACACACACACACACACACACACACATCCGTATAAAATGTGTTTCGCTTTTATAAATGGCCATCGAGAGCACGCGTCTTAACACAGGCTCTGGACAGTACGCGAATGCGGCGACCGGATTCCCTTTCTTCTTTATTCGAAGCCGCTCGAATCGCAAACGGATATTGTTTGATTCTAAAATAATAATTCACCGTAGGAGATCGTAACATGAAGGATTCTGTGGAATTTCGCGACTCCCAGGCCTTCTCGTGCGGGTCCAGAACCGGCCGGGACAGAATCTTCCTTCCTAAACTCGGGAGCCGAAGTCGCCCGTTCTCGTGTGCGCCACCTATTATTTTTAATGCTTTAACGTATACTGCGGATTGTTGTGCCCGGAGGTGGAAGAAAGGGGGGAGGGAAAGAGCGAGAGAGGAAGAGTGAGTGAGAGAGAGAGAGAAAGAGAGAGAAAAGGGATGGAAGGGGAGAAGTAAAACGGAGAGAATGTCGAATGTCGAACCTGGCGCGGATTTACGGGGCGCTTTGTAAGACCGCCTTCCTCAATTCAGCAATATACCCGACTTCTTCCCCTTTTGGCCCCACGTGACTCTCACTCTCCCACGGGCGGGGAACACGGGAGGAAGGAGACGGGATCTGTGCCGAAGGACGCGTACGTGTATCTTCGCTACTACACCTTCATGCTCATTAACCCTTCCCTACCCGCAAATTAAATACTTTCGCCTCCCGAGATTGGCTTGCCTTGCCTTAATACCGCACTTGCTATTTACCTACGTTATATGTCACGTCTTCTATTGAATTATAATTGCACCTGTACACAAAGACCGCAGGCAAAGTGCATAATAAATCATATCTGTCTCGTATTTTTATTCATAATTTTTATATAAATTGTTAATTATTTAGAAATATTTCAATAATGTTTAATATTAGATACGAAAATTGAGATTGTATATTAATTATGTGGCGTATAGTGACGTCTAAATTAAAATGTACATTGTTATATATGTACATTTTCCTTTTGTACACATTATTTTATATCAATTATGTTATATTAATGTAAAATACTGTGTGATATAATAATAATAAAATATCTTGTTAATAATATCTTTTATATATTAATAATATATAATGTAATGTTAAAAAATTTTTTGGTTTTCTAAGAAAGACTTTTTATATATATGAATTCGTGATAATGTTTACAGACAAAAGAAACCATAGAAATCTTTAGAATTTCTAACAACAGTGGGATCGTACTATATGCCTTTTACTATAATAGATATGAGGAGAGAAACGTTCGCGTGCTCGCGCCTATCTCGCAACGTACTCGCGTATACATCACCTGCAAGGACAGTTGCAGTTTTTCGCCATAAATGGAACTGGAGCACGCGCCGCGCGCCATATGAGAGACGTTTATGGATTACAAAATCCGCGACTGAAGCCTAACCAGATTTGAAACCGCTTCTACATAAGCAGAGGCCTCGCCTCGTGAAAAACATCGGTCGTGCCAACTCTTACCTCGCACTTGTCTCTGGAATCCAGAAGTGTAATGACACGAGTAATTGGGCCTTAGAAACGGAATCTCTGGCCGTTTTTATCGCAACTGGCAAAAACCTTTCTGCAGGCGGCTCTTTTGTTAGTAACTAATGTGCATTCTTCGCAATGTGCGCTACTCGAGGAAAGACACATTCTATGTTTCTTTTTTTTTCCATAAAGAGTTAAATTACAGTTTTGGTATTAAAAGTATGACAATTTCCAAGTATATCTGATTAAACTATAATTTGTTTTAACCGATAACAATTTAAAAGCAAATATAGAATTAACAGTAGAGAATATAATAAACATATTTGTGTATTTTCTTTATACTTATAAGTATACTTTAATAGGTACATTTTGTGTACACGTATTTATATACGTTTGTGTATTTTTACACGCCACGAGAAGGAGCATATTCTACTGTATGTATCGCGAGTGCATTATAGATTGCATCTTCAATAGACTGAATCTTCAATCTCGGCTAATTCCAGTCAATTATACCTTCGGCACAAATAAATGGATGATTCTTCAATGCTCTGATTGACTCCATGGCTAGCTGTCTCAAGAGGCCTCATTAACTGCAGTCCGTTCAATTATATAATAATAAGCTAATAATAATTGCATTGCCGTTGCATCGGTTCATTGGACGACGAGAGTAGAGACGAATAAATTAAGGACTAACTTCCCTCTTACAATACCCTCATCCAGACTGCACGACACGTTGCATTAGATCTGCTCTCAAATGCATTTTGGCCGTTTCAATAACAGCAGTTATAATCATATGCATGTACGGATATGTTAAAGACACACATCATTTGCAAGTGAAATAATGGATTAAAAATTTATATTTGACTTAAATGTCGGTGTGTGTATGTGTGTTCTGCATATAAATATTGTATTGTCATTGCAGAAATTGTTTTCAGCAGATAAATGTATCTCGTGACCTAAATCTCTTCCGCTGCGGAAATAATATCTCTCTCGAAGGATGACCTTAGAAAGAGCTATATATTCATTCAATCTCGTTAGAAGATCAATTTATAGAAATGACATGCAAAGGGGAGCCGCGATGTTACTTTAATTTATACGTACATTCGCGTTCTCGTGCATCGCGATTTTTAATTGCGATCGCATACTTTGATTTACAACGTCGAAGGTATTTCCATAATTTATGAAAATGTGACGTTCCGCTGCTGTGATTTATTGAAGGATTTCGATCCTCAAGATTACGAGGAATACAAATGCTCCTATTGATCATTCGTCCCTCGCGGGCATTCACGTAATATGAAATTAATTATTTATTAATTATTAGCCAAGAGGTAAGAAACCTTGCGACACTAATGGAAAGAGCTAATTTGCCGCGATAAATAAATTATCATCCAACTGTATAATTGATTCGTTGATCATAAATAAATTAATCATTATTAACGCTGTCCATTACTCATTATTACCGAATATGGCAATAATAAGGATCGACACACATCTTTTATATCAATTTTCTGCCGAGTTTCTGGAAAACCTATAGCTTTTAATATACGGAACCATTCCCGCGGGAGTGATTTATACAACCGCGTTTATTAACGGCTTTGTCTATTTGCAATTCATGTACCATCAGCGGCGGACGTTTATCACCTTCATAAACTTCGATTCTACTGACGTAAAACATGTTTATCATCGTATCGTTGATTTCATAATGTTGCATCGGCAGGTAACGTTACATGCGCGCGTAGACATCTTTAATCGTAAGATCAAGCCGGTCTCATTAAACCGTATTTAGCGTCGCCGATGCAGTTAAGGTTCCCAATAAAGACGAGATCTTTGAAACTCGCATTATTCCCAGTATCGATGTTACACTCGCGCACGATCGACCTCGGAAAAAAAGGAGTTTCTTTTTTTTATAATTGATATATTTATCGTACTTTCTTTTCTATGAATTATTATGTAAAACTATTAGAATTTAAAAAAATGCAAATACAATCCGAAAATGCACGAGCGAACATTTATATTTAAGATATAAATCGTCTTAAGGATTGTTTCATTTGCATTCGAGGGAGATAATTACCGCTTAGCGAAAAACAATGTTGGCCGATGCTATTTATTTAACTGCGGTAGCAATAAAGCGAAATGTGATAAATGTTTGAGATAGTTAAAGTCACTGCTTTTAAAAACTCATAGATATAGATTTAGTAATCTGCGATATGTTTTATTAATAAACGATAAAGATAATTGTCACATTCTTGTTATTTCGTGTAGTCGGCGACGAAACGACAGACGCACAGTGCGAGAATCCGACTTGTGTGTATCGGCGATATAACGATTGATTTGCGAACCCCTATAGAATCATGAAGTCATACATACACACGTTCGCGATCGATGCAAGAAAATGATATAAACGATCTTTCTTACCGTTGCAAGCGGATATACCGCGGTCAGACGGTAGCATGCGAATGGTTATGTTAATTTCTACGTATCAACGTTAATATCGAATATTTATGATCGTTCAACGTATGACTTATGATTATTACTTTCGCCTACCCGATATACCGATAGTTCAAGACCGCTGAAACTGTTACGAAACGTGACTCGTATCGGTGTAGACAGTTTCCTCGTTTTATCTTCTCATTTATATTCTTCGTTAATTTTGTTCTTAATATTTTTAAATTATTATTATTATATATTACGTTATAATGTAATGCAAATAATGTTGTAAATAAAAAAGGAAGTCTACACTCTTGAAGTATCATGTGTATAATTACATCTAAATATATTACTCGTCGTAAATATCTTAATGGACCAGCCTTGTCTACGGGATTATTTATTATTTGATAGCTAGTTTGAGGAAGATATCGGTACTTTTAAACGTAGAGAGAAGATAATTTAATGTAAGATAGATGCCGATTATCGTGATTTAATATAAGAACAACTTCGAAAAAAGATTTTCTTACAAGACATCATTCATTTCGCAAACTTCTTCAAAGGAATTTTATCTCTATACGTATATAAATTTCTGTCAACTTGTATTAAAAAAAACATAATGCAATATCGCATATACAATATTTTTCTTATTTTTTATGCAAAATTAAATATCTATCTTTATTATTTATATTAGTTCGAAAAATATTGACCGATTTTAATCTGTTCAATTTTAATTGTTTATTATAACACCCTTTGTTTATTTATTATTATTTGTACCGTCTACGAGCGTATTAATACTTTATTATTGGTTTAAGCCTTTCATTAAATTGTTATTATATTACAGCTCGTTAAAAATATTAATTTTCAATTATATTTTCGAGAGAGAGATATTCAATATATCAATATAATTGATTGCTAAACTATATATTAAATCTTGTGAATAGATTACGAGAAATGCAGGTTTAAAGGAAAGTCACTTTACAAGTTTTCGATTTATTGTTATTGTAATCCGATATCGTAATTAGAAAGATATGAATAAGATAGCTACGTCGTCTAAGCGAGATATAAAAATTCGTAAATCTTCATCCGCGTTTTTCCCGGATATTTCTCCAGGCGGTCAGGACGGGCGCGGTTATTTTTTAACATTCTGCACCCTTATTCGAGTCAAACATCGGACGGAGACGCCCGCGAGAGAGCTGAAACTTTTCCAATTTAAAGTTTTCGCCGGCCCTGACTTTCACGCTGCTGCTGCAGACCAAACGGGTATCTTTATTGCACTCAACAACGTTGCGAACCTCTCCGCCGCGCTCAGGATACTACCACTATACCGGCTAAACCCGTACATGGAATTCGTGTTTGTGTAAACACACGTCCTATCACCATTTTTCTTTTCGACCCTTTCTCACAAAGCTTTATCGAACGTCATTACTGTATAGGTAAACTTGCGGTGACCTTTTGGACCGCCACGAGTATTAATTAACTTCTAAGCTATTGGCTATACTGGTACAAGACACTGCGAAGTCCTTACGAAGATTCTTAATAAAAAAAAGTTTTTTTTTTCACTTATCTTTATTTTACTTTTCAAAAATCTCGATTATATATAATTTGATTAGCCGGTAATATACAAATAGCCGTTTCGTCTATTCGAAAGGATGAACTTTTATCATCATTTTTGGAGATTTTTGGGATCGGTCATGTCTCTTTCTCGGTGTGAGAGCGGCTTAAGAACCGGTGGTTAAGCTTTTCTGGTAATTAAGTGCGGCTTATGTCGGCACTGCGAGGGTGGCTGTGGTAACCTTAGAGGTTAATAACTCAGGGGAGGTTGGCCGCCCCGGTGTGCAACCGGCGAATATGATATTGTTATGGGGTCTGCACGGTTCTGTGGGGGTTCGCGCGACGTGAGGGTGGAAGAGAGAGGAGACAAGTCGGAGGAAGCGAGATAGAACGGGATAGATACCGGGTACCAAGCACCAACCGTCCGTGCTGTGAACTCTACACCAGCTGATTAGGCTCGTGCCAGGCGTTATTAATCCGCTAACTCACCCCCACCTGACCTCTAACGAGCAGAACTATCCGCGCTACACGTGCATACGCCGTTACGGTTCTCCGCCATCGGTTCTCACGTGCGAATACGAGCTCTTTAAACGAACTCCGATTTCCGTTTGATTAAATTTGACTTTTGTCGAAGTGACTGTTTGGATAAATGCAACCATTAGGCTAATTCTAACCGCTTAGTTTATTGTCTAATAGTCGATTCTCTAAGTATTATTTAATATTAATAATGCGCAAATTTTATATTTTATTTTTTTAACTTTTTTTATTAAAATAAAAACCAACTTGACAGATATATATAAAGTATATAAAAAATATTTAAAAAATGTAAATACAACGTCATAAAATAATATCTGTGCGTAAAGAGATGTATAACAAGATTGTAAAAAATGTATAGTATGAAACATGAAAGATTTATCGCTTAAAATTATACAATATGTTATCGCAAATAAAGTATTAATACCTTATAAGGAAGCTAAGAGCAATCCCTATTGCAATCGATTATTTTTACACAAGTGCTTTTATATTTCTTCACGATATTTTAGCTTAAAGAAATAGTTGCGTTTACCAAAGCAATATGCAATGAGTTTCTTGTAAATAACAAAATAACGAGTCTACACTGAAGGAGAACCACTGCTGGAGAATGCGTTGTGCGCGTCCTACGTAATATTAGCAATGAAGACCTTATAATCACCTGCCCTTTCCGCGTGACTGTGATAAAGATATCCGCACAGCCTTGCTAGGTACACACATAATTCTCAGACATATACGTTTTTCTTTAATTTATCGCACTATGATTTTTAACATCACATCTTGTCGATATCTATAAGGTTTTCTTACCTTTCCTCGTAAATCACGTTTATTTACTTTTATATAAAACGCAAAAATATGCGTATTATCCATATGTAAAATTTTTTACAATCTTATTTTTTGAATTTTTTATGATATATATATAGTTCTCTGGAAGAGGGAAAACTACAGAATTATATATTATTGTACACATAAATAATTGATCCTTTTTTTATAATTATTTGCGGCGTCGATTGCTCGATCACTGTCGCTGATTCGTATAAATTCGATTTCATTCGTATAAAATATTGTAAAATAATATTTTGCGGGACCCGATGGCTCTGGGGGTGGCGAGACGCCAGCTTCGGACGGTATTGATTTGCGTGGTCAATGATATCGAATTTCTGGCGAAAATATTGCTGGTCGATAGTGTTCTGCTTTATGAGGTGTGTAATGACACCGTACGGGAACAGAAAACCCAGAGGAGACGTAAAAACAGCACAACGTATGCAGTTTTACCGGGCGATGTGTGTATGAGAGAGAGAAAGAGAGAAAGAGAGAGAAAGAAGGAAGGAGAGAAACAGATGGAAAATGGAATGTTGAGTAAGTGAGAAAGGGAGAGAAAGGGAGAGAGAGGCTGGAGAGAGCGCTAGGTTATTGGACGAGCAGCAATCATAAAATTTCCACCCTCCTGGTACGAGGGATACCACGGGTCGAATTTGACTGCGACACGTACACGCACGCGCGTGTATGTAGATATGTAAGGGATCGCCCGGGTTATAAAATGTTCTGCAAACTAGATATGTTGTCAGCAGTTTACACAAGGCTGCCACCCACGCGTGTCCGTCCGCTGGTCGAATTTAAGGTGCGCCGTATTCTTAATCGTGAATTTACATTTACATTTTTACACGGGATTTTCATTGGCCCTCGGCATTTTCAGTTAAGCACGTTGTAAGCACTAACTTTTCCTATCTAAAACTATGTATGAATTCAATTTTCGGTTACGACGCGCTGCCGTATAATTTATATGCTATCCGCGAGCATAAATATGTGCGTATGTACGTGTGTGTAGATCGTGTATGTATTATATATATCGTATACTCGTAACATTACCGTAACCAAATTCTTATAATACCGTTCGTGTGGTTTACGTGTATGTGTATCCCCCATCAATTATAGCCAGATTAATACATACGAGTATTTTTAAAAAGATATCGGATATTTCTTTTTATAGCAGAATAAAATCTTGGAAACGTGCACATATTGGAGAAATTTCTCTACATTTTTTTATGTAAGCGTAACTTTCCTTTCACAAACTACCAAGAGCCTTATCTTTATTGCATTTTAATAACATATCCGATGCATTTTAATAACATATTCTATTGGGAAAGAAAAATTTAATGTCTCTTAAATTGGAAACAAATATTGTTCGTATAGCGTTCATATGCCACGGGCTATTTTTGTCATTTACTCGGGTTTTGCAATGCGTCTTATCGCGCGAGGTAGTCGCTGTTACGGAATTTTCTCGTACTCGCAGACATTCGCGAATCCGCATCTGATATGTCAGAGTTATGCGTTATTGCCCGCCGTTTTCCCTCTCCTTCCTCGTTCGCGAATGCGATTGGATATCGCATACCTATTCCTGACGAAAAAAATCCTCCTGCTACGCGTATGCTATGCTCCTGCCAACGGCATTGCATAAACATTAGGAATGTATCTTCGATCTCCAGCGACCGTAAGATAGTAGCACGACACCCACGTTCCTGAAATCGAAAAAACCCAATGGATGCTTCACCGTTTGACCGTTACCACGTCCGCGAGAGACAACGAAAACGTGAAGGGAATACGAACGGCGAACGCGCCGAGGATTATGGGCATAATCGCCCGCGACGATTGTAGCGAAACATTTTAGTTGCTGAGAATCGCATGCATGCCGTTGACTCATTGTCAGTCACAGATGCTTCTTTCGAAATTATGCTGATGCAAAAATATCTAGAATTAAGTACTTACATTTGACAGATAAAAACGGACGTTTATAGCAAAATCTCGGTGGTGCGTAGAACGCGTTTCGTGACGATATCTCTTTAAATTGTCGCACACAAAAGAATTTTCCGAACAATTTTTTTAAATAAGATATAATTTTTAAAATAAATAAAAAAATTATATATATATATATATATATAAATTTTTTAATATGTATAACAGTTTATATAAAATATATATAAATTTATATATATATATATATATTCATATCAACGTATTGCTGTATCTGTAATTACAGGAATCTCGAACGCACACGTTCAATTTACGTCTTTATATCGTGCGCGGCCGATTATCGATGAATACGTCTATGAATACATTCGTATATGCAGGTCGCAGGGGTCGACGCAGTCACGCACATACATGTATGATTTCAAGAGATTCATGGGTCGAAATCGCGCGGACAATGAAGTACGGGCGCTCATGTTTCCTAACAACACTCGCCCAATTTCACTCAAACAGAAGCCGATTAATTCACGGCATCCAATTTAATCCGTTCTCCCGGTTCGATCAGCGACGAGGAAGGTCGATGGAAAAGCATCGTAGTTATCGCGGGCCCCACGTCTCCCCTCCGTTCGAAGACCCCACACAGTCTCAGAGTATGGGAGGTTTCCATACGCCGATCCATTATACATATTTTAAACTGTCAATCTCTCCTCGACGATTGCCATTCGGATCGGCCGCGCGGATTAGGCGAAAAGGGTCAGGTTGGATCGTTATATAGGGACAACAATGAAACCCTACAATAGACGCGAAATATTAGGGAGCGATGTAGACTATCGACGAACTACTAACCTTCTGATCAAGCAACCTCGCCGCCGCCACTTCAACTTCGATTTCCTTTTCCTCCGCCCGGTCTTTCTTTCTCCGCCTTTCGTTATTAATGTGTATCAAATCGGTAGAAGTGAATCTTTCATGATGCATGATATGCGACTACTGTAGAGAACGCAACTTTTTCTGCTACAAAATTAACAAGATATAATTTTTTTTTTTTTGTATCTGTGATAACTAGGGATGCCATCCATTATTATTCCAATTTTTTGAATTCTTTAAATTATTATTTTTTTTAATTTAAAATGTGCCGCTAATAGTATGTGTGTGTGTGTGTGTGAAAATAAAAATAATTTTAGTAAATGTACTAAATAATACTATATGTTTCCTGAAGAAAAAGAGAGAATTTCGGAATAACGTTCCGTCTTAAAATAAACGTGATAGATTTAATTGATCTGTCGTCTGGTTGTGCCATCGGTCCACCGAGAAAAACCGCGTTCACGCAATTCTATAGCGAATGTACGAGACGGACAAAAGCGAACGCGGGCGTGCACTTAATGCATACCTCGTCTCATAGCTGCGGAGAGCACGAATGCTGCTTCGCACCGGTTCGTTGTCGTTTCGCAGTCATCTCACCGATCTGCCCTAAGTCAGGAGTGACTCCGGCGAGTCACTGCGGCTCTTATACGTGCGTGAGATCACGCGCCAGCTCGTTCTCTGCATTTATGCCTAAGGCCCCGAAGGCTTCCACGGGGTTTCTTTTTTTTTCCCCTCTACTCCTCTTTCGCGCACGCCCTCTCTTCCTGCTCTCGCACTCAAACGGAATCGTTCTCTTGTCACGCACGGCCGTTAAAGTTAATTTAAAACTGGGGCGTTATTATTTAGATGAGAGCGTTTAGTGCTTTTTTAAAAGCGGCTTATTGATATCCATTACTAAATGGGTCTGTAAAATACATTTAAACGACAAAAATAGTTTATAGTGTCGTAAGTCCGTGACGGAAATTTTTAATACAAGATATCTTAATATATATAAATCTTAATATATTTATATATATATATGATATCTTAATATAAATCTTTATATTAATATTCTGCACTTCTTCGAATTTTTGAAAAAACGAATAATTTTTTTCCTTCGAAATAATTAAACATAAGTAGAATTTAATCATATTGAAATATATAATGTGTTAGAGGTGAAGAGAGAGAGAGATGAGTAAAATTTATATCTTTTATTTTACGTCTCTGCAACGATCTCGAAAAAATCTCGAAACGTGTAAAAATATTCTGTATTGGAGTAGAAGGAATTAATATACAGTATATGTATAAATAAACTTCGAAATTTTGAAAAAAAATTAACTATGTACATGTGTGTATTTTGTTTGAATCTTGTAATTTTCAACGACCAGTTCAAGCTTAAGATATCTCATCAGCCGTATAACATTTTGCATCATCATCGATATCGCTCAGCTATGTCTAACGCCTGCCTGTCTGCCATTGATGGATCTTTCTCCAAGCTTGCTGCCGATCATTAATACTTCATCTGTCATCATCATCGGTAGTAATAATGGCAGCGGAACTAACGGTAGCAACGGATAGCCAATCGACGGTCATATCTAAGAATCGAGAATCCTAAATTCTTGCTGACTATCGCGAATGTATCCAACCTTCTCTCCACTTCGCTTATTTGCATATAAAGGCATTCCTTTGCTTTGCGAACTCTCGTGGTTGTAATCGCGTAACTATAAGTCCTCGTTGACAGAACCTGCCAATAATCTAACGATCATGATTTGCCCTCCTTTCCTCATAGTTTATATCTTTTTATTTTATATCTTTTTATTATTTTTTTCGACTGTATAGGTTTTGCTATATATATATATATATATATATATATATATATATATATAGTAACATCTTGTTATTTCTATCTTACATCTGTGTTAAAATCGCGGATTATTCGGGCGCTAACAACGCAGATTGTGAGAATTCATTACACATATTGTTATTTATCTTATCACGCGTCTTTTTAGCCTACATAATTATAATACAAATTTCTGTCATGCACGATTCGAGTCACACTACCAGATAAACAGTTGTCGCATAAGTAATAAGCGGATATCGAACAACATGGAATATTTTACTTATCTGTCTCATAATTCATAATGTTTACGATGTTAACAATCCACACGAGATGTATAACGTGTGCGTAATAGTCTTTCTAGAAATACGATATCTTCAAAAAAACAAATCGACAGACGTTTCAAGCAGTATAATTTTCATATCACCGTATTGTTTATTACATAGATACTTGTGTCATGAGAAGAGAGTAGGATACTAGAATTTTAATGAAATATAATTTATGGCTCTTCATGTCCGCGTTCGCGTGTTTTACATTGAAAACAACCGCTGTCTCTCGCAGCATCTTCTCTCTTTCGATAACATAATCAGCATTCCTAACTCTTTGATTAATTTTAATGAGAGACGCCGATATATGATACGTTTTGTATTTTAAATTACAGCCGACAGTTATATTATATTAAGACACATCTAACGAGAGAATCTCGTCGCATTTAGTTAATCATAGAAATTTGATTTGGGACTTACGAAATCATTCATAAATCGATCACATTGTATCCCGAGATTTGTGTGTGTATGTATGTATGAATGTATTTCGACGTTACGTGAGCTCGTAACCTGACTTTATTACGTAATTGCGACGCGCGCGATGGCTCGCAGTTCAACGTAGGTTCGTCAATAAGTCGGATGCTATTAACATTCCCGTCCCGGCGAGTTAAGTCAGGTTAGTTACCAGATTAACCTTACAAAACTGCTCGGGTCAGTCTTGAACAAGCCTGTAGGTCGGTAAGTATGTGGAAAGACCTCTCACGGCCCCCGGGCGATGAAGCCGCCCATGAATTTCGGCTAATGAGAACATTTGGAGATACGTCAGTTCCAGTATGCTAATGGCCATACAGATGCCGATACAATTTCAAGATGAATCCGTCTCCATCTCTCTTCCTCTTCCTCTCGCTCTCGTTCGCTCGGTATTCCCTCTTCGCATCTTTCCATCTATCTCCCTCCCGTCCTTCCACCCCCTCCCCCCTCCCCCCCATACGTTGTGCCGTTTTTATATTATTAGCTGCCTACTGTATCTCCACTTTAACTATTCCCTCCGCAGGGACAGCTCCGATGCATATATATTTTATGCAAATAAGTGTATATTCTCTCTAATTAAACGCAGTCGTTCGCTAAGAAACTGTCGTGCATGCAATGAAGTCTTTCAGCTGCAGCTGAGTGATCGATAGTACCGTCATTTCTGACGTCATTTCGGCTTGGCACACTACGAAAGGATGAAACTGAAATATGATGCGGCTTACGCACTTTTTTGATCGTAAAAACATTGAGATGTACAAAGAAATAATAAATTCTCGTTCGAACATTCGCTCTTCAAGATATGTTAGAGAGATCATGGATTGCGATATGTATTATATAATTACATCTCGGACATAAAAAATTATGAAATAATCGATTTAGAAGACGTTATATTATTTTATCTAAAAATTCCTCAACGGCTTCTCACTTAAATTTGATTTAATCGTAGAAATATTTTATCTATTGCGTTGTATGGAGGCGCATTGAATTTTCAATAAGCTATTACATTACCCAACGAGATTTAAAAGTCTCGCCAAGTTTGATTGGTTTTTTTTTTTTTTTTTTAAATACGACAGTAAATTCATAAAGTCGTAAATCAATTCGATACTGGTTTATATATCCTGTTTACGATAAAATTAAATTTGAAAGTTAATGCGGATTTCTGATTTGTGACGAAACTTACGCGGGTTAACGCAAGACAGAGGTTAATCGCAAGAAGTGTTAGAGATTCGAAAGTAAATGTGGAATTTTATCGGGGGATTGCATCTGGTCACGGTAGTTCGGTCAGTGATTCTTTCCCGTTTTGGGGAAAGTATAGCCAACATAAAAGAAAGAAATAAAACCGTTGACCTTGTGAATATCGAGTGACTTGACCCCTCTCTCCCCCCCCTGCGTATTTTCAAAGTGAGACGAAATATTATAATCTTGCTTTGCCCGGTTAAAAGAAAATGTATTAACGGGGAGCGTATTATATAAAAAATAAGCATACGCGGATGTCGTAAATTGTATCCAATTCTAGATCGTAAAATCGGATGTCACGGTCTACCACCTTGACGACACCGAGAGATATCTCGCTTTCGAGAATAATATTCTTATAAAATATGGCTTATTGCGTACAGGTACATAATGTGTCATCTGTCTAAAGCTTTTTTATACTCAGGTACCGCCTTTTTTTGACGAGATGTAATGATCGCTTGTTTCCAATACAATAAATCAATAAGCTATATAAGTAGTATGTAAGTGGGTTTTTTTTTTTTATTTTCCATGCCAAGTGTTCACAAGAGAATATATATATTTCTATCCTGTATAGCGTTATAGGCGCACATTGAAATTATATAGCATACTTGACAAGTAAACATGAAAGTGAAGATAAAAATTTTGGAATAATTAAAAGTTATTGACGTCCACATCGCTTATATGTACATATATGTATGCATTAACATTGTGATTTAATTATTTTATAATATATATATATATGTATATATCTGTATATAAATGTTAATATAATATAAATAATATAATATATTATAAATAAATGTTAATATAAAATAATTAAATCACAATGTTAATGCATACATACATATATAAGCGATGTGGACGTCAATAACTTTTAATTATTCGAAAATTTTTATCTTTACTTTCATCATGTTTACAATGATATAGTAATCGCGATAACATCACACAACTTTATCAAAATATCCGAAACTCGTTTTAAACATCATCGCACTAATACTTTGCTCGTTGATCAACAATGAATATTAAAATAAAAAGTTAGAAAACAAATTTTTAACATTTAAAAGTGCTTCGGGCAAGCGCGCGGATTCTGTTTTTCAGTGACTTCCTATCTTGTCTTTGTAATGGAATACCACCGTGTCGAATAAATTCACGACAGTCTCTCTCACTTTCACTAACTTTATAATGCTTCCATCATGATACTGCCATCGCGGGTAATATCTTCATATCGCCATCGCCCGTAGACTTTTTCACGCAATCCGGCGTGGCCGTAAAGCATCGCCAAAGTCCGTAAACCCGATCTTTACATTACCGAGGCGTAACGTCCGCCTTTATCGCGATTTGTAAAGTTGAAGTGTTACGAGGAGCGTACAGAGAAGGGTCCGCCAATAAGAGCAAACTCGCGTCGGTCGTAAACTCATGTGAACCTTAACGTAGCCCCGGACATTGAGCCTCTTTCTATTAGCTGCACGACGCTCCTCGCAATGACGTAATGCGGACGAGGCGCTAATCCACGGCATCGTAAAAGGCTGCTTCGTTCCCCCCGATTGAAAAATTAATTATAGTAAATAAAACTAAACGAAATGCACGGGCCGTAAACTCAATGAAATTTAAATTGGAAGCGCACAGCTGTGTCTTTTATCGCTAAGATCGAGATCGCATCTTGTTATCTTTATTACACCGTTTCAGATATATCTATCTCCCCTGGTTTACTTGCATTTTTTTATATCAAAATTTGTAATTCATGACAAGATAAATGATAAATATCATGTGTAATATATGTATATCGTCGCGAATATAAAAGCGTGTATCTTTTATTTCATGATGATTAAATATATTCCTTTCTTTTCGTAAAATTGTAATAAATTTAGGTATAATTTAAAAAAAAAAAAATAGAAAACGTAACTTTTTATCTAAACTTTGAGAATAATTCTTAGCGATGAAAATAATAATAATTAGTACGAAAATATACAATATTTATACTATAATTTAGAAATATTATATATTTGTAAACTACACTATAATTTATACCAACGCGCTAATATGTATCTATAGACTGAGAGAAGTTTTCAGTTCCGGTAAGAGGCTCGGTCGACAGTTGTTTGTCCTTTTGTAAGATGACTAATGAGCGCAAGGCTAGAATAACTCTTGGATTTAGTTCTGTCATAATAATCAATTAAGATACCGTGTTGACACGTCTAGTTCGTCGTGTAACTGATAGCTCTTAGCATGCCGTAACCCCTTCTCGCTGACTATTATAGCTACCGCTTGTCACGCTTGTGTTTATTTCTGTTTCCGACTCACGCCGTCGTAAGATGATGGATACTCGAGAGAAGATAACCGGCATCGTAACACATACATAGCGTAAATACTTATCTAACTTTATGGAACTTTCTCTGTCCGCAGATATTTATTCGGCGCACGAGGCAAGCTTTATTTTGAAATTTCGGATTCAACAAGATTGAATAAGAAATGATGATATTTGATATCTAATACTTTCTACAAATTACTATTTTACGCTCTCTCAACTATGTTACGTTAAAATTGCTCAACTCTGCTCTTTAATAGATACCGTATAATGACTTGTCAAAACGTATGCGTTACAATTATAATTTAAGATTTAAAAAAGAGTATATAGAAGAGAGAAGTCGGCTCGATTTATAAAAATATTTATAAAAATATTTAAATACTGCTTTAAAAGAAAGAAAGAGAGAGAGAGAGAGAGAGAGAGAGAGAGAGAGAGAGAGAGAGAGAGAGAGAGGGGAGGAAGAGACAGAATATTAATTACGCTTTTAGTTTATCCTTCATATAAATTGTCTTTGAGGTAAAGATAGAGAAACGAGAGAGGTAAAGACACACATATTAACTTTCTGTCGCAACTTCTCCAAGAAAGTTCGAATCTGTCCATCGCGCGTGTTAGTAGCGCATGTTCCGCGTAGAGAAATATCTACGAGTGCTTCGCGAAGATATAAATGAGCGGCAAGAGTCGACAAATCAAGAAACTATCGACATAAATAAATTGTGGCTCGCCGGGGGCCTGGCAAGGCATCGATTTGGTTGTAAGTCTATGAGGGAAATGGCAGGCCCTAAGTCAGCAATTATCCACATTTCCACCATCGTCCCATCGCTATTATTTCTACGTCCCCGCTCTCCTGTTACAATGCAGACGTGATACACTGTGTTTCAAATATAATGATCATATTATGTTAAACATTATATGAAACACCTGTCGTATCCATTATGCAAAAAAAAAAAATATATATATATATTTATATATGTTATATCGCGCGGTTTTTCTCATCTCTGATTTGTGAATAGAAATGATAAATATCTTGAAATACCTACATTTTACGCGTGTGCATAAATCAATTATTTCTCTTTGTATACGTTTTTTCTTTATAAATATGCAACTACATAGAAACAATTATTATTCTCTAATTTTATGATTTTCTGATCGGAAAATTCGATGCGTTCTGCAATACGGCGCATCATATTTCCGATGATAAAGGCTCGAGATAGAAGGTCTCGATAATGCGTACGCGTGATCGTAAAAACGCTTGTGTGCGGTTCATCGTAGATATCCTCTTTCTCTTCCTCGGCAATTATTTACCATCCATTGTCTGTTCCTGCAGCGCAAAAGGTAGCTGCCTTACCGTGATTCGATCTAAATCTCAATTTTGGAGCATCCTATATACGTGGGGTTGGCCCTTACACCCCCGCGCCAACCGAGTCCGTCTGTTTCTCTCTCCCTCTCTCTCTCTTTTTCTCTCGTCCGCCTGTCTCTTTCTTTCTCTCTCTTCCTCTTTCCCTTTCTCCCCTTTAACCCCCACGTTCATCCAGTGAATTACTTCGTTAGTGGCTACCTTCAGAGGGCTGTTAATTCCTGCAGGGCAGATTATACAGATAGGTTTATTGCGCTCGTGTCCCAATCTAATGTCCGTAATGCTCCTATACCCACTACACACTCTCCCTCCCTTGTGCTATTCCTTTCCAGCTTTACTCTGCCAGTATTTTCGCGTCTTGTTCTTTCTCTGTCCCTCTTTCTCTCTCTCTCTTTCATTACCGCGATGCAACGTTATTTCTCTCACATCTCGTCGCAGCGTCTGTACAGAATGCTGCGTTCAGATAACCTGATGTGGTTCGGTGCAAATATAGTTCGAAAACAACGATGATTCGTCCGAAAATGTTTAGTGAAATAGCTTCGGTTTATTAAAAAAAGAGATGGTTTTTGGAGAAAAAAAGATCTAACATAATCGTCCATATATAAGCTTTAAAATACAAAAAAAAACTATATGGTCTCTCTGTTTAATCCTCTTATTTTGTTTCTCTCTGATATTATTGTAATTTAAAAATGAGATATATCCAGAGAAATGATAACGACTGCCGGATTTTCTTCGGCGTTCCGCGTTATCGCCCCCTTGCACACGTCCCCTTCGTCCGTAAGAGCACTTCTTCCTCATGGGTGGGTGAGCGCGTTAGCTCCCAAAATTTTGGTAACGAGTTTAGCATTACGTCTGGCCCGGTCCTGGAGCTACAGTCCGAGGGTGTCTGATTTTAATGGCGCGGGCTCTAACCTAATGGTCCGCCGATTGTCCGAGTCCATTTAAGTCCACGCCAGACGAGTTAGTTGGTTTCGAAATAATGGCACACTGTCGGACTTACGGGATGGAGACGGCCTCGAATTTGTCATGACTGGACACAGAGCGCGCGCGCGAGCCGAACGATAATTTCGGAGAATAATTAGACGGCGTTGAGGAGACACACGTGCCAAGAATATTAATAACACGCTCGCAATTAGACGGAGTTAAGCTCCGAGATTAAATGGTAGAGGAGTCATGTCGCTTGATGGAAATTAACGGCTGAATCCGGATACAAGGGACACCAATAATAACCGGTTGAACGATTTTTATCCAAGCGAATTGTATTCTCGGACTGCCACGTTCTTGGCTCATCGCGATTATTTCTGGCTATGAGCTTATATATCATGTTGCATTTCCTTTGTTTGCATGCTCGTAATATATGGATGGTCGATTTGGTACAAGAACAAATGCCAAAAATACTTCCTCTGCCAATAAAGACAGTAATGCTGGTTCTCTTTTTATGGTATTTTAGTCTTAAGCCCGCTTTAGAGACGATCTATAATTCGTGATAAAATTCAAGACGGAACTCTATTTATAATTTTATGTGCCGCGTGTATTTTCTAATACGTACATACATAAAATTATAAATAGAATTAAATCCCGAATTTTGAAAACGCGAATTATAAATCGTCTAAAGCGTGTTTTAAATAAATAATCTTAATTATTTTCATGTATATTATTTTTTGACACACACACACACACACACTAATTTACATTCACTTTAAATTAAATCGTGATAAAAAGATTGTCTCGCTGCAATATATTATCTCTTCTTTATAGTAGAACGATTAAAATCTTGAGATTTAATGGAATCAACAAAAATATATTATATTGAGACAAACAGGAAATTACAAAACATATCGAAGACAGACAACTGAAACTTTGCGTGAACACATAGAACATTTAATGGCGACTCGATGACAATCAATTTTTAAGGAACGGACGAGTTTCCTCCGGGGAAATTTTTTTTTTCTCCTCGTTCCTTCCTTGCTCATTATTACAATAGAGTCTTTCACAAGGACACGATATCCCAGAGCACAGCAAAATAGCTTCTCATCTCCGCCCGGTGGAGGGCAATCGTCCTCTCCTCGTCGTCATTCTTCCCACCCGTCCACCTCGTCAGTTTACATAGCGGCGCCGCTATAATTACGCTTAGTTTTAATTAACTTCTCTTGAATTTAAACATTTGTTTCCGTGAATGAGTGGAGAATGGCGAGTTTTCCTTGCAAGTTGGGGTTGACGGTGGAAAAACGACATCTTTGTCCGAGTATACGTCGTGTTGTAAATTATAACCGCTGCCGATAATTAGCAGTTCGTTAACAATCACATAATAATTTTAGCATCGATAATTTTTTTATATCACTTGATATGCATCACGATAACACGTAATCATAATTTTTCATCTAGTATATCTGTGAAAAGTTTTATTTTTCTTCACGCAATTTATTTTGCTACCTCTTTATAACACTGGAAAAATTCAATCATTATTTATTTATATATTTTCATAAATTACTTTTGCGTAAAATTGAAATAAATAATTAATAAAATTCATATTTTACAATACTTTACTGATATATATCTTCTAACGTCGGCGGTGAAGCGTAAAGTAGGTATTATGACGTGGCATATCTAGTGAGAAAAACTTTCATTATTGCCGTAAATTTATAATTAATTTTCGTAACGGTGCATTAGCTTCGGGGACGCATAACTGTCTCAAAACTGTTCCGCTCCGGTGAATTAATCTTTCATACGTAACGGTGATTCCATCACGATCTATGATTCTTAAGTAAAATCAGATAAAAAAAGAAGGAAAAAGTTCTTTCTTACGTCATGCATATTAAGAGCGGATAATGCCACAATCCTAAAATATCTTCAGGTTTAATATTAACCATCAACGTTATTATCTTACTTCTTTGAAGGGATCCAGTTTAAATTTCCGGATCATCAAAGAAGATAGACGTTTCACTGTTAGACACTTTGAAGATGCTTCACGTACAAAAACGTTTCCCCAGCATGGAAAATTCTTGAAATATTATTTTTATACTCGTATAACAATATTGCTGGCTTAATTTCCTTTTTAATTAGATATTTTTTATTTTTATTTCCTTATTAATTCTCATTTACTTTTTAATGGACAAACCACTATGTCCTTTCATTGATTATGCTCGCGTTATTACGCGCTGCGAATTTTATCGAAAAAAATATTCCCTTCCAAGTCTTGAGGGACATCGCACAATCATTTAGCTTCATGATGCGGGCGAGGGAAAACCGACTGCCCGAAGCGTATAACGGCGTAGATTACTAATTACGATTATTGGCTAATGAGGGTACGATCGATTTCTCCTTATCCTAACTCAAACAACGTCTTCCCCTGGCTGTGCAGGGCTCTGTTCAAGACCGCGGTCTCCTAATTGCATTATACATGTCAACATCCCGAGGTGCTTCCCTTCTATTGGAACGCCTTAAGGTTGATTCACATTATCCGATATAGATCGGCAAGGTCCATCGCACTAATACAATATCGTAATGTGCACTTCAATAGAATTGCCCACATGCTACTTGTGGCATTTTTTCTCACTATAAATTATTACTGATCGGAAAAAATCGGTCAGCTGTTGATTGGAATAAATTATAAAATAGTATACATAAGCCGAGTGAGTTTTATGATCACAATGTTTGACTGGTAAAAACTAAATATAAAAGAATAGAAGTGAGATTTCGAAAAAGAAGGAAAAATCAAATTTTTTCTCTTTTGAACCTGCGCAGTCTTTTATTACAAAGAGATAGAATGCTTTTCTAATTTTATTTTCTTTTTTTCTGTTCTTTAAGTTATATCATTAATGCTCGGTTTAAATCAATGATATTATGAAGCGCTTTCTCTCAAGCTTTGTATAATGATAATATTTTTATAAAAGAGACTCTATTCGCGCGACATAAAGGATTTGAAACCGGATTGAACGGACAACGCGCTGAAACTAATTAAGCTATGAGAATATTGAGATAAGAAATTTCCCATATATAAACACATATGGATAAGACTCGATTGCACTAACTTGAGAGATTATAAAAAGTCTTCCTAATGACAAAGTTTTACAACAGCAGTGCCACGCGACAAATGTAACCGGTTTGATGATCGTTAATCACGCTTGCAAAGTTATCGGCCAAAGCAACGAATAAAGACACGAGACTTCGAAATTGGCCAAGTTTGAACATGGAACGTTATTCGAAATACACTCACTTAACGCGAATCGAAATGAAAAACATCTACGTTTTCGGTGAATGAAATATATTTTTATATTCTGCTCCGTATCACTACGGTTCTTCCGTTTTACTGAGTTAGTTGTTCGCCAGTAAACTACAAAACATCCATTAAACCGCTTTCCCCCTACATATTTTTGTCACGTGACTATGCCATTGGTGACGTCATCACATTTTTTATTTTAAATCTTAGAATTTTTTTTAACTATTTCTTTTTTTTATTTCAAACGTTGCCCATGAATAATAAGTGTTTATGTAATCTAAACAAAAATTTACAATGTTGAAATAATAACCCTTCTCTCTTCTTTTTAAAAGTTTTTCTGTTCAAAAACTGAAAAAGAAAAGAAAACAAAAAAAGTTTAGCAACTTATTTATTATGCGCATGCACAATTCGTTTTGAAACAGAGGATGTTTAATCGTTACATTAATACTTTTTAATTTTTAAATTTAGCTCTCAGTCAGTACATTTTCTAATTTTCAAATTTATTTATTTGTAATATTTTAAGATTGCATTGTGGAATTTTTGTAATAATTTTATATATTGACTTTATTCTGCTTCATGTCCTATCTTGAATAAATAATAAATTAACAAACTTTCTCTCCTTCAATAATATAATCATATTTTAATTAATAATATTTTATATTATATAACTATATAATATTAATTGTGCTAATTATACATTTTAACTTCACTTCCAACGACAATAAACTAATGATCTGCGCAATTAATCACACTATATTTTCAAGCAAAAAATAATTATTACAAGCTCAGTGACGCCAATTATTTAACATGGAATGTACAGCTATTTTATCGTAAGGTTCCTCATTACTTTTTAGTATAGTGCAAAAGTAACATATCATGTAAAAATTTCAGACATAATAGCCGACCGCATATGGGAATCAGACAGGCCCTTAAGTTATGGGGACCTACGAACAAGACGTTTTCCTTTTGTCTATCGCTGCTCAGAGAAATGCAGCCGGCAGATAAGGTTCGTTAGTGGGCGCAAGGTTAAAAATAAGGCGAGGTTGAGAGAGCTGGCCGTCATAAATCTGAGAATCCCTAGTGAAAACCCAGCTTGCACTCTAAAAACAGGGACATTCTCTTAGCATTTTGGCCGTAAGGAGTTAGATATTCGTCGAACGAATAATCCAGAAGGGCTTTCCGGCCTGGCATATTTATTCAAAAAGGTGGACAATTTCTTCGGGAGATTATTTTTTCCGACAGTCGGAAGTCGTGACCAGAAATAGATGCCAGTTGCAGTGCATGCGATTCCGATTTTGGTGAAATGTACATACATATAACAACAGAAGGAAAGAAACAGCGGAGAGTCTAACTTTCTCTCTCTCTCTCTCATGTATGATTTTTTGATATTTATAAAACCGAATTCCCTTTTATGTAATCATGTTCTGTCAAATTGTAAAAAATACATCAGCTTTAAAAATTATTTAGCAAAGAACAAGGGCAAAGTTTCAATTATGATATTATTTTTATGCATTTGTGGTGCATGTAGCTGTTTCTAAATTCAACCTTTTAACAAAAAATCTAAAGGCTGTTTATAACGTCGGCAAAGATTCGGCTCTTCATGAAAAGATGAAGTCTTTGTAAGAAGGCTGATTTCACGAAAAAAACAACATATTCATTACAACGCTTTTTTCGAATCGTCAAAATTATCCGGATCGTTTACTTTTCGCGAAATATGAATATCTCGATTTATTTTTTGCGCGTTATATTGCTTGGAAGCCGCGAAGCAATGATTTCTCGCATCTTCGAAATAGCTGTCTTTACATACGTGGCGAGAAGGTAAATCCGAAGAGAGGTCAATCTGGCGAATGCGTGAGAGCGAGAGAAGTAGGGAGAAGGAGAGAGAAGGCGAACAGGAAAAGGCAGTGTACCTACACGCGAGTCTTATTTATGCGCACCGACCGGCGACCTCGGATAAGAGTTTAACGCTGCGACATTATTTATTCGGCCGTGTGCACGAGCGTGCGCGCGCACGCATTTTTCTCAAACTTCCCGTGAAAATGATACCTTCGCGATGAATATAAAACGTACGCCCACGCCCGGGCGACATACCGACACCGGACGCCCTAACGCCTCGGATATTATACGAGGCCCAAGTCCCGCACTCAGACACGCGTATACCTGCGTATACGCACACAAACGATCGAGGAAGGCGACATCGCACACCTGCGCAAATGCCACGTCCCGGCACACCTCAAGATTTGCACAAAATTTCGCTAGCAAAATATTACTCTCTAGAACGCGTAATCTTGAAATTTTGAGTTTCTATTTCATGAGTTTGAAGGACGAAATGATGAACGGGATGCAAGGTACAGAATAATTTATAGCATTTTCGAAAAATGATATCATCAACGTTACAATCACTGTTACCATCGGTACCTGTATGTAAATTGTACTACTACAGGATATCGATAGTAATCAATTTCATCGACAGCGTTAATTGGGATGCTTAAGTCACGAAAAGTCAAGTGCGTCTTTAATTAATGACGATTGTAGCGAGCGAAAGAGATTTTATTATCGACATGATCGACTGTTTACCTGCAGTCTGTCGTCAGATTGCCGGCGCGTTTTACTTTTGCTTCTTATAAAATTTACACCTCATTCGCTATATTTCCCCAGTCGTGCTGTTTCATTTGCCGTCGTGTTTCTTCTTTCGCAATCCCTGACTCTTCTCTCTCTCTCTCTCTCTCTCTCTCTCTCTCTCTCTCTCTCTCTCTCTCTCTTTTTCTTTCTCTCTTTATTTCTATAGCGAACGCGAAGCCGACATGGTGCGCGGACGAGTCGAGTGGTGAAGCAGATCGAGCGATACGCGTACCAAAGTGCTCCCCAGCGCCTCCAATAAAATGCATATAATTGCACGAATGCGTTCAAACGTCAGGAATGATATCGTACGACCGTGGAGATACGATCCGACCGAACATATTTATTTTCGGGAGGGTGCGGCGGCGCTCTTTCGTGACAATTAGAAATCTCTTTTTTTTTTTCCCCCTCTGGTCTCGCGCGCGAATTTCCTTTTCTCGCGCTTTCGTTTATTTTCCGCGACCATAAATTGCTAGTAAACCGAGAGAGCCGGTCGTCGTTCCGCGACCGATATCTGCATACGTAAATGAAGCGCGTAAATAAGCGAAACGGTTGCCGCGATAAACTCTCGAGTAGCCGATGAAAACCTTAGGGGAATTAATCATAAATACGTATCTTTATGAACGGTTACGTAAAAACCGGCATCGCGCGTCGTGCAACTACACGCATCCTTCGTTCGAAACGACATGAAGCTTATATATACTTTTATTGCGATAAGATCTAGGAGCATTGATTTATTGCCTTGTACTTTTACCGCGGTACAGAACGAATTAAATTTATCAATATTTGTATCACAGTCATTGATTATACTCGAGAAATTTATACAAGGAACAAGTAAAATTACGGCATCATTGCCTTAATTTACGCCGGCTGCAGAAAGTGTTATATTTTTTATACTCCAAAAATAAAATAAATATATATTAGATATTAATGTCCCTCCTTGTAAAGCGAGATTTCTCATCCAAAATTTGTATTTAATAATTTAATAAAATATTTTGTGCGCTCTGGCGCGCGTAATACGAAATAAAAAATAAAACCATTTCGAATTTTATGGAAATATAAATTATTTGTACGTGCGACACCGACACTTCACAGATGGCGAGGAGAAACATAAGTAGCAGGACTGAAAAGTGACCATTTTGCTTTATGAGGATACGTGGTCACGCAATGAATTCTTTCTTCGAGAACTACCCATGGTGCCACTTGCTAACACATAAAAAATTATTTTTTGGGATGCTGCAGCCTCTGCGATCCTTTTTGACAATGAAGATTTTAGGATGCTAAATATCATCAGTTTTCCGATGTACAAAAGCTAAGGTCTCACTATGATAAATAGCTACATTCTATACCTATATATGTATAGAAGAAGAAGAAGAAGAAATGTATGTTTTTTCTTTTTCAAATTTTCATCAAATACAATGGATTCTTTTCGAAAAATTCCGGATTTATTTTACAATGCACCGCGATAGACTCTTGCTACTATTCGCGCGAACACTTTTCGTAGAATTATTATCCCCGTTATTACGTTTCTACACAGAATGTAGGTAAGATGATAGCGGCAGGAGGAAAGCTATGCACAATAAACGCGCGTGTTAAGTGCGGTTTCGCCGCAAGTTTGGATAGGGCATGGAATATCGCTTGAGCGCACGCGAGGGAAAAGCTCGCGCGCTGGTAGTCAGGTCTAATTCGAGTTTACGTCTCTATCGAGGCCTACCAAGACCTACCAACCTACCTACCACCTATCCACCTACCCGCGCTGACGCGGGTAAACAACAGCGGCGAATTTGCCCAATTTATTCACGCGTGTTTGGCGTGCATTTGCGCAGGTGTATCGCATATGCGATGTTTCCATAGCTCGAGTGTTCTCGACTATATACGTTTCCGCAATTGCGGCCGTAAGTGGAGATTAATATGCAATGTGTCTCCGATGTATTGACAATATTATTTAATTAACAAACATGCTTCAGAAATTATATAATGGCGTTGACGATGCCCCCCCCTACATTTTCGCAATAATCGTTTGAAAGAAAACGATATTAAATATTATCGAGCAGAGTTTTTTTTTTTAAAGCATAATTGAGGAACGTAACGGAGCAATGCACATGTATTTTTCGTACTCTCGTTTACGTGAGTACAATGAGTAAATTTATAGCACTGTCGTCGGTCCATTTCGGGATTGCGTGTACTTGTATGACTTACGAGTCTATTAAAACCATTGAACAAATTTTCACCCGTTAATCGTGTTTCAGTTAAATGTTATTATGAGTTTGTGAAACGTTTTGATTGTGTTTTGTCGATGTAAATGAGGGACTTGTCATGCCAGTATATTGAAAATCTGGTTTAGTTTAGCCCGGGGAACTGTCGAGAACTTGATGACACGTTTAATTATTCGCTTGTTGCAGGATTCAACATGAAATATCGTATTGAATAATATATAGAATGTGGTCCCGTACTTTTCTTCGAATCTTTTTATAAAATGCAATCAGTTTCTCTTGATTAAAAAAAAAAATTTAATTGGAAATTATTTTTTCTTTCGCTATATTTATATATTTATTTTTTTAAATTAAGATTTTGTTACAAATTTATTATGCATTTTGCAATTTAATTACATTTTCAATTAAGCAAGGAAATAATTAATAATTTGATATTTTTGCAATAAAAGATTTGATTCCGCATTAGTCAAAGGATTCGCAGAAGAGATGCTAAAAATCTCACAACGTATTTAATAATTTAGCAAACTTTTTCTCGCAAATTACACAAATAATTAGAGAATGATTATAAATTATTATGCATTATAAAAATATTGTCACTGTGATTGAGAAATACCACTTTCTCATCAAGTTTCTCCGAAAAGACTTACGCTGAGCACGTTAAAAAGCATAACTAGAGAACGGGATACAAGGTTTAAATTTTTTAGATGAGAGAAAGAGAGAGAGACACAAGAGAAAAACAAGGATGAGACGTGTTACACCTTCTTGTTCGTTTCGTCGTCGCGTCGCCGTCTTATAGAACGGCGACGTCGACTGGCAGGGACACCGCATTTAGCGTTCATTAAATAAACCACCCCTTCCACCTGCCACCCTCTTGCGTCTATCTCAAGGCCCGTCACTCACACGGTACAAAGTTTAATTGATCAATGATAAAGTTTATCGATCATTTCGAATTCATTTAACTTCGGTGTTAGTTTATAACACACAGGCGGCGCAGACGGGGGTAGATGCATGCTCTCTACAGTCTTATATGTATGCACGCGTCCCGTATAAACTATACATTATCATTTATCTTGATGCACCCAGATGTTGCACTAATAATAAGTTTATATGCTTCTCGAAGCGCAATTAACGAAAAATTGTACGATATTATATTTTCTAAAATTATCCTTATATTATTTACTCTCACATTATAAATGTTCCGCCAAATATTAATGAAAATAGCCTTACTCGCAATGAAATACTTTCGTAGAGACAGTGCTTTTCAAGAAATATATTTGATGAAAACAGAACTTATTTTATGCCATTAGAAAAAACCCACTACTAAAAAAACTTAAACATCTGCTTGCGAGATATGTTAAAAATAGCATACATTAAATTTTGAAAACTTTATATTAAATTCTGATTAAAAAAAGGAGAAAAATTAAGAAAGGATTATAAAACATATAATCAGCATTTTAAATATTATCAAGTCTAAATTTCCTGGTGTATAATTCGAACGTCTATCTATTCACAGTTCGACTCTGTACAAAACTCTTTTAAGTCCCTCCCAAGATACTTATATCGCAAGTAAGAGATATAGCAGGACGCATTATATTATTATGTCAAACACCACACACGCTGCTCTATATCCACTCACAATCAGTCAGATCGAAAGAGGCAGATTCAAAGGGAGATAGCTGGCGTCACACAAAGCGTGCACTTACAAATTAGATTCACGCGACCATGAATCACCGGGTCCATCCGGCTCGCGATGAAAAAATCGAATCGTTTCTCTCTCGCTTTCGCGTATCATCACGTATTTCACTTGATCGCGCACGCGGAAGCGCTCGCGGTGCGTGCACGCGCGGACTTTAGAAAGGTGCAAGATCGGAAATAAAGGAATTTCGTACAGGCGTGCGATACACGGTCCGGAACAGCTGCGCGCGCGTGGGCGTCGAGCGGAAAGCGCCGAAATAAAGAGAGAGAGAGAGAGAGAGAGAGAATCGCGCGAACGAGCGCCTCGGGGCACAGCTGAAACGGGGCCCATCCGAGCTGAAAGCCTAATGAAAATATAAGTTGGCGCGCGCGATGGATCCCAAATAAAAGCCGCGCGGGATCGCTCGTTTCAGGTCGGCCACCGGCGGCGGACTCCGGTCCTCTTTTGAAGAGATATATCTCGCTGATTTACCCCGTCCGCGGACCGCCCGCGGTATATTATTTCTCCGTTTCGAGAGATTCTCACATCGGATAGACACGGTAGCCTGAATTAAGTATAACTAATATCGCACGGTGGCGGCGGCGGCTGTGAATATTCAGGCAAAGTTTCGGTATTCATTGAAAAAGACTCGACGCGGCGCACCGAGCGTGGAATGGGCGAGTTCTCGTCTTTCTCTGAGAGTGTACTTTTGAATAAAGCATGCTACTATACACAGTAGTTCCCTCGCAAATACTACGGCAAGCGTCTGGACTTTTGAATTTATCTGCCGCCCTTTGCGCTAACTTTTCGTGTGTGTTGTATGATTAAAGAATAGAAATATTAATCCCCTTCCCCCTTTCAAGAGACTAATGTAATTGATGAATCCTTTCTATCGAAAAAATATATTTATATAACATGATATTGTGAAAATGATAAATACATAAAATAAAATACAACGGTAAGTATATAATAAATCTCTCGTTTATATAATGGTTGATATTATACAGGGTGATTGTAAAATTATATCACTAAACTGATCAAAATATAAGATTATGATTTAAAAAACACTCAATTTAAATTTCGAAAAATTTAAACAACTTTAGAAAATTTTAAAAAACTTGTAAGAAAAAATCTTAGAAAATTTATATCTATTGTTTGTGACTGATATTGTTGTAGATTTATAATTTGTCACTGTTTCTTTTAAAGAAGGAAGATATTGATTGTTGATAATAAAAAAGACGTGAAGATACTTGAAGAGATGTGAAAGTTTTGAGAAGAAAATGTTCTTGGTAAAAGATTTTCTCCTCAGTTTGACTTTCCCCTCATTGTATTCTCATACAAAAGTTATTTATTATCGTAAATAAAGATGCGCAATTTTCAGGTAGCTTAAAAATAGATAATTTGTACGATCCATAACTTGGAGACTTATTACTTTTCTTTATTTATTTTTTTATTGATCTCTGCTTTTTCTTTTTAAATTTTCTCCCTTCCTTCTTTTTCTCTTTTTTCTTACTTCTATTTATTCTTTATTTCTATTCTTCATGTCTATCCATTTATATTCCATGATGATTCCATTCGTTATCATTCTGTTTCGAAAACAATATATATAATCGAAACGTATAATAAAGAGAGAATAAAATTTACAAATAATATTGTACAAATAATTTCGCACATATAATTACAAGAAATAATTTTAATAGTTCCTGGAACGTTTTCCAGAAAAAACACTTGGAAAGTAGCTAAAAGTTTTAGCAGTCGACTTTTCATCTCTTATCACCCATTTTTCATCTTTTTCTCTCATTATAGTGTTTTAATATTTACTTATGATTACAAATTAATGCTCACATTATGATGCAAATACGTAACTGTTGTCGTGATTTTATTATAACGGTACTTAATCTTTAAAGTTTTGTAACTACGTAAATATATATTGAATAGGATCTATATTTATATGACATTTTTTACTTGTCAAAATGATCCCTCGAACAATCTATCACAGTTTTTCATCTCCTGGAATATAATAGAGAACACGTTGAGAAATATATAGTATATTTCTCCACGAATTTTTTCCTTTTTGTGCCTTTTCGCATAAATTCTTTTCAGGCTGCTTTCTTAGACTATTAAATGGACACGGCACGAAATAGTATACAAAAATGTCTAACGTACAATACGCAATAATCTATTGAGAAACATAATCGAGCATTAACTTTAAGGTTTAAAGGTCAACTATAACTGGGTCGGGGAGACTGTAACTGTATCGACGGACAAACGTGTTTCTAGTATCTAGTCGGTATTCCGAATAAACTAACGCGTTGAGTTATGGCATCCTCGACCAAAATGTCAAATCACGCCCTTCCCCGCCATAGTTCAGATCCCAAGGCAACCACCTCGCCCAGTGTTCGCAGAGGGGTAACATCTACCTGGGCGTGAAGAATCGTCCTGAGATCTCTTTCCCGACTTCTTTAAGAGTTCCCACGACCGGACATCGCTTTCGAGAACCAGGCATTTACTATGTTAATGGGCGACCCCCCTAACTCGTTATAGTATTATCATCAGGGTCTCAGTCCCAAAGTCGATGGGCTTCGGCGTTGTCTATATCCGTGCCGCCTTATCTCATGCCACGAGCAAGTATGAGCACCAATTATAATAAATACCAATTAATGGGGCGAGGACACCGTGAAAACCTGTTCGCGCTAAAGCGCCGATGTTGTCCATCTCTTTTGATAAACGATCGCTTCGTCCGCAACATTATTATCGCTCGTTGACAAAAGACTTTATACACACAATCGGTATATTAATTTTTATTCAGACATACTTGGCAATCTTCTAATTTAAATAATTTTTACTTGCAAAATTTAGAGATAAGCTAGTTTTTCTTTTAATCGCGCAAATTGGAGCAAAAAAAATCAAAATTATTAAATTAATTTGAGATGGCAAAGACGATGACAATGACCGGTAATTGACAGTTAGTTGTGTATGGCAGAGTTTTATAGTTAATGCGATGATAAAGATGGTAACACGAAGAGTTTCCTGTAAAGTGCTTAGACCGCTCTTCTTTAACCGTTCAGTGAAAATAGTGTGTATAATATATTTTTATAAATAGTATATAAGTGTAAACGCTTCTGGAAAGAAAGAGGTCTGGTCCTCTCAATTCATATTTTTGACTTTCACAGCAAGGGCCTAATGATCAAATCAATTTGGATCATTTCGGGTTTTTGTGTCCGTGACGTACAATGCGACTGCCATACGGAAAAGGACGAATGCTCATCGTGTTGTCACCGCATGGGATTTCACTTCCATGGAAATAAGCAGGCAAGGAATAGACACGGGCGGGCAGACAAGCTCGCAGCAGAGTGACTCTTCGTTGAAGCAGCATCCGGAGATCGGCCTTAGAACAAAACGAAACATGCGCCACATAAATTGTCTCCCTGTCTGCCTCGGGTGAAAGCTGGATTTGTTACACTTTGCACTTCGCGACGACGTCTATCCCCGACGGCTTGCGATGCCGTTGGTACCTCCTTCCGTTGCAGATTAGGAATCCGTCCTCTCTCGCGATCGTGTCTCTTCCGCGCCGTCTTGTTCACCCTTATGCCCTTCTTCGTCAGCCTCATTATCTATCTCCGAGGAGCTGGACTCGGACTGTCGTCATTCGTCCCATCGATATGCGTCTTTCTCTCTTTCTTTTTCTCCTTTGTATCGTTTATATAAGTTTCGTTGTTATCGGCATTTCGCGCACGAATTCTTCCGTTATCGTGCTATCTAGTATTTATACTCGCGAATCCAGATATTTCTTTATGTATACCGTTTACATGTATAATATGTAAACAATCGTAAATATGTTACTAATTTTCCAAATCTTAATTTTCTCGGAAATAAAGCTTCGTACAAAAAAAAAAGCTTCTGTTCGATCCATATTTTTGATTTATTTTTGCTTAAAGAATTATTTCGTTTTTGATTGTATAGCTATGATGACCGAGACACCCTATATGTATATAATCGTATTAAACACTCAATGAGAAAATTTTCGAAATCTTTGAGAATTGATTAATTCGGTTCTTTATACGCGAGTAGTTGGATCGGTTCATAGTTAATCGCGTATACTTGCGTTCCGTTTTTACTAATACATCGGCGAGCAATCTTCGCGGTGTGACGATCTTCGAGAATAGCCATGCGCGGGCACTCGCGTTTTTGCTTGTCAGAGCGGCTGGCTCGAGCTCGCCATAATACGATTATAATATAACAACGCATTTTTAATTCTTGGCATGTTGCCCCTCCCCCCTTTTGCGATTCATACGGCTGCCTCATACGTTTATAGCCGAGTAGGTTGGCTCGTTGTAGGCACTAACAGGTGTCTCCGATATGGCATGTTGTTTTTCGTGCCAATCCCGGCACTCCGGTTCTTCTGTGAGTCGCGCATATAGCGCCATAACAAGCCCTGACGCGAATCCTACCGAGAAGACGACTTTTGACGTGTAACTTTTGACATTCTTTCAGCTGGTGATCCAGAAGAACGCCGCGGCGTTAAATAGCGAATACTACGCGCTCTCGTTAACGTCAAGAATATGCGATGATTATTGCGCGAGAGAAAATATTTCTCGTATCGCCGAGAGATCTATACACATGTGCAAATGAGAAATATTAAATCTAAATAAACAACTGTATATGGAAACAGATAAGCGAATAACATTTGTATAAAAATTTTCCTTCTGTCATTTGTTGAATCGTACGTGTAATTTGGAATAACCCGTTATCGTTATTATTAAATTATATTATTAAAATTTGCTACTGTAATATTAATTAATTGTCAATTAATTTTCATTGATAATACGAACGTATATAATTTAACAAATAACTCGTAACTTTTCGTAATCTTCATTCTCTTGAAAATACGTATCGAGGGAAAATGAAAATCGTTCTACGCGCGAGAGAGATTCCAAGGATTATTGGTTAATAAAATCGCCGCTGCAAGATCGGCAGAAACGATTCCACTGATCAACGGGGAACGAGCAATTCGTAAAACGAATCGCGATGCTCGGTTAGATGCAGAAATGTCGAGTGCCCCGTGGCAGCGGTTCCCCTCCATGGTTAGGTGTACCCCGCATCCTGGATGTCCCCATGGAGAGGTGTCCCGCTCGGATTGAAAGTACGCGCGGACAGAGATAAATCGTTTCATCGATGGATATCAAAGGACCGGGGATACCGGATCCGACTGGCTCTGTAGGCACACTGTGGCCGTACAGAGAGCCATTTGTGCGTTAAATCGAAACGCTCTGTGAAATAACGCGGCTGCCGAGCGCGACAAAGGATATTAGTGGTTTTCAGTATTACGAAGGTGTCTTTATCCTCCATAGCACTCGCGTCATGACAGTTTTATTTGCGCCGACGGAAAACAAAATTGTGTTCCGCGGTATTACGTAGCGTGCAAGCGCCTGTCTTTTTCCGACGATAAATCAATTGTTTATCCCGATTGTTGGAAACTCGCCGCTCGCGTTCGTTGTACTCGTAACCTTGGCCGATTAGACCGTAATAAATTAATTCGGTCCAATAAAAACCGATTACCGATGGAATTCCTATCGAGTGAAACGTCAATCGAGACTACCTTATAATCAAGTCGTCCGATCGAGAGTCAGTGTATAAATCTTCTTAAATATAATATTGGCTTAATCAGGGTGATTTTGCGACACTAGAATATTTCGCATAATAATTCATCTAATATTCTTTATGAAATTATTGACGAAACCATGTCATGTTTAATAAATATCGTAAAATCATTTACGAATTATGTTTATATAATTAAAAAGTATTATGTGTATTACATTTGTGTGAGTGTCGCGATTTATTTTATAAATTAAAACGTGATTTCATATTTATCATACTTCTCAAAATTAATTTCAGTTTCATATCAGAGAGAAATTTGTATCTGAATATAAAATATTCACTCGCGTATAATAAGCAATATCGCGAAATAAGAAATGTGCGTAAATTGATGAGACGCTGCTGCATCACGGATATTTCCTCGAATATTTCATTCTCGAAACTCTAACACTCTAACTATAGACATTTTTCACATCCGCTATGTGATAGGAGGCGACCATGCCATCGCTCAACGCAAAATCAAAGTCCTGCGGCTTCCTTTGTCAAGTTTCATGTGCTCCACAAACGGACATAGTTATGCCGTTGGGCGGAAGGCATAACGATATGACGGCCGTATATTTTATGTATAAAGTCGCAGCGGTGGGGCTACCGCTTGCGGATTCCTACGCGGGGCCCGGCAGGATGTAAATCAGCGTGGGTCCCTGTGATGACATCTGGTGACGCAAGGGCTGAAGGGGCCCCCGGTTGCGAGTCAGATTCGCTTTAGCCGTTCTCTGTCTCTCTTTTTTTCTCTCTCTCTCTCTGTTGCATTATTATATACGAGAAGGATCACGGGAGCCACCGGAGAGTTTCGCATACCGTCCTAATATGCTGGTCGCTCTATATGCCTTTGCCAGTTCCCAGTGAGCCTTTGTCGTTGAAGAAAAGCCGACTGACTGTATATTACGTCGCAATGTAATGCGCTGGAATGTCGTGTGTCGTTCTCTTCTGTCGCATTGGCTTTTGCTGCAGATTCGTGTATGAGACCTTGAAATCACCGGACTGACTCCCTCGTCGGAGGTTAGTCAAAAACCCTCGGTTTGAAATTTTTCACACTTTCGCAGTGATTTGTCTCGGCATAGAACTCATATTTTTTTTCTTCAAAATTTTTTTGTTCCCTAATATTCGTTTTAAGTTTCCGTCCACAAAACTGCGAGAAAATCACTATTGTGTGATTTTTACACGCTATTAGAATTACCATATATAACGTTTTTTTATCTCGATGCGAGAAAATTTATTTAAAAATTCAACTATTATAATAAATATCGAATTTGTAGACGCGTCGATATATACATGTACATACATGCACAAATATATACTATGTATCGTCAATTATCCAAGGTATTCCGAATGATTCGTTTCATCTCAGATTTGATCCAGCGTTTGATCATGTGGGGAAACGAGCGGTTAGCACAAATTGGTTCATTTCGAGAAGGTCGTGAGCTTCCGTGGAATGAAATCGATATTTTGGAATCGCTTTGCTTGCTACGTTCGTCTTTTGAGTAATCTCAAACGGATATTTCATCAAAACGAGTATTTTATTTCGCTGTAGAACTATCTAGTTATGTACGACTGTATTCGGATTATAGCGAGTTAAAAAGTCAAAATTTCGTTAAGTCCCGATAAATGAAGATGACAAAAGTAGTAAAGTGGCGATAAATTTACAGAGCAGATAGAGCTTCGTATACCTCATATGGCATTGATCGTTAATGGTTGATCTCCTTATAAGGAGGCTGCCCTCGTTATGGACGTAAAGAGATTGTCCGTAATTTTCAATTGTTTCCTTGCACAGGGCTCGCAAAAACTATCTCGCCTTCGAAATGAGAAAGATGAAACTAATAGATCGATACTGTTATCGATTTTTCAACGAAGGAACGTGCCACGCGCGAGATAATAGTTGTTCATGACACATTACGCTACGCAAAGTGGTACTCAAAATAATTACAAGATTATTTTAATATCGACATTGCGAGAAATAATAAAATTGATCGAGAAGCTTATCTTTTTTTAGTTATAGATTAAGAGAATTTTAATGCGAGAGCTTTACTTATAAGGTTTTAATTTCAAATTCGAGTTAAATGAAAATCCATTCCAAATCGGTCGAATAGACAGGGTAAAAAAGTTGAATCTTTTTAGGTAATAGGTGAACCATTTATACAAGCGCAAAATTTTTCAATGCATCGCAATGGGATAATTATTTTCAGTTCGGATGTTATAAATTTTTGATCGTCATGTTTGATTTGCCGCTGTAATTCTGGCACGCCCTTTCATCATATATCGGCTACGTTTTATTCTTTCGCCGCTCGAAACCATCGGCAATCATTGACACTAGCCCACCACCGGCTCTCTCTCTCTCTCTTCCTCTCGTAATTATTATTCCGCCCCTATATTGCGCGAGGAAATGCACGGCCGAGCAAACGTAACGTAACGTACCGAAACGAGGACGAGGCGAAACGAAACGAAACGGAACGAAACGAGCGACAGTGCTGCTCGTACCTATCTTCTCTATATAACGAAACGTCGTGCCTCCCCTCGTACCGCCGCGCTTCGTACCCGCCTGTCCCCTTTCAAGCCACCCTCCCGCCCCGTCCTCCGCCACCCCTCGGCCCCCCGCTCAATTCGACTCCCCTCTCATCCCACATCGGTTCCACCTTCCCGATGGCAATCAATAACTTTGAAACGGCAGCGACGTTTCGGGGAAAAAACAAATTCAGCAGGTTGCTTGATTGGAAAAAAACCACCCCCCTCCCTCCGCGCTCTTTTTCGGCATCCATCGACACAACCGGGGAACCCCCGACGGCCGCGTTCCCGCTCGCGTTCGCGTCCCCCCGCGTACGCCCTATAACTCTCTCTCTCTCTTTCTCTCTCTCTCTCTCTGTGCGTAACCAGTCCGGTCCGAATCCAGTCAGACTCCAACACGCGCGGACCTCGTGACTTGCTCGTTTCTCGCCTGCCATCCGAGCGGGCTCCCTGTCCCCTTCTTCCCTCCCCCTCCCCCTCCCCCCCTCTATCCTTCCCCTTTCTCCCTACACCTTCAGTTCCATCGGCACAGGTCGTGATGGAAAAATCGTACACATCGTCCATCGGGTCTATATGCGTTTCTGTGTGACGAGATACAGAGAGAGAGAAAGAGAGAAGGAAAGAGAGGTTCTGCCGGATAGAATTGGGCATTTGTCCACGCGGTCGCCGCCGCCGCCCTATTGCTGCCGTTTTATTTCCAATTTCAACCTTCCAGTGCGGATTGCGGCTGCTTCCCGCGGGTGGGACTGAATGGGCAATGACGAGAGAGCGGTGGTCCAGCGGGGGTCGGACCGATGCTGGCTGCTGAGCGGCCGCGTCGCGCCGGCTCCAACAATCGCGACTATCTCTCTGCCGCGCGGCGCGATGACGCATTGTTTAAGAATTAATAGGAGAGCAATGGCCAATTCCGACGAAAAACGCGGCCCGCGGTTGCATCGCTTTCCTTCGTACAATTTTCATCAGCTTTTTCTACGTTCTTGCGCTTTATTGCCGCAATATTTTATTTATATCGTTAGCCAGCGATAGATTATTATTAAAAATATGAGAAAATGAGTGGAAAATAATAATCTCCAATCTTTGGAGAATAAATAAAAATTACGATTGCATTTTATACTTTCGAGTCTACAATTATGATTGCCTAAATGCAAGAGAGATCAAGAGAATCTACGAAAATCCCGTACGTCTAGTCGTATCGCGGAGGATATTATGTATATATATATATATATATATATATATATATATATGTGTGTGGTAAATTGAACTTTTTTCAATCCGACACACACGCCGCGTCGTATCGCCGGACCGGCTGTACTCGCTATAACTTTAGCGTCTGTTGTAGGTGGAGGATATCAATTTCCGCGGCGGTGCGACCCGCCGATATTGCCGACCACCATAAAACGATTATTGTCGTCGAATGTATACGGTTATAGCGCCGTTATAACCTGCCTGCCCGGACTTGCAGCACGCCTCTCACGGATGGACACGGCCAAGGCTAACTTTACACCCGACGTGCTTTTTGCACATTGTGTGCGCGCTCGGCCCGCGACGTTTATTACGACAACTTCAACGTGCAAAAACGATTTACGATTATTTATGCTCGCTCGTGAAATTAATATTTACGCGATTCGCACCGAATACGGGACGGACCACACGTCGGGGTGAAGCGAATTTATATTATATCGTCGTAATTGGAACGTAACCAAAACGTCGACGTTGCGAGGGATTACTGACGTGACGAAGCTTACCGTAATGCAAATAGAAAGTAATTGCGATTCGCGGTTCAGTTATAATCAAGCGAATGTATCAATTTTTAAGTCTTCCTGTCACTTTCGCCAATATTTTCGCATTATATTATTATCTTCGATATGTCGGGACATAAAAAATGCGAATATCTAAATCCACAAATTACTTCTTAATAAAAGGGTGGAAAATTGGATATATTTAAAAAAAGAGGCAAGTTAATAAAAAATAGATTTTATATCCCAATATCTCGGGATATAAAAAATGCGAATATCTAGGTTCACAAATTACTTCTTAATGGAAAAGTGGAAAATTGGATATATTAAAAAAAAAAAGACAAGTTAATAAAAAATAGGTTTAACAACTCTTAATCACCGGTTGGAGGGAGGCGATATCGGAAGCGCGCGTTGCAATACATACAGACCTCTCCTTCGAAATAACTCCCTCAATTTTCTCTAGTACGCAGGCATTGAAACATGCAGGTGATCCGAATACAATTTCAGAAGAGATACCGACATCGATCGGTAATCCTCCTGCCAATTAGATTCGTGCCTCTCCAATCCGCGCAAAGGATATCGCAATTCCATTCATCCGATACCCTGGCAATAACCTGTGTGTGTACATTGGAAATGACGGGAGTAATAAGATGCGAACCCCCGATGCAATCTTGAAACCACTCCGAGGTGAGTACGGAAGTGGATGCCTTACGTTACGCACATCTGCAGGCGTATATACATATATACATAGACATAGTGCGCGCAATATCGATAAGCCTTTCATGGCTCAGTTTCTCAGTAAAATTTCGGCTAAGTTACTAACAAACAATATTTTTGTAAAATATTAAGCGCGAGAATTTTAGTCGAGTTTCCCCGGAGCAGAGTCAGGGATTTGAAAGATATTTGCATGTTATTTCCAACCACACTCTTTCCTAATATATTTATATATTATTTCAAATAAAATATTATGTAAACGTCTGAAATATATAGTGTTTGTTATAAATATAATAATACGTAACTCATATTAAATACAAGATCATGATTTTGAAACTGCGATGTGTTTGTTATTGACCTACAGTGTAATAGAAGAGCCTGTTATTAGTTTTCGGAGATATAAAATTACTCCTTTAATGATTATTAAAGGATCTTGTTACTTCGTCTAATTATCACCTTCCATCATTGAAGCCCCGCGTTGTTATATTACGTATAATGCTTGATAGTCTTTAGCCCTTAGGATAACAAGAAATTGATTGCGCACTTTATTTCTCTCTCTTCATCTCATTTTTATCAGATATAAGAAAAATATAATCAAAAATAACGTATTAAAAAAGTGAAAATTTCTGAATATTACAAGTGTTATAAATTTGATTATTATAGAAAAATAATATCTTCTTTGCATTTGATTTATATCTTTATCAGGGTATTAATTATGAAAATTTTTTAAAATTAATGTGCATAAAAAATGTTGCATAAAAATATATGTAATTCGCGTTGAAGTAGAAAATAATTGATATCATTAATTATATAATTACATCAAATCACACTCTAATTAATTACATCGAGCACACTCTATCTAGAAATGGTAAAAAAATGATAATAACGGTAGACACCCTCTTCCTTCTATCGTATAAATTAAAATTTAATTCCTTCCCCAAATGAAATCCATTCTTCAGGAATCTCCGGCATAAGATATTATTCGTGCACCATCTACGAGGATAAGGTACAAGTAATCTCGCTAATGGACTGTGCGTTTCCCCCTCAATTCTTGGTTCGTCCATCTCTAAGAATATTCGCATGATTCCCGTTTGATTTTATTAAAACTAATAAATTTTCGTTAGCACGAATTTCGATAATACATTATGCCGATTATAAATATTCTGACAAACTAAGATTTCCACTAAAAGTTTATATATACGCGCGTAAGAAGAGATAATTGAAAAAATTATTAATTACGTTTTACTCGTATGCATAAAGCTATTATCGATAATTGTCAATATAGTACTGTTCACTACTGATTACAATCTCTCCTCTGTATTATTCTCTTATAAACTATCTCTCACTATCGAAATTTCACCCTTACGTTTCTTTCATACTCCATGCCACCAGCCAGCCTTCTCAGGGTCGCGACCCTGACGTGTTCGGGGTGATGAACCCTCGACCACGGGTTACCTTATTTACACTCGCCCGTATCGCTGACTAAACGCAGGCAGGCTGCGCCATAAGTGAGCATGTCAGTTCGTCTCTTTACGAAATTTCGGCGCGCACGTGTGCTTCGTATACACTTTAGAGTTTATATTTCAAGATAAAATTATTTGTAAATCAAAGTAAAACTGTTACTTGAGCTTTAATTTCTTTGCTATAAGACAAAATTTTGTTGTGTGACATTTGCCATTTGTCGTTTAAATTTTTAATATACTTGGCAAACAAGAAATGCAATTAAGAATTAAAGTGAGCGCTATCGACACTAATCATTTCTCTTTGGATGCGAAAGTTAGAATTTCTCAAATTTCTATTCAGATATTTAGCAGCGTCAGTAACAAACCGTTTGTTCCATCCCTGTATATCCCCCGTAATATCCGAGTCATCTTGCAATTTTCATTACTTATCATTGTCGCGTTCGCCAATGTTCAGAGGGAGACAAAATTCAGCGATGTCAGTTTCTTAATTGAAACTACAATCTGTCCTGGCTACGCAAGACCTTAAAGATATCGTAAACTCTACGAAATAGGACGGGACTGGATGATGGGTGGAAGTATGAGTGAAAGAGAGACTACCTATAAGACGAAATCGACTAGTGAGAGATGGAGAGATCTCGGATGGATAAGGCAGAGCGCAACCAAGGGCAAAGGACGACGAAGAGAAGGCGGAAGCGAGATTGCCTTTAATCCAGCGAGATTTAATACGAGCGACAAATTTTGCCGGAGAATTAATTGAATGCTGCCGTCGGGATTGGCGCTGCGCAGATTATTGTATGCCGGTTTAACAGCCCGGGGCTCGACATTATGTTCCGGCTCTTCTTGAGCAACCCCTTGGTCGGGGTTATATCGTCATCGTCATCCCTCTTTCGGACGGGTTCCGGTCCACGATCGTTTAACTATCTCGCCGCGTCGCGGATTTAATTCTAATGGTTGGATTAAATTGATATGTGGATAAATTTGCACAATGGACTGATTTGTCATTTGTCTCATATCTTTCCAGATAAAAATATTGATCATTTATATATACAGAAAATATTATATATAAGATGTTTTTTTTATATAATAATATCTACATGAAAATATATGTCAAGATTTTATGTGGTAGAAAATATAAAAATATTTTTGATGTTTTAAATTTATGTGTGCGGCAATTAAACTGCCAAATACATATATTTGCAAAATTGTCATCCAAATACATTGATCAAAATCATTCCACATATTTCATTGACACGTTGTGTCGCCGATATAAGGGACCAAGGAGGAGATGGCGCGAACTGTAAAAGGATCTACCCGAGCCTGACAGTCATAATTGAATCCAATCTTCCGTAAAATGGGGTAGCACTGATATTTTTGAATTGAATAAAGGGGAATCATTAGGATGAGAAGCGCCTCGGGGAGGTAGGTTAAGAATAAGAGAAAAGCGGACGGTCACGGAAGATTCGCGGAATGAGACAAGAAGAGAGAGAGAAAAAAAAGATGACATCAAGAGCGGAAGGAAAGAGATGAGGCAGGAGAGGACAATGAGAGAAAGAGTGAGGGATAGAAATATAGATATATAGAGAGAGCGTCAACTAGTAGAGAGACAAAGAGAGCGGGGCCGCGTATAATGGCCGGCGATAATCCTGTCGCGCGGATTAATTCGCAAATATTTCAATCTCGCGACATAAAGGGATGTAAATTACATTTTTGGTCGAACGCTCCCGGAGGGTACGCCGTACAACGGTTTCAGCGAGAGAGCCGGCGAGATAGACTCGTAGAGTGCGGGAAGCGGGATAATCGTTTTATTAACCAAATAAAATCGATGATTGAATGAGGATAATCGCGTTCGCGGACCCTCGAATTCTACGGCCTTGCGCAATCCCCGGGAGGATTCGCCTTATTGACACAGATGTCACTGTTGGATCATTTTGTCGTAGTTAGTAGCGTGAAATTTTTCGGGATTGAATTTACGCTGCCCCGCCGGCCGAAAACACGTACACGCGCACTCGAGAGTATTTTTTTTCCTCTCCTTTTTTTTTATCGCGCGCGACCGTTTTTTGCCTTTCCATTAAAGCGCGAAACGCGGTATATTGAGCATCTTTCGAATTTAATCGACAGATTCAATCGACCGTGTACGTGGAGATCGAAGAAGTAATTAAAGTGTAGGTTGTCGGTGTCAACGACTTGTGATTTACGTCGCATTCAGGAAGAGATTACCTGGAGAGTAACGTTGGTCGCGGATGTCGCTAATGTTTCCTGAAAGAGAGAGAGAGAGAGAGAGAGAGAGAGAGAGAGAGAGAGAGAGGAAACCCGTGTCAAACGAGTCGACAATGAGAATAAAACTTATCGAACGTGCACGCGCCGCTGTCGGAAAGAAAGTTTCGAGAAAATCGAATGTGATTGGGTACAGTTTAACCGATTTTTGGAAAAGTTTACGCGCGGTGAAAATTGTTCCCCGACATTTCTATCGAGAAAAGAAATCTCCGAATAAGAAAAATCCGTGAAAGATGCGCCGATAACGTGCTTCGACGTGCATCGATGACGTATATCGCCGCCGTGTGAATTTAATTACTGGCGATACGGCAATGATGACGTTCTCTCCTAAGAGTTCAAACCGCATTGCTGTTACTGTCGACGTAACCGAAACCGATATATCTTAATAGAACGATCCGCAATACTTCTGTTATTGTTCTCCGTGTAATAAGCGCGCATGACTGTGGCACGCGCGTGCGTCTCGCAACGCGTGTGCGACGCGGCTATACAAAAGCGCAACGGGGTCTGGTCGTGGAGTGCAGTTATGAATGCAGGAAAGGGCGCGAAGGTCGGGGGGTTGCACGTGGCGGGGCCGCCGTCGTATGTATTTTGACAGCACGTCGACACGATGTTTCCGCCTTCGGCACGGAAGCGCCGACTTCGGAAGAGATTTATCGCGGGGACACGTGAGCAAGGGAGAAACGATAATTGTCTTCAACTTGGTCAGGGCTACGTTTGAATCTTTTCCTCTCCTCTCCAGCATCCCTTATTACTGCCTAGCTCTCGCTGTCTCGTTAAGAATTACTCCGATATCGAAAACACGCGCGAAGGAGATTTCATTAAATTATATTCCAAAATTAGCCGGTTGATGTTTCGCTCCTTAAAATATATTCAGATCCACATTTTCTTAAAAATATCGACTTATTATTGCGTGCGCTGAATCTTAAATATATGGAATATGATTTTTGTGTGCGATTACTTTTAAATGTTTACGTTAAAGAAAATATATGTAACTAATATATAGAAACATTACATATATATATAATATAATTATAAAATATACTAATTATGCGCTACTGTGACATCTGCGATGTGTACTCATATCGAGCAGTTATCGCAATACGATACGGGTATCGGTGACTAATAACGGTAACGATATCTTGCGTAGTTGTATCTGCTTCACGCAAAAGTGTATATTAGAATTCTAGCGGCGACTAAATTTAGGAAAAAAAAAAGATGATGTCACCCTCTGCCAACCATATGTGACTTTCCGAAAATACGTAATGCTAATAGTAATTGATGGTCACGTTAGTGCGCCGCTTCCTAATTCGTGTGCCGTCCATGAAATATATCGAGTGTCCTGTGTGGAAACGACGGTACACCAACAGCTGTTACGCGAAGGGCGCGCGACGTTGACTTACAATTCACATCTGGTTTACCGAAGACGATGGCAGTCGCGAGGTATTAGAGGAGCATTAGACGTTAGTCGACATTCTTTCACGCACTTTGCGCATTCTCCCCGTCACGGCGAGACTGACAGCGAATAGTTAACAACAGTTCGAAATGGTACTAACTTACCGGGCATCGCGGAGGAGAGGCATTATGGTGAGATTTAGTTGCATATTGAAATAATTTATCTTGAAACTGAAGAGTTACGATATTAAATCATGTCTGGCATATTAAATTGGCGAAACGTTATATGAAGCTGTATTAAATTGATTATCTTGTATAAACAATATTATCAAATTGCTAATATTCCACGTATAAATGTAACGTGTATTATAGATTATATAAGCACAGATACATGTAATGTGCACAAGATTTACTCTTTTCAAATATGCTGCTTGTTACAAATCGAAGTAATTTTTGTATCATTTGGCGATCAATAAAACGAGTTTACGCAGCGAAGAAAATTAAAATGCCGAATATGTCTCCCGCCGGTGGAAAGGTAAGAAAAAAAAAAATATATATATATATATATGCTGACCCCTATATAAGTGTTCACGTACCCATAAACATATATGCGCACGTGTACATTGACGTGCTTGTATATTAACGCATTCAAATGCATGTGTATCTGCCTATTCGTATATGTATATATTCAGGAGTAGATATTATACATCCCCATGAGAAGATGCGGGCGAGTGACAACCATATGCATCGCATTGAATCCATAATATCGCAATATGTGAATGTCGACAAGGCGGTCCTCGATGTAAAAAGAGAGATTGAAAGCCGACCAGCAACGTCAACAACTTCCATCTCTTTCTCCTTTTTTAGGGATAGGTATGTAAAGCTTGTTCGTGTACGTAACAGAGTAAAGCAGAATGAGATTTTATATCCGCTTAATCTCAAAAATTATTAAATGTTTGCTAATCAAACTGATTACGAAATTACTTCAAACTTCGAAGATTCGCGTATTGAGTAAGACCAATGATGTCAAATATTATGCGTATGTAGTTTCTTTATAATATAATGGTATTGTATTACACATTGAATATATACATATAAAAGAAATTTAATTTTGTCATAAAACACACACACACATTAGAAGAAGTCTATCGCGTATGCATAACAGTATATTAACAAGTATGTGAGATGTATCATATTTTGCATTTCACTTTTTATGGAATACCTCGGATTGCCCTTTGATCTATCATAAGCAGCGATATTATCTATGATAAGAGTGTAAGTTTTGAACGGATGTATTATATATTCACGTGGGTCAAAGAGCAAACCTGTGTTAGACCCTGATATCCGCGATATAGATCTTATAAATATAAATGGTCCGATCATGAGCATATCAGCGTCGTTGGCCGATTTCGGTTAGCATAAAAGGTGATTTTTAATAACCCATTTGTGTGTGACCTCAAAAACAATGTGTGGGCTTCCGTTGTATTTCGAGCTATCGATGACTTGATCACCATATACAGCTATAAACAGTTGTGTTTCATATATGTATTCTAATTGATATTCATTTAAAGCGCTAAAATTGAAAATCTCTCGAATAATCGTTTATTTGGATTATATTATCGGAAAATTAAAAAATATAATCGCGTAATTAATGTTTCATATATTTTCCGCTAAATTCCAATTATGCTAGTATATGTACATGTTTTGCAACATCCTTTTTAAACACACGATGTATCGAATCTTTAAATCTATCCTCCTTCATATATTACGTATAAAGCAGTATTATTTATACATTTTTTTTAAGATAAAAATTCCTCAATTGTTATTGCATGTCGTGTGTATCTTTTCCTTATATTGTTAGTATTCTTCGAACGCATAAACTTCTACTCACCGTATATGTATAAAGTATAAAGTCTAAAAACATAATACGGCCGAAAAGGAGATGATTCCTTGTACAAAATACGTCGAAAATAAACAATTTTCAAATATTGTTCACGCGAAGCTTTATTTTCGAGAAAATTGGTTTTAAAAATCGGAAAATTAATAACATATTTTTGCTTCTTTATATAAGTTTGAATAAATTTTATTATACATTATCGAATTTATTTCGACAGCGGTTATTAAAATATTAAAAAAGAAATATAATATATCTTTAAATGAAAAAATAAAATTTATCTTGATATCTTTTGCACATAATTCTCTTCTCTTTCTCCTATCGTCTCTTGTTCAATAATTTAAATTATTTTAAATCATTATCTTAAATGAAATGTACTTTTATGTTTATATATTTATATATTATATGTATAATATACCGTCGCTGTCCAGATAAATTCGACACAAAGTCATTACAAGTAATTTAAGTGTAAATATATGTTATATTAACTTTCCAGTTAATTTTCAAAGTCAATTTTGTCGAAAACGAAATCTTGTACAAAAAAAATTTATTCTGCATTTTCGACTTATTTTGCATAAGGAATCACCTCTTTCCCGGTTGTGCCACGGTTCCCGACCCACTTTATATAGGACACTATTCGTAACGTTAAAAAAAACAGCCGAATTAGCTTTGCTAATTCCAATGTAAATGTAACATAATTTCGTCCATGGTTTCGCGCCTAAGCACTTTGGCGAGGAAGGAATGGCCGCGCGCATATGAAGTGGGTAATAAAGGATCGCGAAGATAGACGGACGCGCGCGTTAAGAAAGTTACATATGTCGCGTAAAAATCAATTTATCGGCGTCAGATCTCGGGCATTGTTCTCGGTGCTTGGAGCGACGCGCGAAGGTGGACGCAAAGAGGAAACGGCGTGGAAATGTAAACGTACCGTGAAAAATTCAAATGAATATGTTAGACTAGATGTACTTGTAGTGTATGCGAAGATGCTGGAAGCACGCGCGCAAAAACCGGGCGCTCGCTCGCCGATTGACACTCCGGGCACTCGCGCGACAGGAGCGGTGAAAATAGCACGAGCACACTTGAGGGAGAAGAATATACGTATTTACCACAATTAGTACCTATACCGATAAGCAGACATTCTCACATGTCCGCTTATGTGCTGTCGAATGAACCTTTGCTCGTCTCTCGTGTACGCACGCACGCACCTACGCACGCGTACCTAGATAGATCCACGACCGTATACGTGTACACACGTACATGTTAAGTCGTATCGAAGCTCGGACGGTTTACAAGTATAATGAGACTTGCCCGCCGCATAATATTACATCGCTGCTTGCGCGGGATATAGATTAACTGTTTACATGGACAGAGCGGAATGGAGAAACCGGCCGATTGCCAGATATCAGAGATATTGCATTATACTATATATATAAAAAGAGAGGTAAAAACATATGCCAAGTATATAAAAAAATATCCAAATTTGTATGTAATCAATAGAAGTTTAAGGAAACCAAAAATTAAGATGTATGTATACTTATTATAATTATATTGTATTATATGTATATTTCTATATACTTGACATTTTTTACCATAAAATAAAAGTTTGTCTTGACTCACCGATCGATGCGCAGTAGCGGAGTTGATGATATTGATATCTGTAACATACAAATATAAGATTTGAATTATAGTAACGTTCAAGATAATTAAAAAATAAAATGCATAAATATACATAGACTTAAAAACACGCGCGCGAGTGATGATTATAAAATAAAAACTGCAATCAGAGACACATCAAGTTCTATTTTGAACATGCAGACAACAAATAATACTGAAACCCAATCTTAACACAAAATTATAAACGAAGATTGTAGTTCTATAAACGTACGCGTGTAACAAGGGAAACAAAATTTAATGTAAGACTCGAGGGACTCTTTTCTCCTTTAACCAGAATCTCCGGATCACAACCTGCTCAACGCGTCACGTGACTTTAGTGCAAGAAGAATGGAGTTTCATGATGAAAAAGAAGTACCATCTTGTGTTCTTCCTGTATTAAAATCACGGCACCACTTTGCAACATTTTGTCTGTTCATAACATTACCATAAACATCAACAATCTGTTGAATCGATGATTTTTCTCTGCAGCTTCTTCCTTCGCATTAAAAAATCAAACGATTGACTGCATCTCGTATTTGACGTACACATATCAGCTTTTATATTTGTGATGCAATAAAATAAACAGATATTTAATAGAATAATTATATATAATAATTTCCAAAATAACTATTCTTTAAACTGCAAATTTTTATAAAATATCGTAAATAAAACAAGTCTTTTTTTCCTTAATTCTTAAGTTTTTAAATTTATTTATAATTTAATTTGAATCATTAAGAGATTGTATATGCAATTTTATAGACAATAATTCTTTTTTTCTATATATAGATATACGTGTATAATGTGTGTTTTTAAACATCGTCTGTGGCTTTTTTTGCCTGCTTAACCTGCTAACAGAAGTGCTGCTACATATAAACGGATGTAAATTTGAATATTTCTCCACGGATAGTCGATGTTCACTTTTCGGATATATGTACATATGATCTAAATTCAGCGTGTCGATTTATAGTACGATGAAATGTACAGCGTTCGTTCAGAGAGGATCCAAACGCCAAGTTTTTATGCCCTTGTGCGCGTTCGCGCTACTCGTACCGATATCTGTACGAGATTCATAAAGCACACACTGCGTAAAGGCACTTCAAAGCGCGTCTCGTAAAAAGCATCGATAGACCTTATCGTTTCAATCATCGATAACACCCACGATAAAAAGATGCCGCGCTTCACCGGACCATTGAGAGCTCATATGGATAACATGAAAGAAAGCTTTAGTTAAGTGGATTGGTCGCGGTGAGTGTGTTATGGTTTATGCTATAGATATTCCCCGGACATGCACGGAGAGGGCTTTGCGCAATTTTATTCGAATTTTAATTTAAGAGTGATTTAAAAGAAAAATATTTAAATAGACTCGTACAATATTACGCATATCATTATTCGGTATAATATTACAATAATCAACATTACGAAACATCAAGAGATACACAGAAGTCTCACATTTAGACAAACGTGCCAGGAATATTCCCTTATTTCTCGCCGAATTATTCATGCAAATTATCGCGAGTACGGCCATTTTGATCCGCCGGGGAGTCTTACGCGGATCCTCTTAATTGAGACCCCGCTCACGTACCGGCCGCGACAAATTTAGCATCATATCGCGCGCAGAATGTCGGAATCCCAGCGAAATCCTCGAGGCGCGAGGACGCGTCCGAATCTCGATGGGTTTTAATAAAATGCCGTGGCGAATGTCGCTGCACAATAACCGTAAAGGCACCTTGCACACGGAGTTTGAACACCAAGGGTGGCTCACCCTCTGCGTACACGTGCCCGCTACCCCACGCGTGCCATTTCTATTTCTATACTGACGGGTACGATGGCTGCGAGACAGAGAGCGGCGGGGGCAGCTTTAGCAGAAGGGGCGGCTCGAAAAGGGTGCTCTCCCTTCCCCCCCTTCCCAACCCCCTCGCACGATCCTATGCAGAGAGACTGCTCTATACATATAACGGACCTTCGCACGTGGACATTCTCAGCTTACCGAGACAAATCCGCGATCCTGCATGCATAAAGTATTAAGCTGTTGGAAATTTATGAAAATGCACGTAATTTTTCCAAGTCGACTTCCGACACCCTTTCTCACACTAGTTGCTTAATCTCGCTTTATAAATGTCCCATGAAGAATCCGCTAAACTAAATGTTTAATTTGCCGCGATACTTACAATTGATTGATGCGAAAATTGTAATCGTATAAAAGGATTCGCGGTAACTAGTTGATATATCACTATATTATTATGAGTTGTATTAATTGTGCTGCTACAATAATTAAATGTACATAAATATCTTTCTTAATTTCTTATTTTTATAAATGAATTTGATTAATATAAATTTATACTTTAAATCGTGAAAATCATATTTTTATCATACGAATCAATTCGTATAAATATTTTTATTTTATGTAAAAAAAATTTATAAAAAAGATTCACGAACAAATAGTAGATATTTGTGGAACATTTATTCTTAATTACTTATATCACACAACACCGATAAATATGCTTATATTACAATTTCTTACATATTACGTTTTATTTTCCGAAACAATTTAAATTAAATTATTTTTTATATGTGTGACAATTACACAATAAGAATATTTAATAACAATAATAATAATATATAAAAAATAACATGTATAAAAATATAGTCACTGCCATCTCTTATAATCTTATAAATATACGAGCGAAGGAGTTGATATATCAAACTACGATCTCGTGGACAAAACGCTCGTGAAAAATGAGCATTATGCGATAAGTTTATTTGGAATACCTTATCGCGGCTGTAAGCGAGACGCCCCCAAACATATTTCATCCATCCGCTCACTCTCGGCCCCTCTATACCTACCCCAATATTGAAACAGGAGTCGGATCTTAGCGCGGGCCCCGGGGGACAAGCGTGGACGCGTTTATATTCGCACTCTCTCGGGCACCCTTCCTATACTTTAAAACGGGTTTCGGAAAAGGGTACCGGTATCACTTCGAGGCCCTCTTATCAAAATAATGGTTACATCTTCATAAATATTTGACCGTTCGTTTTATTGGAGGCCCACGACTGTCGGCAGATCAGTATGGAAATGAGCGAGCAGACGAGGGGATTCATGAGATTTCAAATCTACTCCGCGCGTATTAAAATTTAAAGACGTGGATTGGGCTTAAAATCGAGAGGATGCGGTTTATTTCGCTTTTCTTTACTAGAGCACTTTTTGTTCTTATTGCTCCTACAATCTTTCCTAATAATCAAACTGCAGAGAGATGATATTATATATCGAATGGTCTACTTTAAGATTTCACTAGTCAATGATTCTAGAAAAAAAGGAAGGACTTTTAATAATATTCCTACGTAATACTTTCGATTAAAGTTTGGTTTATAAATATTTAACGCGACAGTATTCATTTTATTATTATTATTAAACTAATGTAAAAAGCGAAATAATTATTTGAGAGAATATAAAAATGATAAATATATGTATGTAAAAAATAGTCAACATAGTTTTCTTTTCAGTTAATATAATTATCAATTGACGAAATAATTAACACAAAACTGAGGAAAAAACTAAGGACATATTACAGTTCAAGAAGCGATATGTCGTCACATATCTAAAGTCCGATTGGCATTTCGGGCATCGTGAGCCGTAAAGTTTAAGCTTCATTATTAGCCAGTGAATCCGTCATTATACATATACATATAAATGTAAATTTAATGTAAAACTATTGATTCGATAATCTCTGAATTAATCTAACACAGTCAAATATTTCCGTCTTATTTTTTCCTTATACACGATCACTAAAATTGCCCTCTCTTCTATATATGTACATATATTTCGTTTTCTTCATTGATAAGTATGTAAGAATTCATGTAAGAATTTTAATTGTTGCTTCAACAAATAATTTATTTATCTCTTATTATGAAAAATACGGTAGATAAACAGTCATTAAAAATGGAATAGATAAAATTATTTATTTTTTAAGCCATTAAAAATTCATGATCTTATAATTCGAAAAGAGTTGTGGAAAAAAATTAAAATTCAATCACCGCACGAAGATACATTTATGCAATTGCTGCTTTAATGTACCGATTAGCGTTTCGAGAAATATTTTGTTCATAAGTAAATTGATATATTCTCTCGTAATAAGTTTATCGTTTTCGAGTTTCGTTTTCCCGCTCGAGGATTCGATGCGACAGAGACGTAAGAATCTCTCTATTAGCGATTTCTTGCCGTTATTAGAACTGAAAAGTCCTAGGAGAGCGTGGGCGCCGGGTGTAAGAGCGCACGATAAGTGCACGCGGGTGTGTAAACATTTCAAATTAGTATTCAGATACGCAGCTGTTGACTGCACGACGGCCGCTCGCATTCGAGGGCTTCTGAGGCTTCGTTTAATTGTAAGGAGAGGCAGATGCCCTCGCGTCGTCTCTCCTCTCCACTCTGTCGCGTCCACCTTTTCACGTGCCACCACCGCCTTCGCGATTCTTCCATCTCCCGGCATCTCCAACGAGCCTCCGTCGTGTGCTCTTCGCTCGGGGAACAACTAACCCCGACTCACCCTCGTGCACTTTTGACCCTACAGTTGACCGGTCCTCATGTATGGTTTCTTCCGGACTAACGTCAGCACACCCGGACAAAAATACGTGAACGCGTGCGAGGTATTTTAGGAAGAACGTTTACATCACGAGCGAATGCAACATATCGGGACGTTTTGTATTTTAGAGCCAGCGCGATGTGTTAAGATTTGCAAAAATGTATCTTCGTGCTAATTTCGAGTAATTTGAATTTGAATGACTGTCACACTTAAGAAAGTATCGGATTTTCCTTTTTGTTTACCTCTCTACTGTATTTTTAATAATAAAAGTTTCTTTACATAATTTATTTCATGTAATAATTGTGTTTAAATAACTAATTGCTATTCATTTATTGGCTTTAAAATAAGAAAATGTATTGTTGAGATAAATTTTTAAATGAGATAAGTATGTCCTGATTACAATTATCTTGGGCAAAAAATTTAATCTGATTTTTCTTTTTGTTTAGCATGAATTTTCGATTCGTCAGAAATTCAAGCACGAAAAGAAACGCATAATAATAAGAATAGCATTCTGGCCATAATTGCCTGCGATTAATAGAGAAGCGAATTTATTTCTCGATGATCGTGTGACAGCATGGAATTAGCGTTGTCGAGGTATAGTGACGAGAACATTATACGAATTGCGTATCACAATCGGACAGACAGGTCGTAATTAGAATATTAAAATGAAATAAAAATGAACGTTTGATCGGTTTTGACCAATAGTCAGCAATTTGGCGATTCATAACCCATAGTTATATCAATCAGACGAAATCTTGTATGCTGCAATGAAAGAGCGACAGACGAAAATATTATAATCACCATACCTCCTTATACATAAGTTTTTTTTGCTGTAGATTAGAATTATGCTTTATACATATATATATAATCTTCAAAATTAGTTTTATTACGTATAAAAAAAATATAGTATATAGGATATATGTCGCGATTAAATTATTATAAATTTAATTATTATAATTGCGCCAAATTGCAGATAAATATTAATTCCAGTAAAAATGATAAAATGCTGGAAATCTTTAAATTCCAATATAGATGTAAATTTCTGATTGTGTAATATAAAATTATTTATTGCAATGCGGATGCGCAGCATTTTGACAATATCCTGTACTAAATCTTTAATAGAGATTTAAACTCGGAGGAAATTCATAACAAATTTAATAGTGAGCAATGATACTCAACAGATTCGTGTCCCTGTTATAACGAACTTAGCAGTATGCGGCGAAATGGAAGGAACGGATAGTGCGCGATCATTAATCTGTCAAGAATACCGTGTTATGGCATTCTATAAACGATGTAAAATCTGATTAATCACGGCCATACGGTATGTGGCGCATCTAAAGTAAACGATCGTTATTAACTTAATAAATTTGCTAGAAGCAATAAACCTAGCGGAATTGGACTTTATTTCGCGTCCTTGATTAGTTAAATATAGAGTCAAGCCTATATTTATCCAGTTATCCGTCATGGAGTAGCTTACGCAGAACGGTAAATTATAATGCTCGAAAAATAACATATGTATGAAGAAAACCAGAGGAGAGTCGGAGCTCAATTTATAATTAGCTCTAAATCTGCATTAAGATAATCTGTGAAAGAAAACAAACGCGAAGGTACGCGGGTTTTCGTACAATACTGATTATATCATTGTTGCGATCTCAAAGTGAATAAGAAACAATACGTTTCTCGTGTATTGCAGAACGATACTCACCGAGTATAAATTAAATCTGTCTGAGAGATTCGATCTTTAAAATATTACGTAAAACACCTTTGATACATCTTACGCATATAAAGATAAATAGATTTTACGTCGCATGTTAATGCGCTTATAGATAGTATAAAAACTAATTAAACATATTAATTATTTTTGTTTTATCTCATTGCGCATTATTTAGATAAAAGTCCCATCCCGAATGTGTTAGAAAGGATTTTAAAATACTCGTCTTGTATATTTTCATTTTGCCGTTTCTCTGTGCTTTACATTCACTATCCGATAAGATCACCGGAAGATCATAGATCAAACACGTAAACGCACACCTTGACGCTGTCTTACCACTTATTATACATTCGTGGTACGATAAGACCTTACGATAGTTGCACCGCCAAGGGGTAGATACGCACTGTTATAAATGTCAGTATTATACGGAGCATCTCGGAAAATCTTGCAGGAGAATCGTTGATATTTGTTGCATATGCGCCGCGCGTGTATCAATTCTCGTTTTGTGGTTTAATAGCGATGCACGCGCAACTAACTTATCTATAGTAATTGTAGATAATTGGACGAGAGTGCAACGAAGCGTGGCTACTTTATTAAGTAATGCATTGCTGAACAGCGTTATTAACGGTAAGTAATGATACTTTAATGCAATCATAGATAAGCTAGTAATACGAGTGCTAAATAATTTATCAATTTAAGTAATAACAGCTCTATTAGAAGAATGTAGTTATTTAATTACGTTTCTTATAATAGCCGTGGGAAAACCTTGAAATTTGGAACGTTTTTAAAACAAAAAATTGTATTTATACATACTTGGAGCGCGCGCGAATACACATTAATTTATATATTTTCTATCATTTCTTTCACTTTGATTTTGTATAAAAATAATCATCCTATATTATGCTAAACTAATTTTTTTATAGATGCGTTAACGTGCGATGCAAAAAAATTAATATTGCAATTAATTTTTTTTTTATTTGTTCTTTAAATAGATATTTAACAAAAATTGTATTATACTCGAGAAAAAATTTTGTTAAATATAAATTACTCAAAAATATGATGAATAAAAATCTAATTCTTCTATATGAATTATTTAAATAATTAATAATATAAATCTTTTAAGTGCACGTTATTAAAATATTTTATACATAACTATATAAAAATATTAGTTGATGTAAATATTTTTTACTTCATGTACATATTTCAAAATCTAGAATATTTTGTATATTCTATATTACGCAATAACTTAAAATAGATCGCGGAGATAAACCTTTAATTTTACAAGTAACAAATAATAAATAATTTATAAATGCTTACCTCAGGGTTGCTCGGAAGTCGCCCGATGCCTCCCAGGACCACCTCCTCCTCTCTTAGTCATCTTTGGTTGCTTCTTCATGGCACTCGGATGACACTCACTCGCGAAAACACGGTTAAATATGCGCGCACTGATTACTCGAATACTACAATCACGCGATAATTCGCACGGCGGAACATCTCGAAATTAATAACACGCGACGCGCACTTTATTATATTATGATGAAAGAGCAACGTGAAAATTACAATCCGTTTAGAAAATGCGACTAAATTCATATTATTCAATGCTACGTTGGTTGACATATACCGTATGTTCGCACTTTAAGACAGTGATGCCAGAAAGAAGTCTCGGCTCAACGGCTCGGCAGTGAAGGAGATAACGCACACAAGCGTGAACCGCGTCTATGTGATGCGCAGAGCGCTCTTGCGCATCACATAGACGCGGTTCACGCTTGTGTGCGTTATCTCCTCCGCTGCCGAGCCGGTGAGCCGAGACTTCTTTCTGGCATCACTGTTTTAAGGTACTACTTCGCGTCATAACATAATTGAGTAAATATGAAAGTTAAAACTATAGATATAGATAAGCTATAGATAACTAATAAATATAGATGAGCCGAATTAAAAATAAATATGAGATCTTGCAAACCGCGTATTCTCTTCGAAAATATAGTTCGTTTTTCCGACTGGTTAGATTCGCACGACATATTTCGATGGAATAAATCTCGCGTTTTAACAGATTACAATGATATACACGTAAATGCCGAATTTATGATACACAGTTGATAGTAAATAAGCAGAATTAAAACAACAATCGTCTAATTAAACGCATTGCGACGCCGCTCGATTCGGGATCGATCTATATACTTGCGACGCGTCGAAAAAGCTAGCACGCCTAACCTAATATCTAACCTTGATATCGCGAATCTAGCGTGAGAATTAATGATTAATTAAACCCTAATACCAGGTAATATACAATCCAAATTTAATAGTAGCAAGCATAGTATACATTTTCTGCATGAATCTCGCGAAATATACATATTAATAGATATAGTTGATATATATACCTTTTGGTTACTATAAGCTCAAATAGCCATCGTCACACGATACTCTTACGTATCGTTTATCGCAAAATTTCATCAATCGCGAGTACTAATTATCGCTAACTAGTGGTAGGTGTAAGAAACTATCGCGTATTTGAAGAATAATACGACGAAGGATCGCACCGTGCTTCTTACTTCTTACTTGCTCGAGCCTCGCCGTGCGAATGATGAAACAAGATGGCGCGTATAAACAATACATACGCGTTCCGCGTTCGGCGTACGGCGTACGCGAGAAAAAATCGGCGCATGCGTTTGTTTTGCCATGTGTGTCGCGTAGTATTATCTTTCGAAATATATGACAGCGACGAAATATAAGATGCCGAATCCGCGCTATTATTCTCACAAACAATGTTATAAATGCAGGTATTTTACGCAATTCGTACGTTTTAAATGTGAATCGAAGCAACAGGGAATGTGAATTGTATAAATTATGTTTTATGTTTCACTGCGATATAATTAATTCTTTAAATACACTCGAATATATTTCTGCTCGCTTCGAATTTTCTTGTCGATTTAAATGTAACTTTCCAATCACTTTCAAATTGAGAGCACGCACTAATACACGAAATCGCGAAATCGAGTGTTTCGAAAATAACGAGAAACTGTGATATAGATGTCAATTAATATTTATATTAATATTAATATTGTCGACTTATTCATATTTTATTTGTAATTCACGAATACATTCCATCTAGTGTGTATGTGTGTGCGTGTCTCTTGCGCATTAAACACAACAATAACAATCGTACGTATGTGATATGTAAATGTAATCGTTGGTATGTGACTTTGTCATTCACACGGTGACGGTCGAGTTGGCAGAAGCTGCTCGTATGTCGTCGTATGAATACTTTCCGATAATATTCGAGTGTCTTATAATTACTGCAATTAGCAATTATCAGCATGCGCGATCGATTAAGTCTCGCGGTAAACGACATGTAAGAGGGGACGGCTATTTGATTCAAGCAACGAATACGTATGATATGTCAACTGACTATTAATAATAATACGTATAATCTCACGGGATTCATACATCGAAAATGTATTATGCTTGCACAATATTAAATTTCAACAGTATATTTTCTGTCGGTCTGTCGCGTCGTAATTAGTCATGATTAACTCGATTCGCGTAGTATTGTTTGATATTGTGATGAAAATGTCAATGTTATTTTCGCGTATTTTTTGATCATTAACAAAATATTACAGATAGAGTATCAATCGACTTCGAATTGAACGGCATCGCGTTTAATTAATAAGTACAGTCGTTAGTAATTTATCAGCCACGTATCATAAATTTGGAATTTGTGTGTTGTTTTAATTTTTCAAGGTACGTATTTCGTGAGAATTATTCAATCTGTCACGTGAATAGTTCGTAAAATTAACTAATTATATTTCCAAATATTGCAGTCTGTGGATATTTATCCTTAATATTAACTTGTACATTTATATTTACTCTATTAGTTAATTTGTATTTATATTACTATATTTATAATGCGAAATAATAAAAGTATCCTAAAATGTGAACATTATCGCGACATATAACGCATAAATTTGGCTGCACGATTTTTGAATGCCGAGAGCAGATAGTAGTTCTTATATTATTTTTTCATCGCGGTATAATAAAGTGCGCGTCGTGTGTGATTAATGTCGGGAGTGCCGTGTAAATTGTTGCGCGATCGTCGTATTTTATTGATCGTAATTAATCGTGTCTTCGCGACTGAATATTGTGTGAGTGCCAATGAAGACGTAACCAAAAAGATGTCCAAAAGAGAGGTGGAGATGGTCCGGGAAGGCATCGGGCGCCGGTGGAGCTGGAGCAACCCTGAGGTGAACATTTATAAATTATTTATTATTTGTCACTTGTAAAATTAATAATTTATCTCTAGAAAGCAATCCATTTTTTACATTATTGCATAATATAACGCATGTAAAATACTCTGGATTTTATTTTGAAATATATAAAATATTTATATTAATTAATATTTTTACAGTTTACATAGTTGCATATATATAAAATATTTCCACATTGCATTTATATAATTCTTTAAATTATTTAAATTGTTTATATAAATATTAGATTTTTATTCACATTATATATTTTAAAAGTATATATCTGAAAAAACCTTTCTTTACAATTTATTTTATTAAATATCTATTTAAAGGACGAATAAAAAAATTTAATTCCTGATAATTAGTTTTCTATATATTAATTATTTTAGACGCTCTGCTTTATACATACATATATATATATTTTTATAGGTTGGATGCATTTGTATTTTTCAGATCAATATTGTTCACTACAATTCCTGTTGCGCATCGTATCGGTGAGTTAAATTATTTTTTGTTATAATGTCAAAATAATAGAACGAATATACATATAGCACTTTGTAAGATTTCTTACGGTAAAGAAAAATTAATTTGCCGAGGGTCACGGCTCAAAAACAATCGCTATAGGACTGTAATCGAAGCAACTCTCGTAACTTAGATGCGTATACGATCAAAAATTTCTGGCGATCAATCCGTTTTATGTCAAAAAATGCAGGCATTAATAATAGTATAATAAATGGTATATAATAAATGATATAAACTTCTGGAATGTAAATAGACAAAATATTTTTCAATTTTCAAAATACATTTTATAATTAATTTTGAATAAAATTTTAATTTAATCAATAGAGAGGGATATACATTCACGTCTTTGCAAATACCATATTGTATCTATCCTTCGAGTGTTTACTTCTCTTAATTATTTAACAATTGACATCGAGCAATGCCAATTTAGCCGGCGGCAGAACACATTGCGTCAAGAATAAGGGGAAAGGAGGCGATTTAAGCCTGATCGTGGCTAAAGCGGAAAAGAAGCCACGGGTGGCGCAGTCCGATAACATCGAAACCGATCCTCTCTCATCCACCTCTTGAGTTAGGTAGTTCTCACTGTACCTAACGCATGCAGATCCCCGCGGCCAGAACAACTCTATGGCGCTAAAACCGAGGCATTGTTATTCCAGGTGCCATTACGGCAACCTGCTCATACGCACACACTCTCCGCCCGTTGCAAAAGGTGAAAGCCACGCGGAAGTGGCAGCCTGCGAATGGTAATGCAAATGAATGAGCGTTTCAGACGCTCTTGCTTTATCATAAGTCGGACCAGTGGCGATAATCGCGTTGTACAACTCGAATCGCGAAGCGAGATTAACATCGCGCAAGTTTGACGATTTTCAGGAAAGAAGAAACTTTAATTTTAACGAAAAACTAAAGCTTTTCGAATTTTTACATATTCGATAAATAACACATCGCGGAATATTTTTGAATACTACATTAAATTCACCGTAAGATGTGAAGAATCTATTTCTAAATGTTTTCCAGTCTACATTGCATGTACCGATTAATCGCTTCGATCGTAATGCTGACGTGGATCTATCATGAAAATAGCGCGTTCCGGTTCCGGATACAGGCGGACACACGATATTTCTCTTCCCGTCCTCATAAAACCGATATTCTGATGGGAACGCCGAGGTAGGACGTGACAGGAAAGGGGTCCACCGCAGCTATCATAATACCGAGATACTCGGAACATGGATCTCGTGTTTATGGTGTGTCATCTACGGTATCCTCAAGTTGATCGGTCAGCTCTGGTTACCAGAGCGGGGTCAACACAATACAGCTGCATTTTACGCGAATATGCAGCAGAGAATATAAAAATATTATCACTGATCTCTGATTAGATTTGACGAAACAAGACAGAGGGATATTTCTTTTAATCCTCTCTATCTTTCAATCTCCGCTCTATTCCAGTTATGAAGAAAAACATTTCGCAATTTCATAAAACGTATAATCTTTTTTTTTTTTTTTTTTTTGGAACGTGCACATTTTTATTTAGAAAGAAAACGTTCTTATTTAAATTTGAAAGGGAAAAGAATCAGCGTCGCGCAGTTATTTATTTATATTATTTTTCAAAATATAAATTTATCAGACGCGATTTAAAACGAAGCTCTTCAATCGGAAATAGAGCATTCAAGGGGCAGAAACATACAAGCACCACCTTATGTCCAGTCGTATTTTGTTCCTGATGCGATCGGCGGCGCGGTTACGTAGTGCACACATACACGCTATTAACGGCCGCGTTTGCGTTGCGGTTAAGGACGCGTGTATGCACGCAGGAAGTTACTTATCTTGACTTCACCCGATGCTGGCACCTCGGTGATATATTATTTAAGAACGTTATGCTAATACGCGTAAGCGAGCAGTACCCCTGGCCTAAAGAAGATAGAAGCTCGTCTGAAATAAAGAACGTTGAAAAATCGCGTGATTTACAGCCCTTATTTAATCATTTTTATTCGCACTGTGTATTTTAATCGGGATATTTAGTCACAGTGTTTTGCATACGCGATGCACAAGATATTAACTCGCGCATCTAAGTCTCTCTCTTAGGCATGTCGCGTCTTCGTAAGTTTGCGCAAGGCCAATTGTATTGAGGGATACAGACAAGGATGAGAGAATGAGAGTCTCCGTAACTTTCGGTTATATCCGAGAGAATTTATTGCCTCATTTATCGGTCCGGCCATTCGTCGCACGTTTTACTTGACGGTTACGCTCGGAAGGCGTCTGGCGATCGCGCCTCTCCAGAGAGAACCAAGTCCTTAATAAGCGAACTTCCTGGAACTGGATGAAAAATATGTTTTTGCAGGCACGCACGATACGTGTCGCGATTTTATTACACCCGTCGCTTACAGCGCGCTGACGTGCATCTCGGACTGTTGAAAAGCATGGAAATAACGCGTTTACGTCTCCATATAATTTATTTTCTCGCATAAATATTATGCAATAAGCTCATAATTTATTTTTTAAAGTCTAAAAGAAAAAGTGAGGGATCCATAGAATAAGATTTAAAGATCTATAAAATTGCACAATTTAAATAATATTTTTTTCCATACGCATTATTTTGTGCAGAATTAAAAATAGAAAATACTGATTTGAAAGTATTCTACTAGATGTACATAAACGTATCTCCAATATGAAGCATAAAGTTACATATCTCTGTTAAATATCTTGATAAAATATTTTATTTTATACAACTGTGAAAAATTATCCTTTGTTTCTTTTTTGTCATCATAATAATCTGAGACATCAATTATATTGCGAAGATGCTACAACGCGTATAATGATTTCAGCTAATACGTTTATACAGACACAACACAATTATAAGATCTTATGATTGTGATGATAATGCTCTTTTGTCCGACGCGCTCACATGAACGTATTATATGGTGTAGCGAGGTCGAAGCAAACATTCTGTAAAAGCGCTCAAATCGCTCGCTTCCGCTGAGTCTTTGGACAGGCGACAGGTCAGCGGATAAGGTGGGGCCGTCGTTTATGAACCTGCTGCACCTTTGCATATCTAGTTGACGTACGTGCGTCGGACGGCTCAATTTTCAAATCGGCTTAAATCCGTTAAGCGATTAACTCTTTGCTCGTGTCACGCAAAATTGTTTCTTTTAAATTACAAAAATTTCGTATTATATATTAACAAAATTAATATCATATATGTATATATCTGTGTATGCTGTACATATATAAAATTAGAAATAAATAGAAGATAATTTTTTAGCAATATAAAATATTTTTTTCTATATAAGAAAATCAAATAAGTATTTTATCGTTAATATGTAACTTTAAATTCCAATGATATACGCACGTTTATGTACATCTACCACTGTAAATAATTGATAATCAATATTTTCTATTTTCAACTTTACGAAATAATATGTATAGAAAATAATTATTACATATATAACACACAATTTATTTCAATGCAATGTAACAATGAAATGAGATATCGTATGTAAATTTTCATATAAATATATATGTATATTGGAATGAGAGATGCGTTCGGTAACAGTATCTGCTAACGCGCGGTAAGAGTTTCGTCGGATCTAAGTAACTGGAGAGACATAAAAGACGTTGCCTAAAGTCGAATGAGCAGCTGGGCCGCCTCTGGGGCGCAGAGAGCAACGTTAAACCGCGATAAAATTTGGGACTGCACGTGCTCGCACAAATCGAGCCACGAACCTCTCTCTAATTCATATTCCTGCACCTGACTGACCTCTTATTCTTCTGCGGATCTCATTTAACACCCCCGCGGGCAAGCAGTCTTTCTCTCTCTCTTTTTCTCTTTCCCTGACTCCACCATCGCGGTCATCACCTGCGCTGTTCTGTGCTCGGCGTGGTTCTTTCTTTTCGGGGGCACGTGCCCTTCGCCTCGATTTTATAGGCGAGCCGCTAATTTCACCTTGAATATTATTAATATCGTGTGTCATTGGACCGGGCTATACAGATGGTACGTTTTTTACACTCGAACAATGTCCTGTCGTGAACACGTGTCCTCGTCTACGCGACTGTACGGATCAAAATTGCCATACCTGCTTTGCATTATTATGACTTCAGGAAATTATCATAATCGAAAGACAGATCATCGAGAGAGAGAGATTAGAAGATATGATATTTGAGTCGCGTTTAATTTCATTTACAATAGGAATAGAAGTAGAGGTAATATATCAAAAATAGAATATTCAAATAAATCAAAGTTTATAATTATCGATAAAAATCGCATTGTAGAAACAAAGACCTATGGGATTCGTCAGACGCACAGCTTGCTCGGAATAAATTGTCGACGTTGCTTAAGGGGAAATGCAGAGAATTCACGATGTGTAACGCTATCTCTTTTGAAATAATTGCCGGTTGAAAGTGAGGCTTATTTTAAAGCGCATAATCGGTCGGTTTTAATTCACGCGCAATTATCTGATATGTCAGCTGCGGCTTGTTGCATAACACCGCCCTCCAATTATAATGCTGCAGATTAAGCCTCATTTTGTATTTACGATTACGGAAAAATCTCCCCCTAGTGTGTAACTTTCAGCAGTTAATAGACGAGCGTAACATCGTACGCGCATTTTAGAGACGCGCTTCACGCACATGCGGATGCACGCAACGAGCGGCCTACTCCCATTTCCGGATGTGTCGCATTTCACGCTGTTGACTTTCGAAATACGTTAAAAATGTCCGGCTAATTAATAATCATGCTGGAATACCCACAACACCGATAGGCACTTATTCGACCTATCCCTATTCTTTTTTTCTGTTTTTTTTTTTTACCTTTTCCTGCACAACCTCGACAGATACATATACCGACAGAATTTAAGAATTTCGCGGCGGTTGTGTAGAGAACTTTACGGTAGGACAGGTGAACAGTTGTACGCGCTAAACAGGAAGTGACCCTTTATGCTTAGGTTGTTTGCATACCGGCATCACGTATGCATTGGAAACGAAAGTTAACATGTATTATTTAAGAGCAAAGAGTTCTTCAAGAAGGCATCAATTTCGGTGTAAGTTTGTTAAAATATTTATATGTAGCTAACAAAATAGCAACTTTCTTAACACTTTTGACAAGTCGTATCTGATAGCGTCAGGAATTACTAAAGAAAAAATTATGACGAAAAAAAAACATGTAACGCATGGATGGTATAGAATTCTATTGTGCGATGTCATTGACATTTTAAAATCTTCAAGGTAGTGCCTGATTTGTCCGGAAGATCCGACATGTCGCGGATGTACGGTTTTATGAAAAAGAGTATAGACGAAGGAAACATCGCATTAAAGAAGCCAAGAAGGTAGAGGTACAATGACTGCGACACGGTTTATGCATTAGATCCACATGTTCTTCATTAACGACAATAAAACGGACTACCGGTTCCGTTTCCTTCGAAGAACATGGAAAATTCAACGTCATTTTCTGATAAACAACGAGTTATGTTAAGAAATTGAGCAATTAATAATAAAATATTAAATGCTAGTATACTTGTATCGTAATATCACATCTACGACAATAATATTAATCAAGAATAATTGTATGTCATTACATTTTTCCGTTCGCAAAACAATCAACAATAACGCTAAAAATCAAATTTACAATTCACAAACGTCGCGTGTAATTTATATTATCCAAAAATATTTAAATTAATATAAGAAAAAAATACATTAAAATTTGCGAATTTATCGCTGATATTTTTCGATGATTGGATAGGCAACGAGCGATCACTTGTTTTTCGGACGAGCTGCAACAATGACATGTAATGTTACCGCGATATTAAAACCATAAATAAGACAGTTTCTCTCTATACGGAGAGCGGAAGCATGAAGCGCGTATGCTGAATGGCGGACGACCGGAATTGACAAAGTGCTTCGTACGTATCATCCGATATTGGTCACGCGAAAAGGAGAACACGGTAAAAAGAATCACGTAGGAGGAATGGCCAGCAATCTTGATATAAGTAATGCATTTCTTTTATAACTCTGCGAGATAAAGAATAATGGATGGGGATAGGTCACGACGTCGCGTGGATAATATGATATCCGGCACTTTCGCGAGGAGTTTGCGGGGATGACGATAATAATAATCCAATGGATCGTCCGAGTCGCGAGAATGTACGGCCTTGGCGACTTTCCGAAATTGAAGGATCGTCCAATGCAATAAAGATTTTTATCGTCGCTAGATAAACGATCGCAGCGGTAGCATCGATCCTCGCGAGTACGAAAAAGATATCGCCGAATTTTCTATCGATAACGAAAGAACAGCGGTTTTTACTATCGAATTTTAATCAGACTTTGTGCAACAATGTATATCTGAAAAACTCTATTTTATAAATAATAAAATTTATATTTCTAAATCTAAAGCTTTTTTGTATAGATATATCTGCTTATTAAAATAATCTATTAATGGACTGCATTAAAATAATTATACAAATTGCACAAATGACATATCTATTAAAATCGATGAGGAAACATCTGTTATTCTAAGTACGCTAACCATTGTAATAGCATTACGTAGTTATGATACCGCGATAATGATTCCTAATGGAGTTATATTAGCATCAAGAATCAGCATTGTCGCTGCGAATGAAAAGGGGTTTAATCTAGAAATGAGTCACAAAGATATTCTCGGACTAAAGGGATAGTTGCCATTACGATAATATCATTTTTACTTTCTACATCATCGAGATGTCACCGACAGATTAGTTTACACACATTTTCTTTTGTGCGCATAATTAATGGAACGTAATGCGCATACTGAAATTATCTGCGACTTGTATCATGGTAAGCAAGAGCAGATGCAAGGATCAAATTGGATGCGTCGCTAGAAATTTGACGATACTTACTACGTATATGATAATGAGATAAACAAGAATATTTCGAGCTGTAGCCGCAGAAACAAACAACGCGTATTAAAAACATATTTTATTTTCTTAGCGATTCATTTAATTTTAATCGAACTTATTATTTAATTAGATTCTGTAAACGGAATTATTCTTTATTAAATTCTTTGTTAAATTTTTGAATTATAAATATAATGTTAAAAAAAATAATTATAATATATAAATCTCTCTCACGAGGTATATAATGTCCATTTTTATACTTCTCGCGTAGATATAAAACAAGTAATCTTTTCGACAGTAACTGCGATGTCATGATGCAAAGTGAGATAGTAACGGCGATGTCACGCGATGCGCATGATTATCATATAACTTTGAAGTAATATCGCGTGTCTCGCATCTCGTGCGAATTTATCTTTTCATAAGGTATGAGCTACAGAGACGCAGAGAAGTGACATATGGTAGGCTCTACGCCAATATCACCCTAGACTTGATGGAGTACTTGGGGAGATTCGCTCAGGAACTCTATGCTCCGGAACCCGTCCGAATGCCTGACCACCGTCCACCGTGCTTGCTCGCCCCTGAATAAAGCGGCTTTCTTCTACCCCGTGTGCGCGTTTCTTATCGAAGAAATATCATTTTATTTCATTTATGGCCCGAACGTCAAAGAGGGATTTCGCCTCCGTCCGACTTCTATATTTTCACGGGGATTTCGGATCTCAATCATATATTTCGCGCTGCGGTTTGTTCATCTGAATTTATATCTCAATATCTCGACCATTATATATCTATCATAGAATATGAACTGAGCTGTTTGTGTGTAGACAACAAACAATTTTTATATAGATTTTATTATAACTTCTGCTTTCCTCTCAAGTGGAATAAGTATTATAATGACACTTGAAGATCATAAATCAATTATCAACAATAACTAGTAATATTTTCTCTAATTAAATATTATTATAATTATTCGAAATTTCTAATAATTAGTATATATATAGTGTTAAAAAATAATTATAATATATATATCTTTCTCTCATGAGGTATATAATGTCCATTTTATTTCGAATAACAAATTTTGTGTAAATGAACAGAACAAGTATATCTCTCTAATTTTTATTAATATTATCTCATATAGGACGAATATAATAATCACTCATAATTCTTCAAACTTGTCAACACATATTTCATAGAATGCTCGAGATTTAAGCCGACACAGTTTGATTGAATGCGGCGAAAGATTCATTATCCAAAAAATCGCGAGACGAAAGGTGGTATAAATCAAACACCGGTTCAAATACCGGTTCGGTATTTGACGCGATATCGATCGGTATCCCGTGTGATTTTATCGCGCGTTCAGCCTCGTATCGACTTAAATAGGAACATATCGACTTTTATAGGAATTCGTCGCATGAAGTACTCTCCTACCCTTTCCTCTCCTCCCCTCCCACCCCCTTTCTCACGCATGAACGGAGAAACGTCAAAATTGATATTCTCCGCTCGCCTCGCGCGCATAAACCCAGAATCCGATATTTCACGTGCCATATTCTCCCAACCTGCTATCACCAACACCGATCCCATACGTGCGTGACACGTACGCGAGGTACACACCGACACATCGAATGTGCATCGTGTTCTTTCTCCGCACCGTGATCCGTTGCCGGATAGAACGTGCGAGTTTGGAAGCTATATCCACGATGGGATGTTTCGCCAGAGGCGCTCACGTACCGCATGCGATTTCTTATTTGCCACGCGCAAGCGTGCACAAATCTTGCCGCGATTTGTCATATTTTTGGAGAAACTTGACGTTGTAACGTGACACGCAAGCATCTAAGCCTAAATGAGATTAATGAGCAATCTAGATTAGAACGAATCTTATATTCGTGATACCAAATTAGAAATTATTTTGGAAAGTCTATTCATTCTTTTATTTAATGTTTCTAAAGAATAGTCGATGTAACGAAAAGGAATATATACAAACAGAAATCTGTAATAAAGTATACATTAATTATGGAAGGAGAGAAAACATGCTATACTTCAAAATTTCGAAATACAATAATAATAAGATCTCACAAGAAGGAGGAAAAGTCACAAGGAGAGATTTGTTATGTCGAGTTTCGCGTCCGACTCCTCGTTAAATCGAGAGTCGAGAGCGATCGACTCTCTCGCCGCGCCGGTATAACATGCATCGCGTACTTACGTAGAGCAGCATATCCGCGACACGACAGGGAAATAACGGCTGCGAGCGCACAAACCTCCGACGTACGTTTTCCACTCGGCTCGATTAGGTCAAATCGTTTGTAATGTCGGAGGCCAGTCGTATAGGCAGGCTGATTCCACATTCTGCGTGGTGCACGCTTCCGATATTTCTCGGCTTCTCCGCTTACCAAAAACCACCCGTCGATTGAGCACCCCTCACGCCTTGCCGAAAATCAGTTTCGTATCGTATATTCGGCCACCCTTCCTAAATCCGGCGTATATAGGTGGGCGAGTAACCGGCCCCAAATACACAGGCTGCGCCTACCAGACTTCTCTTATTGATGTCTTTTGGGGAAAAGTTTGAGAGGTCGTTTCGGCGACGGACTATAAAGTGACACTTCCCGTTTGCAAAACGTAAACTTGTTCGCGGTTGATAGAGCGAATATTACGAGGTACATGAGACATATCCGGTAGGCGCGAGGAGGGAAATTGAGGGAGAGAGAAAAAGTCGACGCGGACGGCAGGAAGGAAGATGAAGGATGCGAGAGGGAGAGACACGAAACGACGAGTGGATATGCGGGCTTTACCCACGGGAGTATTACGGATTCAAGGTGAGTAGAGGTCTCACGAAGTAACCCGAGACATCAGCGGAGTAATATTTCCATATTCTGATATCGAATAAATGGATCGTTGCCGCGTGCACGACGCGGGCATAAATTCTCGGCGGACCTATCATGCATCACGGACCGGCAGAAAGACCCGCCATGGGCTTCGTAGCTCTATGGCTATCGGGGTACGAGGTGTGTCGAGAGTGCCGTCCTCTCGTATATATACACACATTCGTTTCTCTCTTACTTGTCATTCGTATTCTTTCGCGTCGGACAGTCGTATGAGAGTAATCCAGATAGTTCGATCCACGCTCGCGTTATTTCCCTGCTCCGAGACTTGCGTTTTTTTGCATGTATCTGATCGATATTTCGCGACCGATGATTAGAGTTATGGTCATTAGATCCTCTCGATAATTGGAACAAGACTTTAATTTTTATAGAATTACGTAACATTTGTCATCGTAACTATTATATAGTATTTTAAGAGAATTTAGAAAATTAAACTAAACTTATATTTTCACATTTCTTAAATAAATAAATGTGCGAAGAATTTTGTGGAATACAATTTGAAAGATGATTCTTGCGATACTGAGTGAAATAAAGGTTGTACAAATTAAGCATTTTGCTTAATGAAACGCGAGATGGCTTCAGCCTACTGCATTGTTCGGCTAGAAATCTTATCTCATTACGTTAAAGGAAGTCTGATCCGGTCGTGGGTCGTGCACAAGCGCGGGGAATTGCCTGGCCGGTAACAGAGAGCGACATGTTAAACACATTGCGGCCAACTGGACATAAGCCATGTAAGTATGCACGCTACGTGGCTAAGAGCTGGAATACTCGCACGCTCTAAGGAAAAGATAGAAACTTCAAGAGACGAGAACGCGGAGAGAAAGAACGAGAGGGAGAAAGAGCGAGGGAGGGAGAAAAGGAGGGAGAGAAACGGAGATCGAAATGCCGGTAGTAAAAAAAACCTGGTGAAAGAGAAGCGTGAGTCTCTGTTGCAAGGCAACAAAACTTAACGGAGAAAAGAAGTCGGCGGAAAACAAGACAAAACCATGACATCTCGGTCGTTTGTGATAGCGCTCTACGGCTGATACGATATCTCGAATACAATAATAGCTCCGACTAATTAACAGATATTCACTAATATAAATTTTCATTATTATTACGAGAATGACATTCTTTGATTGTTATCAAATTGACATAGCCAGCGAGAATTTATAGACTCGTGAAATTCATACTATTTACGCCTTTATATATAATAAGCTTTATATATATATAATTACTTAATAATCATTTGTCAATAAATATCGCGAATTTATAATTCAATATTCTACGCAACCCCGTATGTGGTTAACAGAGAGATCTCCAAAATCTTTTCAAAATTAATTAATAATAACGCTAATGTTATACACACCAATGAATCGTGTATGAACGCGCGTCAAACTTAATGTCAATGTGTCGATCGAAACGAAAAAAAACGGGTCAACGCAAGTGAATTCTCATCCAGCGGGAAAAAAAGTGTGCGGAGAAAGGGGAGCTGGAACGTTGCGCGGCCTTGTCTTCCAGGCCCAGGTCAAATGTGTCAACCATACGAACGTGCGACAAGTAACCAGGATCGTTGCCAACGCCCCAGACCTGACTGGCCGGACGTCTCGAACCACCAGCCTAGCGTATCGTCATGGACGCAACGTCGTAAACATCGTGCGTCGCGACTTGTAAATTCACCTGTGGCGTTTTAATGGTCTACCACGCGCGCGCGCTCGCGCACGTGTATTAGTTTCACCGACATTAATAACGCCGTGGTGAAAGGCTATCGCCAATTAATTAATCACTTAGTGTTCGGATCTCCTCAGCACGTCCCCAAGATTTTCTGTAGAATTCTCGAGTGTATAAAATGTCATACATATCGAGATACTTGCCGATAAATAAATCTATTTTTTTTTCAATACTATGTAATACTATGAAAAATATGAAAAAGAAAGAAAGCGATTTTCATGCACGCAATAGAGACGTGAAGATATAGAATTGTTTTCGTTTTGATCGTAAAAAGAGAATGCCTAAATTTGCAGAAATTTACATTCTAATAGAGACATCGAGATTTCGAATAACCAGATGTTCTTATAACAACAGATTTTTTTTTTAATAATTTGGAATCATTATTTATCGCAACATTTCAAATTTTTAACGTCATATATCTTTGTATAATGAAATACTACTTTAATTAAAATTCTATCAAAATTCGTTTGAAATTAGCTGCAGAATTATTTTTAGTCCCTTTTTTGTTTCTCAAGTTTAGTGTCTCCGGCTTTCTCTTTTTCAATTATTTGTAATTGGAATATCATCGATGCTTAGAACTTTCGCTAAAAAAAAAATCGATTTTAAATTAGCCAAAAAGTACATCAGTTCTGTATTCTATTCGCAAGCTCTCGCTTGTACTTTACATCGTTAATAACAATGATGTCCGAGTGCTCTCATTGCGGTGGGCGGAAAAATTTATCTGGATGAGATAATTGGATGATAACTCACGGTCAGGGTCATGAACTCTAACAGGACAGGTGAAATTAATCCGGAGATTATCCAGGAACGTTTATATTCGCCCGACACACACGGAGCGACGCGACGCGCCGGGTGTCTACGACGACGCGCAGGTCTCGAGCCTAATTCGTGTCTTCCTTCGCAACTTATAATTCAAGCTCGCAGACTGGAACCAAACTGAACAGAACTACGCTAACTTGCACAACGGTAATTATACACTCCATCCAGCCCCGTTCCCGCATTGTACCTGTCTTCCATGCCTGCCTCTGTAGCCCTTAAATTTCGCGTTATTTATGTCTCGTCTGACATTCTCCCGCGTTGGCTCCAACCAGTTCTCGAATTCACATGGTAAAAACGCACACGTCTATGTTAATTAATACCGAATGCAGTTTATGTGCGTGTAGTAGATGTTTCGAGTAATTAATCTTTTCAAAAAAAAATATGTACTTTTATATTATAAAATTTCTATTAATTTTTTTTTTAGACAAGTAAAATAAAAATATTTGTATCTAAATTAATCCACAGAATTTCAGGAATACGTAGAACACATTTTGATGAACTATTAGTCTATATAATGAGAATTTTAATAAATACGCATTTTAATTTTAGTAGATTTTGCTAATTTCGCATTTAACGTAAAACGTACGGAACAAGTATTAGTTACGTGATTTTCGAATCTCATTTTGTTAAATACGTAGCGTTTGCGCGGGGGAGGTTTCGCGAGCGCCTGGTAGATAAACGTCGCGTGTTAACAAGCATTTAGACCGTTCCTGTCGCTTTGTCAAGTCGCAGACGTATCTTTTTCGACGCGCACCCGCGTTCCATTTTAAGCCTCAACAATGCTGACGCGGCGCTGCGAAATTTACTGTATCTGGCGCCACTTCTATATTTACGATGGATACCGAGAAAGAGAGATATCTGCGTGATTCAACGGACAGACGGATAGAACGGCGACGCGTCTCCGGCGTATATACCAAGCCTGACGCTCCTTCCGCTTTTCATTCCAGCCCGTCCGACCGATGTATTCAAATCGAAACGCGAATCCCAACTGACGAACGTACGTCGCGCACGACATTTACGCATGCCACTTTGCGACAATTCACTTTGCTTAATAATTCCATAATTAATTCCGTCACCCGAGACACTCGGACTGCGACCGAAATGAGATACGCTTATTTTCTCTTCTGGCATCACGCTATTACGATTGGTGTGTAATGTTTCATCACAGATTTACCTTATATAAATAACTATATATATCTGTATAATAAGTTATAAATAATAGCGTCAATATATTTCTTAAATCACTCCATAATCACTTTCTTTCATCATTTCGACTTATGCCGACATTTTAATCATTTTAACTACTTTGCCGCATATTAAGAAACGTAGCTATGCATTAGTATTATTAAAAAATCACATATATAAATTACAATCATGAATCATTAATCGCATCAATCGTGTGCGTTAATCGTTCTTTATGTAATGTAATGGCAATTTATCTGTCTTTTAAATATTTCTGCGAAAGTGAGGGGAAAAAAAATCCGTATTTGCGTGCGAACGGTACACAATAGCGCATTATGTAAAGCAGTTAGTGATTTAAATTTTTCGGGATAGTATCCGCCGACCGAGACGTTTTGCACAAGTCGTTGATGAGAGGCGCGCTATCGTATGCGAGAGGATGGAATTGCTATGCAGGACGCGCAGGAGCAGCATAACGGTAAGACTCCGTTCGCAAACGATCGTTGGTGTCATTGTGCCGGCACAATGCAAGGTTATTCATCTTAAATTCTCACGGCGACATCAATTCCTATCGTTCGATAGAAATCTCCCCTCTTTCAAGAGTGTTTTTCAGCTTCATTAGAAAGACGTGAATCCCATGAATATGCGCGGTACATGAGCTGATCAAGTTGCCATATCTCGTCCGCTCATCCGCGCAGACAATTTTCTTTGTAAAGCCTTTCACCAGCATTACGCGCATCCTGATGCGGTAATCTCCTTAAGTACCTCTAATACTCTTGCGACGTTTAAGCAATTTTTTATAAACGAATGGAAGGAGAGAAGCGTATTGAACATTAAACTAAACTGACGGCTGAAGTATTTTAATTATTAGAATTAAAATATTATGTTAGAATTATAATTATGGAATTTTGAAATACGTTATATATTAGCTCTAACATATTTACATGTACATGTTGTACATAATCAATATTATGTCTCTTTACGTGAAAAAATTTCACATATTTCACGTGGAAAATCGATTAGTGTTTAAAGCCAAAAACAGCTGTTTTTTTCTTGTAGTTCTGTTTTCTTTTTGGAATCGTGCGTTACGTATATTATTATTCGTGGTTCGTATATTATTATTCAAATAACGGCTCGGAGAAACAGTTCTACAGAATACAGTTTACATCTTTTAAAATGCTTGTGTTGCCGAATCGAGTCTTAGCGACGTAAGAATTATGTAATTCCAGCGGAATAAACGGATAACGTAGAGCACGCGCGATAGAGATTACATCGACAAAACTTTTTTAGACGACATCTCATGTAAAATAAGAGCGGAAAAAAATTATATATAATAATATTTACCATTCTTGACATAACTCGTAAGTAATTAATGATGCTTGACGTTTTACTCAAGAAGATCGTTAGGGAGAAAGACAGCTGGGTATTTTCACACTCGAGATTTAAGCAGTTTTTCGTCGCGAGTAGAACATATCAAGAAGTAGATGTTGTTCCGGGTATACCTTTTGTGCGGTCGCGGTAGGATGTGTACGTGGAAAATATCCACGGGCTTGTACATGTGTATTTGTGTATGTGTATTAGAGTAGCGCCTCGCGTGGAATACACGTTGGCTGCTAACTCAGCTGACCGGTCATTAATAAACCGAAGCCATTACCAAGCAACCTCCGAATGTGCATGACCCTCCCCGTGTATCGCGACTGTGTATGAGTATGCCGCGGATATGTGTGTGCGTGCGCGCGCGCGCGCGTGTGTGTATCTATGTGTCTAAAACCACTATCCTCAGAGTTTCCCTCTTCGATCGAGATCCAACCCGCGCCAACCCTCTCGTTCTTGTAGCACCCCCTTTGAGCCCCCCCCCCCTTCCCCCTACATCCTCTTTAGCCGGAACAGTGCGGCGGCCAAGTCAGGGTATAGTCGACCGGTTATAGTGTTGCTCCCGCTGGTTTGTCATTTATAAATGTCTTCGCGAAATGACCCGTTCGTACATCTCATCCCTTAAGCGCGGTCATTAAAGTCAGCCATACTTGTGTACCGCAACGTGGTGGAATATTTTCGTTCGTGTTTGAGATAAATCTTCCTCTTAAATGCGACAAATCCGCAAATTAAAATTATCGTGAAATTATCAAACGAAATGATCGCGAATGAAGCGTAACTGAAGATATCTGCGATGAAATAAATCAGCGATTCTTTTCAGAAATATATATATATATTTTTTTTTAATATGAAAGCGCGCTTGCAAAGTAATATATGTTTAAAAAGAGAATGTTTTTTGAACGTTTGTTGCAATTAGTTAGACGTTATTCAGCGTGAAAGAATTTTCTGTCTTTAATTGCACTTTAAACCACGAATTCGAATCGTAAGATGCATAATGCATGAGTGTACCGTTTGCGGTTGGAGGTGAAAAGTGCGCCTAAAGTCATTACAATTCTTCTCCAATCGAAGAATCGAGGAATTACGGCGAATTTAGATTCTAATCCAGTCGATGCACGATGCAATTGTTACATATGCTCACATGCCATCATGCTTGTTTTCAAGCAATACGCGCAATACGAGAAGATTCGAGCTTGCTACGTAATTTCGTAATAAACGAATGACATATTTTGTAATTTAATTACGGTGTGAGAGAAAGACAGCTTAGTAAAAAAAGTTATAAAATGTTATAAGAAATATTATATTACATGAAATTTTATAATACATTATTTTTTAATTTCTCCGCAAAAGTTATGAAAATTAGAAAGCCTAATTCAGTTCTAAAATTTGACGCGATTATTGGACGTGGTAGTCCACCCCCACCGAGAGATATTCCGCTCCGTCTCGCGGAATGTTTTCCTTATATTTGAAAGGATCGGTATGCCACGCAGCAAGGGTGGCATAGCTCTTGGGTAACGTTGGATAAGAACGCGAAAGTCTCCTTTGTCGCTGTCAGCTGAGATTTGAGGGAAAATAATACCATGCCACGAGGGTGTTTTGTTCGGCTGTAACGTTGAATGGCGTGTCTATTGTAAAAATTATGGTATTTCGGCATATGAAACGTCATTCAACGAAACAAACAACGTGACAAAATGACACGAGAATATAAAGATCACGACAATACAGAAATATACGCTTGAATATTTAAAAATATATTTAGGTTTAGATAAACTCGCGTGTCAGATACACGACATATAAATAAAGATAATCGATTGATTACTAAAACAATGTCGTGTAAAAGATTCACAGCTATAAAGTATTTATGGATCGTCAACGCGGCGATAAAAATTCAAAGGAATCTATATAAAGGATGTACCGAGTCCAATAGTGTGCAACAGTTCCGCGAGTTTCTTTATTAGGGATGATCGATAAGACGCTCGAATTGCAAAGGTACCGAAAAAAATGGTAAAGTAGAAAAACTTGTTCTTGTCAGGAGGCGGACTTCATGACACCTGTTAGCGCTTGAAATTTGATCGATCGATGACGACAACGTCGATACTCGTCCATAACTTTATGGGGGTAGTACGTAAAGAAAGGAGAAAGAGAGAGAGAGATATATATATGAGAGGCATATATCAGACAGTTATATAGTATAACTATGTATGGGGAATATATTGCGAGGCAGACAGATCGTAATATGATGTCACTGGCCCGTGCTTGAATACAAGGTTTTCCTCTCAGAATTGACGAGTGCGTATCGAACCATAGAAAAGAAGCACGTTACTACTATACAATTTTTTCACACATTTTTGGCAATTCGCTTTATTCGCTGTATATATTTTCAAGTAAATAAAATTTCAATCAACGAGTAACGAAACGTCCACAAATAATCTATAAATCGTTTAACTTTAGTATTAATCACATACACATAGATCTGAAAATATTGTTTGTACAAAAGTTTGTTGGCATTATCATAATTTCGCGTCTACACACAATACATCGCGGATATTTCGATTTTTGTGCCTCCAGAGAACATTTCCACGATGTATCGTTTACATCGTTCCATGCTTTCGCACCCTTTTCATGCGTGTCCCTTCAATCTTCACGTATCCCATACGTCTCGACTAGAGAATTCGATACTCGAACATAAAAATCAGCTTTGTACGGACACATGCCGGAGGGGATTGTGCGTGCGAGCTCGCGTAACCGCCAATATATTAGTTTCCTTCTAATATAATAGGTTTTTGAAACAATTTTCTTGATGTGTTACTTTTTGTAATTGTTTTTAAAAATATTCTCCCCACACACTCGTATAAGCGAAAATGCTGTCTCTATATAACGCGTATTATAACGTCTTTAAAGTACAACCACCTTCAACGAGAGTGTCTAAAATTTCTACGATAAAATCGCGAGTTAATTTCCAAAATTATCGTACAAGGCATTTCCTTGAATGAGTAACGCCTGCAATCGGTACGACCGATTCAAACGGATCGTTTTAAAATCTTGCATCGACATATTCAAAATTTTATGCATGCCGGTTCAATGCTCGATCGATCCGGTCGCGGAGCGTCCGCCACGAGAAATGATTGGCGAGTTTTAAAACGGGCCATAAATATAACGGATTCATCAATAATGCACGCGCGCTATCAATATATGAAGAGAGAGATGCGAGGTTATGCATCAACGTAATGGTGGTCCATCGGTAAAGCGCTACCGCCACCGAATTCGGGGGGGATTCACGGCACCTCTAGCGGAGTGCGGGGACCCATATTGCGGCCAGGATGTTTCATTAAATATTTACGTAGCACCGTGCTGCTATCAGATACGCTTCAAAATTCATGTCGATTGGCGCGCTATGGACGTCGATTGAAAAGCTCCCCCTCCCTCTCTCTCTCTCTATCTATCCATCTATCGGGCATAACTTTACGAACCGTGGAGCCGGAAATGACGCCGTTTCTGCGCGCTCGGGAGCAATCATTGCGAATCAGATGAATATTTTAGCAAAGGAAGTGTCCTTTTAAAGATAAAATTCAGCAAAGATCATCAAGAATTAATCGCTCTAAAAATCTATCGATTGATAGAATTCGCGTGTGCTCTGTCCTATTTATTATATTTATATAAAAATAAACGTTCTCTCGATACAACAATGATATATTTAATTCGATATTTCGTATATCGCAATTTTTAATAAAAATTTTTTGATTCTACATATATCAGAGATGAAATAATTGTTACGCGAGAGAGAAAGTATTAAGATCACGTGCGAGATAAAACAAATTTTTCAGGCGTGCAGAAACGTTAATAGATCAATAGTACTTGAAATTCCAGCAGGAGCCGGGCCCACCGCAGAGAAATTTCACTGGTTATCAGGGCTTTCGAACGTGCGCGTCGTTGACGCCTTTGGTCACATTGATTCGTCTGCAGTGAGAATAAACGAGAGGTTGCAATACGAGACCGGGTACTCGTCATACTCTCACGGCGTCGATGGTCACTCAATAGCCGATAGTGAAGGCTTAACGAATCACAATGCAAATGGCAGCCTGTGAATTGACTACCCAGGACACGCGTCACCGCCACGGCACAGCCGATCGGTGGATATTGAATTCCAAATTCCTCAATTATCGGTGACGGTGCTCTATTTGTTATACTATCTGGGAGCGAGGCACGTAGAAACGATGAGCTTAGCCGAGTCTGCGGCCTAAAATATGTCGTTTGCAGTGACGTGAAGGTACGCGACGAGTGCGTTGCATATGTAATCCCTACTTAGAGTCACCATTACCGTAATATACGGCGCATTAACTAAGTTTCTACCTTCGATACGAAACTCCTTCGATCGCTCTATTTCTCTTTCTTTATCTCTTCTCTCTCTCTCTTTCTCTCTCTTTCTCTCTTTCCTTCTCTTTGCTAAACATATTAGATATCAAGTTACACGCTATTAGCATTCATGATACTATTATACCCTATAATATGCATTTATATTAACGCATATGTATATGTATATGTGTATATGTATGCGTGTATATGTGTCTATTTATGCGCTTTGCTCTTAGAGAATATATACGAGAGTATGAATATATATCAACTGTACTCTTCTCTTTTGATAAAGATAGATGACGGAACTGTCTTCAGACAATCCACTGAATGCTTTCAAAATGCTCACCGGATATGTTGATGTTAAGTGAAAAAGGGAAATGCTTGTTGCTCGTGTTCAATATCTGATACGCATAGGGCACTTAGTATTCTGCTTCCTGGCATGCAATAGCATGAAAAGTTTTGTGTTCTATTGCTTTAAGATCAATGCTTAGGCGTTTCATTCTACATAGAATGCCAAGTTATTTACTGTGACTTTTAACTAGCCTGCATCTGAAATGTGGTTTGGCGTACAACCAAGGAAATAAAATTAGTAAATTCTAACAGAACACTCAACGCAATCTATGTTATATACGCAAATATCGCATATAAAGTGATACATTGCAGGTATCGTTGATTTTTTTATGCTTTCATATCTTTACGCGTTGCAAATTTAAACATATAACTGACTATTCTATTTTATAGTTTTCTTATTTTTTAAGTAAAATTTTAAATTAAAATTCTGTAAAGTAAATCTGTGTGTCAAAATTTAAGATAAATAATAATATTATGAATCTAAATATTTTGCTTAAAAAATCCTTTAATTTTTAAGCAAAATTATTGCTTTTTCGAAGGATTTGTAATCGAGAAATTCCTGTAATGTATAATATTATAAATGCGAAATTCTTGTAAATTTTCGTATGCCGATAGAATCGCAACTTCTCTAGCTTAGTAATAATCAATGCGGTCATTGTGTCACACAGTAATCTGGATTGGAACTATACAGGCTTTCACAATACTATCATTCCCCCTAATTCCTTAGGGCTCCCCGCATTAAGTGTACGATTGTAAGTCTCGGGTCAGATTCGGCTTGAACTTGGAACATTAAGCGGTTTCCACCTTCGTTGAACTATCCTCCTCGCCTTACACTCCGCTCTTATCCATCTTTACTCGAAATTCGCGTTCGACTCCTCCGATGTGTAACTATCGAGTTCCTCAAGTTCGAATTCTCTTTAGATATCCACCTTAGCGGCGTCTGCCAATAAAGGGTCGAGCAGACTCCCCCGGCGCTCAAGTGTGTCCAGTGTAACTCGGTGATCTCCAACTATCCCGTAGGATTACCAACTATTCTCGAAGACGGGGCCATCGGGGATTAGAGCTGCTGGTGGCTGGTCCCGTCGTCCCTTCCGCCAAATACGCCTTTCCATGACCATCGAAATCATCCCCTTCCCCCCCCTCCCCCCCCGCTTCCTCTCCCTCCATCCTCGATTCCCTACTTCTGAATCCTATAGTCCAGGGTGGCTCTTGGACAAGCTAACCGCCACTACACCGCCGCCGCTGAGCCAATATCAATTATAAGAGAAGACAAGAGCTCTGCAATCACGCCCGGGCAGACCTTAACGGATCAAAGGTCTTCCAGCTCGCGGCTGTATGGGATCACCAGTTTTTAGATAAGAAATACTTCAATTAACCGGCCACCTCTGCTCATCTCGCTATCGCCTCGATCCCTTACCGCGCTACAGCCGGAAATCTTGACGCTATTCCACGCCGCGAAACAATATTGCTTCCGAATTAATCGAACATAAATTTGCCATAGAAAAACTACGAATCTAAAATGGATTAGTACGCAAAAATTTGTCTTTACAAATTAGAATAAAACAATGATTTTTTTTATCTCGTTTTATCGTTAATTTAGCAGAAATTAAACATTCGCGCATATTAAATGTAATATATAATAATATAACAATAGTAGATGTATGACCGAGAATAATATCGATGTACATAATTATTCACGTACATTTTTTTATGCGAATGTAATATATTTAATTATATTTAAACGGAAATGACTCGCGCGAAATCTAAAAAAAAAAAAAAAAAACCACTTCACCAATGACTTTACAGAATCGTTTGTAAATGAGATTAAAATTTCGGTCAAGGTTTAAATTAAAAATGAATGAAGACTCGTGAAATGCTAATACGGTCTATGCGTATCTTTCGTTTGTTCCGCCCGTATATCCCGATTTGTCGATTTGACATTATACGTGTACACTTTGTGACTTCCGTGGTACGATCGGTATAATAAAATTTCCATAAAGGTAAGAGCGCATTCTGGTATCTAATGTGCTTAAGGCAGCGCGCGTGCTATAAGGCGACGACACTTGGTTGACGCGCAGAAGCATATGCGTTATGCACCCTACCCTAAATTCGTGAGGACATTTATGAGAGTGCATCTCTCCGAGATCTTATCGTGAATGAAAAATTCAACGTTTCATCTGTCCCGCGGAACTGGTCCTACAAGCTGCCTAATGACGACCATTAATTTATTTATAGCCTACTGTGTCGTATAAAAGATCTCCGGATAAATTTCATAAATATTACCGACTATTCAAGTGTCAAAAATTCTCATATAAAATATCATCTTTGTTTTATTAAAAATGAAACTGATCTTTCGATCGTTAAATATAATAGCTGCTTCACGTTTTCAATTTCGGAAACGAAACTAGCTTTCTTCGCCATTTCTCACAACCTTATAACCCCATGGATTCTCATATGCACTTAGTTTTCATTGCTGACCTATCGCATGTAATATAATAAGATATATCGTAGTATGTGACTCCCTATGGTACGCTGCCCGCTCACATAGCTTCTCGACTGTTCGACTGTAAGCCAAACGGAAACGAGTCTCTCTCCGCCCTTCTTTTTCATCCTTTTATTCTTTTCCAGAAATCGCATCTCTCGATTTCTTTAGGTTCTATGATATATGCATAATTTTTCTTCAGTAAAAATAAAACAATAAAAATATGTAATTTAAAGAATTAAATTAGAGAGGGACGTTATATAACAAGATAATTTGTGGGAAAGCGTGACAAGTATACATAACAAGTATACTTTTATCAAATTTCATTTCTGAATGCTCGTTCAATATTCTTCAATGTATAAACAAAAATTCTAGTTTCTTGATTCTTAAAGAAAAATCGTGAAACATTGATATGCAAAATTTTTATTCATATAGAGTTTTAAATTTACTCAATTAATAAATGCCATTTTTATATCACAACTTAGCTCTTCGATTGCAAAGTTAAGATTCCTGAAAAAAAAAGTATGAAAAAGTTTGGAAAACTAATATAGCGTCTGCGATGCTATAGTTAAAAGTGCTTTGCCATCGAAATCAAATTTCTGCAGGATTAAGAATATGCGAAAGACCGAAGAAATTCAATTTCTCAATCGTAGCTTCTAAGGTCTATCTACTCCGATATATGTATCTCGCTGTGCATCAGAAGTACTCTTATAAATATTTCACGGTCGCAACGCAGATTCCAGGGGAGTCGCCGACGTATCTCATGGGGCCTACAAGGACGAGGGTGTTTGCGCGAGTTCTTTTTCTATTATACTGTGATTTTTTATTGACGAAGTGGACACTGTGGTCTCGCAAAGGGTCCGAGGACATCTATTACTTTGTTACTTGCTTTTTTCGCCGCTGCACACCTCAAATACACGAGCGCGCCGCACACATGGGCCCGCGCATATACGTTTCGCGACCCTTCTTCGCGAGGGGTAGAAACTTGGACTTGGTCGGGAACAGAGAGGGTAAGGACACGACGAGAGAAGAGAACGCGTTCGAGCGCTCGAAGAAAGAAAAGGAGAGAGAGAGAGAGAGAGAGAGAGAGAGAAAGGGAAAGAGAGCGACTCGGAAAAGAAAGAGAAGGGTACAGTCGACGTACTAGAGGGAGAAGGCGCGAGAACGGGTCAGTTTTGTCCCAGGCGTGCAATGCTCGAGGCCATAGATCACGCAATATCAGTTGTCAGGCTGACTCGAACGGATCGAATGGCGGGGGCGATGGGGTGGACACGGGGGGAAGACTGCCGGGACAACTGGACACTGACTGTCCCCGAAGTGCGAGTGATGACCCTCGGGGGAGCCTCCCGGGCCCATGCAAAAACGTCGCGGCCGATTCCCTCCGTTGCTCGCCTAGGTAGTCCCCCTTTCTGTCCCCTCCCCCCCTTTCCCCCCCTCACTCGACTGCTACCGTCTACCGCCACCTTTTTCCCGCGTTTATGGCAAAGGACACATAAAAAGGAATATGTAACGAAGGCCGATAATTCACGTTTCTGGTTATTTCGCCCGATCCGGACACCCTCTCTCTCTCCCGGTCGAGCTCATCAGGAGCGAAAAGGGGGAGAGAAGAGTTTTTTTTTTTTTTATCGTTCGAATTCTCGGACAGCGGAGATTTCCGTTGTCCGGGAGGGTTTGAATATGGTTTGATAGGGCGCGCGCGCGCGCGCACGATCGGCAACTATGTATGTGTTTCTCCGGTTCTTCGTTTTCCCTGCAGACCGTGAATACGAAATTGCCCGGTCGCCTCACCGGTGCCCCATTCGCCGCTGACTTATTTATGTGATTGCCTATCGAGTCGATGAAAAACAATGTGCAACAGAAGTGTAAAGAGGCCAGAGGGGAAAGATCGATGGGTATAAGGGTGATTCTTCTCTATCTTCCTTGACCGTTTGATGTAATTCCAGCGGATTCTCTTCGTATTTAATGTCTGAGATGTATAAGATATGTCAGATACTTATTCGACAAAAATCTCAAATGCAACGTAATTTAGAGTATATATTCCGTATTGATAATCTAATTAAACTTTGTATGTATTTCAAACATTAATTAATGTTATCTATCTGTCAAATATTCAGATTTCTTTTTTGCCGCGTACTTGAAACTAAATGCGAGTAATTCTATGTAATTCTAATTTTTTTTTTTGCTCAACTGAAGATACAATATAAGATGACAGACATAAATAGGCGATGAAAATGTCTGCAGTGACAAAGACGCATACAAAATCAATATTAAATCTGTGCTGAGATCTCTCTTAATTAAGCTAAATTAAATTTGCATGCAATCTTTTCGCACATATATTTGACATTTTGAATTAATAATATTTTAAAGAAGAAAGAGAGTGTTTCCACCTTAAGCACTACACGTTGCCGTAATTAATAGCGATTTGCCTCGCATGTAAATTACAATGTCTTCCTCGACGAAACTTTTAACTTGCACCGCGAGATCCTTTCGATCTCGCTGAGGAGACCTTTTTTTCTCGTTGCGTCTCGATGAAAGCAAGAAAAAGAGGCGCGGGAAGGTGAGACAGACGGAGAGGGAAATATAGAGAGCATTCGAATCTTCTCGATCCGCCTATAGAAGCGTTGGACAAAGCGACAGCGAGCACTAAAATTAGCGGCGAACAATGCACGTGGCCGGATTCAGACAGAGTTAAGTGTCACCAGCCCCCTCCCCCCTTCCTCTCTCTCTCTCTCTCTCCCCCGTCGTCTCCCTCCGTCGTCCCTTCGTCCGTCGTATCGCTCTGTGCGCCCGTGTTCACCGGCGCTCGCTCGTTCCCGATTTCGCTCAAGTGCTCGCCACTTTCCTCCTCCCTTCCGTCCCTTTTTTTTTTTTCCCCGCGTATGTTTTCCTTTTTCTCTCGCGATCGAGATCGCGGCCGAGAGCCGCGCAGCGGCAATTCGGGATCGGCGCACTCGGCGGAAATTGTTCGGTCCATCGCTATCGCGCGCCGCGATGCCGAAGACGACCTCGCTGGATCTCGTCGCGTCTCACGCTCATTCTTCATTCGCCCTCGTACGTGACGCATACCGACGTTGCATGCGTCTATCTATAGCGACGAGGCACGATCGGCTTGAACGCTGGTTCGGCTCGAGCGCGCTCCGATTTTCCCCCATCGTCGATCCATTTCTTCCTCTCGCTATATCGGCCATTCTTTTCTCAGTTAGCCGTCGATCGTCCGTCTCTCTCCCTTGCCTTCCCGTCTCTTTTATCCAATCACAAAACTCATAGCGTCTAAGATTTTTCGCATCAAATTTCCATGTGCGAGAATACCAAATTTCTGACATACGATTCACCCTGCATCATTCGCGCGGAATGTTTGATTGCATACACGTAGCGCGAGAAAAAAAAATATGAAGGGGCGACTCTCACTTTAAAAGACAATAATTAAGACAACTTATCTGCCCGAAAACATTTTTCGATAATATTTTATATATCTTATTACAGATAATTGATACGATCTCTCTTTCCATATAACTGCAGAAACTTTGAGAATTGTTGGGAAACTTTTGGATGGTTCAATTTCGAGATTTGCACTGTCGTTAACTATTGACTAAGCGACAGGAAGAAATTAATTTTCGAGCTCTCGCAAGTCATTCTTTCTACGTTATTTTCAATCTACCGTTTGTTAATATTTAATTTTACACTCGGCCCTCTAATAATGTTGAAAATCTAAATTAATGCTACTTGATAATTAATGATGTTTCTATTCTAAAGAGCGATGAGAGCTAATCATAGTAATTAATCGGGCATATAATGCTCGGCAGTGTCGATTCCTCGAAGCAATCACATCTTAGTTATCCGAGCGAATAAACATGCGGGGAAACGCGTCAAGGGGGGATGGCAGGGAGGGGGCAGAAAGAACCGAAAGAGTTTTTGCGTAGCGCGGGCGTTGAGAACCGTCCTTCGAGAATTACCGGAGGTTGGGGGAGGAATGGAGGAAGAAGCATGGCAGGTAGGAGGGGTGAGAGAAACACGCTGGCGGAAAGTTTAGAGTTAAATTTGCCGTAAAATTATTGACGGAAGCGAGCAGCACAAATCATAACGCTCCGTGAATCCGCGATTCCCCTGACTCTTGTCGAACCCTATGCGGCCTGTTTCTCCTCACTCTCTCTCTCTCTCTCTCTCTCTCTTGCTCGCACTTTCTTCCTCCGTTTCCTTCCCCCTTTTCTCTCTTTTCACTCTCTTTCTCTCGCTCTTTCGAAGTCTGACTGATTGAGGAAACGTTCGATCTGTCTACATCACCCAAATGACTCGTCCCGACACACTTGTGTCCGTGCGCGTTTCTACACGGAATACGTGTATATTCGAGCCGAGGGAATCCATCCCGGATTATCTGCCGTGAAATTGTCTGATTTACCTCCCATTTTCAACAGCGAGCTGTTGTTTGTTTCATACGCTCTACGTTTCGGGGACCAGACTCCTCTATGCGATTATTAGAGAAATGAATTTTTTCGTGACATATAAGTCCTTGCGATAAGTCAGCAAGGGACAAATTTGCTCGACACACAAACTCGCTTTCTTTTTTATTTCTCTGTATTAATTTTTGTTGAGTTCATATGTCAAAACTATGTAATGTCCGATTTGTGCAATGTAATATATTCTAAGAGCAAGACAAGAATCTATTGCAAATGTAAATGAAAATTATCTTAATTTTGCGAAAGGATTTCTTATTATATACATCGAGTGTGTGGTATTTTTTTCTTGCGAAATTCGTTCTTTTTTGTCGTGAGAAAAGAGAGCCCACCGCGCGCCTAGACTTTGACTGTTTATCTACCGGCTTTTATGTCGGATTTATGAGGAGGCAAATGGAAGAAAAACATGACTGGCACGTGTTTATTGTCAACGTGCGCAAATCCGCCATTGTACTATGCCGGCTAGCTAGTATTTTCTTCCCCGGCCATATCTTCTACCACCTTTCCTTTGCCTCTTCACCTCGTGTCCTCCGACAACGTCCGACGCTACTTCTCACGTTACTCCGGAGGGCTTAGCGCTCGTAGACATGCGACACGTAAAGGTATAATGCTGAGCAGTACTTAGCCAGCTATCGCCATATGTGATGTTGCATTGGACGCGTGTTTACCATACACTGTTGGGTCTCTGTGAGACATTATGGTAGACATCTAGTTAATTTTATGAACAAAAAAAAGTATATCCATAAAGGATTTAGATAAAAAGGAAGAGAAGACATGGCAAACTAGTAATAAAAAAGTTTACGAATATACATACGTATGTATATCCGATTTTCCCCTCGGATCAAGACTTTGCTTCAAACATTAGATATGCGCGATAGCCACTAAATTCATGTATATAAATTATATATATAATATAACATATATATATTTAAATTTATATATATATATGTATATATGAATTGAATGTATAGTTGTGTCAGTTGCAAATATTTTATATACATATATATATATAACACAACAATATGTTTTGCATTATACATTCAATCCTATATATTTAATAGACATATATATAGACTTCAAACACATGTTTCCATGTTAAATTTAGTCAATCAGTTTAAAAGTTTCACAGACCTCTGTTAAAATAACGTTGTATCAAATTAAGTAGAACAGTAATTTGGTACTATACAATCAGCCAGCTCGCATTTGACTACTCGCGGAATCGCATCAAGATAACGCGGGAGCTTTGAGCACGACGGAGGAACATTAGGTACCAGTAACACATGTGATAATCGCGATTGCGAAATCCGTCGCAACAACCGTCTGCGACGGTCGGTGGCGCGGCGGAACGAAGAATGTCGGGTATATCGATTTGAGCTCAATAAAAAAGTCATTCGAGAACTGCAAAAGCGCCGTATTGGCTGTAAAACGTTTGGCGGGTGATAACATCCAGCCGCTGTTCGCGAGCGACCGTGATGGTGATGGTGGTGGTGGTGGTGGTGGTGCTGATGGTGGTAGTGGTGGTGGTGGTGGTGGGTGGTTTCCTGTCTGGTTGGCTGACTAGGTGGATCGCGTTTCTCCTTTCCTTTCGACCTCCGTTCCTTTCTCCTCCGCGAGATCAGAGGGATAGTGTGGAAGAACGGGCATGAGAATAAGGCCATGGGATGGGGAGGCAGAGTGAGAGAGAGAGAGAGAGAGAAAGAAAAAGATAAAGAGAGAGAAGGAGAACGTGGATGCTAGGGATCAGGCCGTTATTTAGTTAATGACTATTCTCTCGCTCTCGTAGGCGCTGCCAGCAGCGCGACCAGCTTGGAATACAAGATCGTGTTTGAGATGCTCGGCGTGCTGCTGCTGCTGCCGTTGCCGTTGCTGCCATCGCTGGCGGTTGCTGGTAATCCGGGATAGCGTGGATTCGGACTCTGGACGAGAGCGGGGTCTCTCCCGGAGGGTATATCTTAGTATCGTATATACGTATACCGAATGCCACAGACGAGAGTACGCGCAGTCGTGCATTGTCGTGCGTATATTCTTGCCTCGCGTCGTTGATAATGCGCCGAATGTTTCGCCCGCGTAGCAATGAAGGGGGATGGCAAAGAATCTTACGTATGCGCGTATAGTAAGGACATATTCGACTTCGCGAAAGAGATGAGGGTGGGTGGCGAGGGGGCGGGGATTATTTCGTCGATGAGGTTACAACGCGACGAAAAATTTTCAGAAGAGAAATAATTTTTTTTTTCCTCTGATAATCTTCATTTTTTACGTCCAGAAAATGTCGGAAATGGCATGCATTGTCTCGGAAAATGGTATTTAATTTCGTTTCCTCGCATTGCTGTATCTGTATCTGTATCAAAAAAAAGGGGGGAAACATAATTGCGTACGTAAAATAATAAAATACGCAAGTGTTCTATCGTACGCGATTCGTTTTTTAAATATAGTTTTTCTCAACAGTTATTTAATTAGGAGAATTAATTACAAAATTTAAAAATATACAGACTAACATTCCCCGTATCTCCGTAACGATATAAACGACACCTCTTCCATGGTTTCGCTTCACGACGAAGCTGGGATCCTTGCGAACGATATGAGTCGGTAGCCGACTATCGATTCTCGGTTTGTTCCTCTCTTTCCTCGAAATCTGTTTATAAGGCGTACAGCGTGGTTTACGCTGTGCGCGCGGATAGGGGTTTCGCGGGGGTGAGCGGGAGGGAGTTATAGGAAGGAGAAACGAGGATGGTGGTGGAGAAAAGTGCGAGATAAAAGTAAGCGCGGGTAGGTGCATGACGATGGGAGGAGAGGACGAACGACGAGGAGGAGCGGGGCACTAATATCGGAACATCGACGGCCCAGTCGACTTGGGATTCGAGCGAGCTGGATGTTTAATTAGGAGCCAACGAAGGCAGGGAGCCGTAAAGAGACGTCAGGGGGGAGATTCTGTGAGGGAGGCGAGGAGAGACGGAGAGATCCGCGATGCGCAAGGATAGGAATACATCTGTGTATAGGTGCCTGTAGTTATATACAAGCATGTAAGTGAGAACGCGAGAGGGAGAAAGAGAATGAAAGAGAGAACGAGAGAACCCCTGCCGTTTCCTCTTACGGCTTATCCACCTCCATTACTCGATCGAGAGAGGAAAAAGAGAGAGAGAGAGGGAGAGAAAGAAGGAGAGAAAGAACGAAAGGAAGAAATGGCGAGAGAGGAGCGCAACACACACAGGCGGCCAAGGAATTGTCTGCGATTTTGTTTTACCTCTCGCGGCTACCTCTCGATCGCATTCATCGATTTCTCACACTCGTGCTTTCTCCGTTGCTCCGCACACGACCGTGGTCTCCACCTATATCTCCACCGTCAAGAAAGGGAGAGAAGCTGTGCGCGAAAGAACGCAAAGTGGCCTGAAATCTTCGTGTGCGCCTCGTTGTGCAATTATAGCTTACGGCTGCTATAACAGCAATCTATCTCCACAAAGGGTTGCTGCACGCTCGATTCGAACATTTGGTAACAAACGCTTGGAATTAGAGTTCCCCTGCGCGTTCATATACGCGAATATGCGAATTATCGCGTCGCAAGAGCGTGTTGCTCGTATAGAAATATCAGCCGATGTTGTACGGAGAAAACTTTTTTACTATACTACCTTGATATATCGAGTATGCGGACGTGATATATATTTTTGATAAAGTTATGTGACTTTGATATATCAACTATTACTCTCCGCGGGAAAGTACATTGAGCAATAACTTTAAATATTTAATTTTAAAAAATTTGTAAACATGATTTAATTTGTAGTTTTAATTATATCCAAGTAATACAAATGTTATATAAGAGATAAGAAAAATAATTGGAAATTTTACTTTTGATTGACAAGATTATAATAAACATCATCTCAATTCGAGAAGAAAAGATGATAATGCATATATAAGAAAGCATCTATATACAGATACATAAGAGGACACGTAAGAGGATTGGTGACTTAACAGATAGACACAGCCAGCGCCGTCAGTGCTTCAGGATTGGATTTAGTGTTTCGAACCAATACTGTTTTTCATTCGCCAGGAAAATGTATGAATCGTGTTATAGAGGCTTTGCGAGTGTGCAGCTAATGGCTACGGAGAAGTTCCGTCTACCACCCTAAATCTACCACCCTGCCGTCGACTCGCATGGGCAGACACAAACCGTACACACCGATATCCGCTACGCGTCGTCAATATGCGTGTGTCGGTTTGTCCACGCATGGTTTCGCACGCGTAATTTGACGTGCGTGTACGGATCTGCACATATCTAGTTTAGAGCTCTATTTTGCAACCGTACTCTATTTCATAGACACAAATCTCATTTCACCCGAGAGAAACTTAGAAGAAGAGATTAACGTCATTTTCCGCGGAGTCACTTTTAATCTTCTCGATAGGCCAGTTATTAAGACGACTAGTGACAAACGAGCAGTCTTGAAAGAAACATGGACACACTGCGATTGTAGTGTCCAGTGATTTTTATTCAGTTGCTGTTAATTAAAAAGTAATGTCAATCCGCGAAAGCATCGATTTCTATTTTGAAAGAATAAAATTATTTGCTCCTCATATTAACTATTCTTTTTTATAAATTTTTTGTAAATTACACGGACTTCTTTTTCGATTATTCTTTTGCTGGCCATTTAAGCTTTTTTCGAATCTTTAGAATATTCTATGACAATTTAAAAAAACTTTTGTTTTATTGGTTTTGAAATTTTCTTTAAAAAATTGCTTTACATAATTTGAATATAGTTAGATTTATATATTTTTTTAATTGCATGCATTTATTCGAAAATAATACATATTATTTTTTTTCAATTTACATTTGAAAGTTCACCTATTACATCTAAATTGATGTAAAATATATCTTTGGTTGTTCGAATTTAACTTGCTAGCTAATTAGATATATCAAAAATTATAAAAGAATATATTTCTCATTAATCGGAAATTATTATTGTATTAGAGTAGCGCTGAGATTACACATCGATCCAGCGTAATGTTTAACGTGGCCATGAAAGAGAATGGTACGATTATACAGTTCCAGGACCTACATCAAGTTCTCACAAACGTCTACGTAGATTATCAATTATTAAAAACACGTGGTCGAGCCACACGCTGAAGCGCTCCTCTCTCATCTCGCCGTTTTATTCCACGAATCTCTGTCGCGACTCCATATTGCCAACTCCCATGAATCCAATCTGAGAGTACTATCGTTGTTTTTAATGACATGAATTCCACGTGAGTTAAGTCGTTGAAGCTTGAAAATCGCGGTCAAGCAGTTTGCAAGGAGAACCAAGCGTCCGGTAGGAGAAGATACGCAACTTTACTACGCGAATATCGTTCTACATGTGTGGGAGGTATGTTTTATAAATACTTGTCAGTTTTAAAACGTATAATATTCCTCTTACTGAAAGAATTTATAAACTCGAAAACGATAGATTAATGCGGTTTATATACGGCTATTTTAGAAAGCGTATATCTCTCATAGAAATCGATTCCAAGCGCTTTCATGTCAAGAGAAGCAAGATTATTTATTCTGAAGCTCTTAAGCTCGCAAACGAATTATTATTTGTTTCACATGTTTATCGTAAATCCACAAGTATTTGAGGACTTTGATGTGATCGTGTTACGCGCAGAACGCAATGAATCTAAATCTCTTTTTGTAGAAATACCATCTATTTTATATAAGTACAACTATTTTATAACTGCATTCTAGATCTGTTATTTAAGGACGTATAAAAATCATTGCATACTTGGTGTTGAAATTGATCAGTGTCGAAAGGGGCTTTTGTCTTACGATCGTACGAACACACTGGCGTCGCGAGCTTCTTCCGGAAATCGAGCACTTTCGCTGCTGGGAAAATACGCCGGATCCGACGAAATATCATTAAGCACATATGCGCCGTTCTAAACTCCAGCGCTAACGATAATTGCATTATCAAGGGTGAGGGTCGGCGATTTTCGGGGTTCGAGCTCTCTGGTCCGCTATACGCGGGGTCAACGATACCGTAAGCTTGACCCCAGCTTACGGATATAGCGAGTAAATGTAACTATGGTCAGTGCGAACGAATGCCACGTTATACATCATTAGATCCCGCGAGGGTTTCGATGAGCCGCTCGTGGGTGTTAGAGAATCGCCAGATGGCCATCCGCTGCCAAACGACGACGATATGTTTAGGGAATAAAACGATCTCTGGGTATGCCTTGCCGTTTCGTTTCGATTTCTTAGACGAGAGACGATTAGTTTCTAGATATCCCCCGTCAGGCGAGAATCTTAGTCGCGCAAAAAGAATTCTTTACATTATTTTCGTTTAATTGCATATTATATCTTTGTTGTAATTATAGAATCATATATTTGACAATAATTTCCATGCATCTGTCGTTTCTCACAAAATACGCCTCTATCGTTCATTCGTCATTAATACATAATATTGTGTAAAAAATACGCATATATCTCAAACCAGAGATGTATCTCAGCAACGGTATGCGTAAAGATAAATAAATTTAGACGTTCACGTTACGTGTGTCGAATAAATATGAAATGTTTCTTCGAAATATCGAACGATGACCCAGAACGAATTTCGAAATGTGTAGTTCTATCCAAATATTTATCGTAACGTAATAGTGATAGAAGGAAAGGGTAAGGACGGCCGGTTGCCTTCGCTCCATCAAAGATGAATCGAACCCTCCGGACATCGTAATTAGGCTACACTCGGTTAGTAGACGCAGCCGGGCCAGGGTTCGAACGAGATGATTGGCGGCGCAGGCTACCGAGGAACGAGAGCTTAATGAGAGCAAAAAGGAAGGACGCGGCTTGTGTGGGGTCCACGCGTATGATGGTCGGTACATTCGGAATATCGCAGCACGTTGATGATGATGAGTCCGCATGTGTTCGGGGCACACGCTCGTCTACCAAATTCCGCGGGTGGGGATGAGCGACGTTATGTATATAGAAGAGGAAGGACACGCGCGGAGAGGCTGTGAGGTCCAAACTCCCGAGGGAGGCTGCTCGATTTTGAAGTCCTCTCGGAGTCGCAGACCGTGTGCGCCACCGCCAACTCCCTTTGGAACTCCTATCGTATAGGAGATTTAACCGTAGACGACCCTTCGACACACTCTCTTGCTTAGGTGCACTCTTCCGTTCCACCCGTCCCTCTGACAAATCAATTCGGACATAACGCTGTAAATACGAGGCACGGAGTTGCCTCAGACGAGGGAATTTACACAGTCGGCACTTCAGTTACTCGAAACGCTAGAAACGCTAGATTCGATACGAGAAGAATCAATGCGAGAAAATCTCTCGATCATCTGCGTGTAAAATAAGATATTAAGTTGTATAAGGAAGAAGATTGAAGATTAATTGCATCATTACCGATCTCGCTATCATTATTCGGCGCTGTTCAAATTAAGATACGAAGATTCGAGATTACGTGTGTTTCGTAAAAGAGCCGATACAATCAAACTCCATCCAAGAGAGATTTCATTAAGTTTTACGTCTGTTATATGCCGCCACGCCGATTCAATACGACGAGCAGCCTGTGTAAAGCATGTGCCTCCGTGAAATTTTATCTATGTCCGTGAAGAGCTACTTGAGAATCGTTTTCAAAGCGAATGATTGAAATGGCACTCGATCTATCGACACAGCCGAGCGTGTCAACGTGACGATATGAATGAGGGGCACGGGCTATGATTCTTATCGGTAAAGGTTCCTGCCACTCCATTTATCATCGGCCATACTGTGATGTCCCCGTATATAACACACGATTTCATTTTATACGTTTGATAAATCTTGCAGATAACAATGAGAGATTAGCGGAATGAGCGATGTTTGTATATCGATCTACGAAGTTTGATCAAACAAAATTTCTCGCTTTTAAGCGAATCTTTTTTCGCAATACGAGACGAATTTCGGCCTTATATTGAATTCAAAGCAATAATAATAATGAGATGAGATTTATTATCATGCAAATATTAATTGATGTTAAAATTATGATGTTTAATAATAATACTTATATAGTTTTATATGTATTAATGAATCTATTACTCGTCTAATGATTGATAACACTCGAAACCAATGTCGCGGCGATATTCAGAAATTTATTCTATGACAATGTAAGATATATAATGTAATCAACATTACGACGTATCATTTTAATGTATTTTGCATTAAATGCAATATACGTTAAAATAATACGTCGTAACCACACACAATTCTATCACTTACTCTGCGTGAATGTGTGTGTGTGTGTGTATAACTATATTAAATCCCTTCATAAATGTATATCCATAAGTATTATTCCGTATATAATATATAATATATACAGAATAATAGTTTTTTAGGGTTTTTGAAAGTCAAAGGGAGGTTTAATCGGCAATCTTCGATTAATCGGTGCAATTCGCTTTTCATGAAACATAAACGGAAGAGGAGCGCGTACGAGCAATATACGCGAACGCGTGTAATTTCGATCGGTGGTATCAGTGGCGTTGGCAGTGTATGATGCTACAGCTGCAGGCACCGAGCTCTATAGCATGCGATAGTGAATTGTACGTGATGTTGTATACGCAAGGCTCACGAGATTCCTAGGGGTTGAGAAGGACGGTGGGGATTGCGAGGGCGGTTATCCCGGAGCTCGGAGCTATAGAACCTTCCTGGATGAGTATCGAGGCCAGGATTAGCGCTGATTGGTTCGGCCTCGGTGTGATTAGAGATGTTATCAGCGGGGTTACGCCGTACGCTCCCACACGCTGTCCGGCCGTGTATCGCTGTTACGAGTTTGCGAGTCTTGCAATGTCCACCGACCACTGTTGATCCAAGAACATCCGCTACAATATCGCGCCATCATAATGGTGGCGAGTACGTCAATTGTATGAGCATTTCTCTTCGTTATTATTAGGAACGCTCTTTTCTTCATTGATCAATGTTAATTGCCGATAACTATAAATAGACGATTCATCCAAGAAGGTTCCACAGCATTTATTAAGAAAAATAATTATGTCTCCCAATGTCTTTCACTAAAATTAAGATTTACAATTATGGTTCATAATCGGATGGATATTTATAAAATTCGTTTTCTTAAAGTGAAGTCTCAAAGATACCGCAGTCAAAATATATCTAAATTTTAATAAATTAATATAATATATATTTTAATTTATTAATAATAATATTAATATTAATAATATTAATAATAAATTAATATACATATATCAAAAAGATTCTTTAAAAAAAATTCATGCTTATATTTAAAAAATTTAAGCGATTTCCGCGAATCAATATTTTACAGTACAGTACGTATTGCATTCCGCGATGGTTTGCAAGAATATTTTATTCTGCCTTCTGCCTTTATATTGCTAGGATATAGCAAACGATTTTAATTTCGCTACGGTCTTCTGTACGAAATCGACTGTTTATTCCAAATTTTCAAATAGCTGAAAAATCGAAACTTGTAACAGATTTAGATCCCAAGTTGGACTTTAATGCAAACTATAAATATGTATATTTTACGTGATAATGTATGTAAAGAAAATTATTGCAATGCATATTTTAATTTTCGTAATTATTATTTCTTTTAGACGTAAAGACATTTTCTCTCAAAATCGTGCAAAAGATGCTGGCTTGAAAATATTTCAAATGTCATTATTGACGATATCAGAAGAGCGTCTCGTGTTTCGCTTGAAATATATTCGTCAAAGTAGAAAATATCAAAAATACGTGGCAAGAGTCAATATAGGATAGGAATGGGATGAAAGTGTCGAATATAAACAGCCGCGCGTACGATGAGTCGAAGATAGGTGTCGGAAATAACCCGGTCGTCTACCTGCTTACATCGCTGACCGAAGAAAGGGCGTCAATTCTTCACAGATTGTTAAATTATTACATGAGGTTTATGGCGAGCGTCGAATCGATGGATCGCCGGGTGCGGCCACATCGGTACGCCCGACGCCGTCTCGACTTCCAATTAGCAGCTTATCGTTTATTGGTTTTCGATATTTGTTTTTCTTTCGTGAACCTCATCGAAGCCCTCCCGAACGAGCGCTTCTCCTCTTCGCCGGGACGTGCGTTATTTTTTCGAGGAATGGAAATCAGTGGGAGTACCTTTTCCCACACATCCGGGAACGTCAAAGATTTTTCCGAGAACGTGCGCGGAATACATTAATTCGATGTGTAAAATAGTCGCGAGATTTGTTCTTTTTTTTATCTACAATATGAAATGTCGTCGCAGTTAAGCGTCGTTTCTGTTATGAATTAATTAATTCATTGCTACTGATGAGTTCATCGCTATCGATGAGAGATTAATCGAACGACATAGGAAAATGTCGTAAAGACGAGAGGGATAATTCATAAACACAAGGAGTGATGAGAAAAGTTCGGCGTAAGATCTTGTACCGCTTCGAAGCGAAAAGGGAGATGTGAAAAAGAGAGGACGGTTCTGCCTCCTTCGCCTCTCTTTTTCCACCGTGGCGGTCGGGAGAAGAGGGCTAATATATATCAGCAAGTAAAACAAAAGCCTCGGACAAACAACGAACGGTGATGTGTCTACTTCAAGGATGGTGGCGGCAAGGGAAATGAGGGTGCAGCGGGGAGGGAGTCGACGTAGGCGAGGGGTTGGAGCGTTCGGTGGCGAGAGGGAAAGGGAGGGTTGCCGGAGTGAGATATATGGGGAGGCTTTTAGTTTCGTTAATGGCTATCTCGCAGACCGATAAGTGCCGAGATCTGTCTACCTTCGCTTGCTTTACACCTTTCTCGCTCCGGCTGGCGCATGGCCGTGCCTTTGCGTTTCTATAAAAGCTGGAAAAGACACGATACCCGGGGGGGAAAAAGGCTCGCGCAGTGCTCAGAACGATCGCGAACGATTATGCTCCCTTTTAACGTCTATTCATACACGCGTATATGACAATTGGATGAAATTATTATTTTTGCAAACAATAAATGCCACGCAACTTTGACAATAAGGTTCTCCAATCTCTCTGTAAACAAAAAATTGGAGACTATTGATTTTTTTAAATAATAGATACATTTATTTCTCAACGCAAAATGGGATTATTTATTAAACAAAAAGGATATTTATGAAAGATATTCTGAGAATCATTATATTAGTAGACTGTGCTAAAATTATTTTTCTCCTTTCGGAGATTTTTGTTGTATATATAACTTCGATTTTGCACTAATTGATAAGAAAACCGCAGTTATTATTTACGGCTTAAAAATTTTAAAGAATTTACTAATTGTAAGTAATTTGTCTGACTCAGAGAGAGAGAGAGAGAGAGAGAGAGAGAGAGAGAGAGAGAGAGAGAGAGAGAGAGAGATAGGGAAAAAGATACCAAAAATAAGATTTAAATAAAGTGTATAATATATATAAAACCACTTAATAGCCATTTAGTATAACTGAAATTTTCATTAAATATGAACGGCGGTGTCGCCGTAATCATTAGCCATTTGACGATAAAATATATTATGCGAATAAATCTATCATTTGTTTCTTTTTAGAAAAACGTGATATTTACTGTCACATAGAAATAAAAAAAAAAATTGTCATAAACGTAACACAATTGTAATTTGATTGAAACTCTATAAATACAAGTAGCCAATAACTTCATGGTTTTCCCTAGACAGATTCGAAGATCGATCATTGTATTCCTAACGGATCGCTAATCGTCCCTGTCAATCATCTTGGCGTTTTGCTACAATAAAGCGCTATTAGACATCCGAATGAAGTAGAAGAACGCCCTCGAAGAGCGTACACGCTGATTGACGTTGCCCACTTTTCCAGAAAGAATGTAATTGATTAGCGATTTCCGGAGGGAAACTTCCTATGAAAATCTCGCATCTCTATAGGATATACGCCATATATGCACAAGCGAAGGGAAATATAACAGCTTAGAAAATTAAATACGTTAGTTAATAATAATGTAGATTGTTAATTAATTAAAAATTGCGATGGTACTTAGTCCCTTTATGTGAAAAGGAATATGCGATGTTCTTTGATTGCGTGCGCGATCTCGACGAAACATCAAAAATTACTATTTGGACGAATTTGACGCAAAGGGATGACGCATTCGAGATGGAAAATACTGCAAGACCGAGAGAACAGTTTAATTACATGCCAAAAATGATTGGTTAACCGGAATGCCGCCGCATACGAGAACAATTAGACGCAGCCGGGCAAATCCGTAGTATCGAATAACGTCAACAATGGGAGATCTAATCAGAATAGACTATTACAATTCGCCGGTACCGATTGATCGTTCTCGCTATCGTTTACAAAGCTTGCAGGCGCGTGCTTGCGCATTGCGCGCTTCTCTCTCTCTCTCTCTCTCTCTCTCTCTCTCCCTCTCTCTCTCTCTCTCTCTCTCTCTCTCTCTCTCTCTCTCTCTCTCTCTCTCTCTCTCATTTGCCCTCTTTAACCGCGTCTCTGCATCTCTATTTCTCTGTGTTAAACACAGTTGCAGATGCAATGGAATACATTTAGCCAAGTACAAACAAGAAGCGTACATAGCTTTCTGCATTTCACGACGTCCAAACAGCAATAATCAAACTAATTATGTTTGCATCGGCGAAGTCGTCGAAAGCGAGCAGCGATTGCGCAACTTGCTATTATTTGTTTGCTTTGCTGCACTTGACAAGAGATATTTTGTAATCGCTTTCTATATTATATACAGACACATTCTGCATATAATCATACATATTAAATTCAGTCTTAATATAACGCATTACACATACACACATATATATGTATAATGTGTTATTTTTATATTTCATACTAAACGACACAATTTAGTCTTAACTAATTAATCAAATATGAGCTAATTAATTCGTGACTAATTGTTCGAAAACGCATTTATTAATAAATATTATGCGTCAATTTTCTAAGGTTGAAACAGCTGTTTTCCGATATTTGCATTACCCTCGTGCCGCGCCAACACTGCCGATCTCGAAAACGCGCGTAATACAGATTTGGAGATTCGACCAAACGGATTTTGTGCCCCGTAGCAACATGTACGTTGCGTGTTTCACGTGTTAACAATTCGGTCGTGGTTACGATGCTATTTAACTGCCCTATCGCTCTGATTACTTCCCGGTGCTTCTGGGCAACAGCGAATCAGGATTTAACGGGATGATCAGTCCTCGAAATAATCGCGTTCGCGCGCACGTATGTTCTCAAAACCGCTCAACGGTATTGTATGAGGAATCGATGGTACTGCGGTTTCTTCGTCGATCTAGTTTAATCAAACGAGTCCTGAAATTTGCTGCACAATTTCAGGTACACGCTTTATATTCTTCGGTACGTATTTTAAAAGAAATCCTTCCGAATGCTTTGACATTTGCGCGTTTTTCCTACATTTTCAATTTTTCCAAAATTTCCTAATCGAAAAAGTTGAGTCGAATGATTTCTTTAAGCGACACAGCACACTCGATATTTTAACACGTAGGTAAGATACGATTATGTCGTGTGTGAAACGCAGCGGGACGTTAGGGCGCAAAGAGGTGTAGCAATAAAGGCGAGTATGTTTGTTTAGGCTCTTTACTTCATTCGGGTCTACGTTGCCTGGATCCACCTTTGCTTTGCATCTTTCCTGTGCGACGGCTCCCGTCTACTTCTGACGATATTAGATGAAAGTTGTGCAATCGATAACAGCTAAAAGCTCGCACCAAAAAAAGTTTATGTAAAATTTTAGATACATATTCATAACGCTAGGTAAGCGTATATAATATTGTAAAATTCTTATAATCGCGTCAAGTATATTCGGATAGTTTTTTTTTCCTAGTAAAATATTTCTACAACAATTTAAATTTGTTTTTCTCTTTATTAATAAGAGAATTCCATCTTTTGCAATAGCAAATTAATTAAATTAATATCCCATCTCATTGATAAATATATAGGCAGCCGTTTAAAATAATAAGTGAGTAATTGAACGTCCATCGGAGCAGGGTATCTCGTATTATAGATAATCTGTGAAAGTAACGATGCGTACGCGAGAGTGATGAGAGCGACCACCTTTCTTCAAAGCCCGACGAGATGGACGTGCATTGTATTCTCAGAAATGAGATCATCGTTCACACTCTCAATGTCCAAATCTCATTTTCCACTCCTCCAATAAGTCACGGTACGTTTAGCATTCTCCGCAGTTATTCTTGTATTTCTTGCTCCCGAAATCTCAACACCGCGGCGCATCCTCCCCGATGGTCCATTCAATGCCGTTATACACTAACATATTCGCAGGACTCTCTCCACCATCGAGATAGGATTTAATTTAGTAGAAACACTTATGAGAGCTACTTGTGTAATACTCGACAGTGATTCTCAATTCAAGCATGTATATATATATTTAAGCGACACGTGAATTCAAGCGAGAAACGTATCGATATATTATTATCGATATAAATCGTATCTATTTCTTTTGAGAAAAATATCAGCCGATAATACATTTATCGCACAATTGATCAATTTCGACGACATACAAATATAAGTAACAACGCGTGCTGCAACTTTATGCAGTTTCTCGTCAGAATTGCCTTTTTGCGTTACGACGTCATTGGTTAACTGCTGACGAGGCTGAGCGAAACTGTTGGAAGATGAGGGAGAAACGAGTCGGGTCCGGTGGCTGTTTTGACACGAATATAGGTTTCTTTCGCGATTTCGATCCGCTCGTTACATCGAGCCAGTAGGTTGGATTACCCGTGACCGACACCTGGAGGTGGGAATAGTCCTTTTCAAGGACGCCGAACAACGGATATGCGCATAGTCATCATCGATTCCTCATCGAGCGTTGATTCTCCCTCCGTCTTCTCGCGTTTCTTCTTCATCTTCTTCTCTCCACCCCATTCTTCCACTACTCTGTTTCCTCACCGCATTGCAATCCGGTTCTGCGCTGTCCGCGGCAGGCCGTTAAGACGGTTCCAAAACCGATTAGACACACACCGCCAGTCATTGATGGCCCGGTGTGAACGTTCGTTCATTTATATTATACAGAAAGTGGAACTTGGAGGGCGTGCAATTAAAGATTTAAATACTATCTCGATTTCTTTTAGAATATTTAGAATATAGATACATATGGCCGGATTACGCGATTTCTGCGATTTTAATGCACGAAAATGATTATCGAAACATATATATATTTAGATAATCGCAATAATTTAGATCGACGTACTAAAAATTTATCTGTAGACTCAAGTACATGTTTATTTGAATTTAGAAAAAAAAATAATTTACGATGTGCATTTTAGCATTGACAACACAAATGAAGAAAAAAAATGGTTAAAACAATGTGTCACTGTCGATTGTCAGAGTCAATGCCGAAGCTAGAACGGCTTGTGAATAGAATCGTGCGACCAATATGTAATATCGAGGTAAAATTACACGTGCTGCCATAGATATACAAATGTATTAGGCGCGTTATTGAATCGTATGGCATTGAACAAGTGCGACGGAGCCTGTCGCCTCGCGCTATGATACCCACGCTGTCACTTCCGGTTCCTCTCGCTTCTCCCGATCAAACCGCTGCGGTATGACGTAAGTGGGCTTCATTCTCTCTTTCTCTCTCGCAACGCATCAGAAGTTCATAATATTTTAATAATGACGGCTACCTGCTGCCGACACCAACCGTCGCCATTATGATGCTAATTTGGTGAACGATACGCATCACTACTGCGTCGACGGGCTGCGTCGTGTACCAGATGGCATCTCGATTCTGCTCCATTGTTCTCGCGCGCATAACACTTTGCGCGTTCAGAGAGTAGATAAGTATATAAATCTAAAGCGTTGATGTGTGTGAACTCCATGTTGTCGGCATTTTTTCCTTTTTTTTTTTTATACACTTTATTGCTTCTCGTGCGTACCATGTAGAGCTTCGATTGCAACGGACGAGAAAAGCCGTTTTAATATCGGCGGGTTTTATATATCAAGTTGACAATTCGGAGATCGAATTTACACGGTCTATTGGTATACTTTTTGTGGGCGACTATATATTGTAGGATGTTGACGAAAGACTCCTTATCTATATTTGATGATGAAACTCGACCTTGGGGCATCGCTTGTCTAAATTGAAAGAAAATCGTCTACGCTTTTTTTTCAATCAGTGCATTTGGCACAATACCCGTTTTATGGTAATAGTTTTAATAAAATCTGTCTTTACGTAAAAAATATTTCTGTCGCAAGAAATATAATAATTTGAAATATTATTTCGTAAATCGATAAATCGCGTAGATATTTAAGAATTTCTTCGATATCGCTCTTCAGCTTCTCTCTGGATTTTTCGCAGTATTTACTCTCACACCTTACAGTTTTCTTTTGCGAGAGAGTTACTAACTTATTCATTCTAAACGCGCAGATATGTCGACGGCTGAATATACTCAACGAGTATACGTGTGCGGTCAGTCAGAGTCCTCCGAATAGTAACGACGTGACAATCTTGAAGAAGAGTACTCGAGGGATTAGGGCCGTTTGAGTAAATGCATGATTGGTAGTCGAAGGAGCGGTCTCGAGCGAGATACTTGTGGTCTGGGTCGGTGGATTGGAGAGGTTCCGGTTGATCGGATTGCCGATTACCAAAGGGAAGGGGGGGGGGAGGGAGAGCGTTGGTGAGACAAGGAGGAGAGGGTCACGATTGCACGGCAGGAACCGGTACGTAGGAGAAAAGGGACAGGTTAAAGCGGTAGGAAAGAGACAGTGAAGATCACTTCCGCTCCGTGAAGCGTACTAGAATGCTATATGCAGTACGTTTGGTTCTTCGCCTCCTTCGTTAATAGTTATGCAGAACCACATTTCACGCCATTGGATCGATAAAAAATTGATAATAGCCTGGTGCTCACAATCTTTTTGTTTACAAAATTATATCTATGATATATCCATATATCACGATAAACGCGTTTTTTTGCTTCTGAATCAATCGATTATATTCGAGTAATTTTAGACATAGATTTCTAATTTGCTGACGTTAATTATGATGGACGTATATAAAACATGTCAAAACTATCAAGCTCTTTTCGAATCAATGCCCTTTTAAATTTATAATAAAATTTGAAGTTGATCTTTACTTAGAGAATATCTTGACAGCGTCAATATTTGTCTCATAACTCTTTCTAATTTTCAATTATCATGTTCACTAAATATATCTAATAAATCTTAAATAAAAATTCTATCAAGATAGAGTCCCGTGTTAAAATCAATTGTATTGAATGTTCTATTATTGAAAATTTCGTTACAATTGGCACATTGCTATCAATTTGATCGCCACTTTTCGTAGCTTCTTCTTAAATATTATATAAATAAATCGAAAGGATATTCGATGATGTGTGTGAGATAATCTTACGGTGAAAAAAAGTTACAAAAAATCTCTCGTGCGAATATTCGGAAATCCTGCCATCAGTAATAGCGCTTTCGCCCTTTGCGCGTCATCGATTCCGCGCTTCGCTCTGAATCCTGTCGGGCACGCACGTTCACATACGCACAATCCGCGAACGCATGCCCCTAGAGATCTTTTGATTCACTAGCTGAACAAGCAAACCCGAACAAAACAAGGCGCGAAGTACGAATGCTCTCTTTCTCTCCGTCTCTCCATCCCTGCTATGCTATATAAAGTCGTTCACCCCGATTCAGACAATCTAGTGTCTGCGCACGGCTGCTGGCTCTAACTCGGGAATGATCCGTGATTGTATTAATATCACAACACGCCCCGGTACGTATTTATACGTCTTTTATCTCTCTCTTTCTCGCGTTCTACACGCCAACTCGATCGTCGTGCCGCGGATTTATGCGATCATCGTTGCGCCATCTCGCTGCTCGTCCGAGTCTGTCTCTCGATATACCGAGATAGATTATGCACTTTTGTTGCTAGAAAAGACCGCCTTGTTTCAGTCGGAAGATCATAGTAATGAGCAAAATTAGTTATCAATCTCGCGAGTCTCTTTACCACATATTGATTTAGCTTAACCCGTAACATGGTACAAATTTTTTTAAGTCACACTTGTTGGGTTTCTTTCCCAACCGCAACGCTAAAATGTGAGAATACGACTTTGGTGAAATAAAGATTCAAATTTGACATAAAATTTGATTATATTTTAAAATATTTTAAATTATTATAAAAAAGGAGAAATTTTCGCAGAAAATAATTTATAACTGACAATAAATAACTATAGATGAGATAACGTATAGATACAAAAAAGACTGACGTAAAATCCATTCAATTTAATCATTTAATTTTTTATGGATTAATATCTGGGATATCTGGGATATTTATAGACCAATATCTGGGATTGAAAACTATCGATCTTGGAGAGAACAAAAGCTGGCAAGATAGATTTTATACAAATTGCGACGTATGTTACGCTTCGTGTTACGCTGTTAGCAAGATATTATGCGTTTCTTTCTATACTCATCTTTTCATAGCTTAAATTTTCTGGAATCTTCTAAAAAAATTTCCTAGTATTCAGCACTTTATAAACCAAAGCCATTTATCCCAAGCGAGCGTAAATCTCAGTTAAAACAAACTGCCCGTGTTCAAGGGCGGCGCAAAACATCAAACAGCAAAATGGATTTGATGGTCGCTTTGAGCTCTGTATTTCATTACACTTAGCGAAAATGAGCGCTACGTGAAAACTTAAAACGCGCACAAACGCACAATAAATTGAAATTCTACCTCTTAATTAATACCTAATCGATATTTGCGTCATGACAAGTACTGCTAAACTTTATTTCTTAATTAAAAATTGAAATTGAATGTTTAATTAATTAGAGGATGATCGTCTCGTTTTCACGGAAATTTGTGTATGTATTTTAAAAATGTATTTTTATCAAATCTATATCTGACGCAAGACTCTTTTTAATTGACCTGTATTTGATGTCGATTGAATCCGATTATTGTTAATCACACGCGGCCAAGAAATAATATACAAAAGTGTTTGTTACAAAAACTTGACAAAAGTGAATGTTCTCTTTACACTCAAACTCATACGTAAAGTTTCGACGAAACAGACGCGCCGCTGAATGTGGAATTGCAATGTCTATCGGAACGCGCGTCTCTCTCCCGAAAGTAGCAAAGCAGCGGTTTTAGGGTTCCCCTTTTCGACGCGCACGACGGCGAAAAGAGGCGTCGAAAGACAGGAAAGCGAGATAGGGCTTGCGAAGCATCGTGAAATGAAGTAGGAAGGAGTGAAACGCGATTGTGACTTTTGAACGAGTTCCACACTCTCTCTCTCTCTCTCTCTCTCTCTCTCTCTTTCTTTCTCTCTCTCCTCGGCTGCTACGCATATTGTTCTATTTATGTAACCATTGTTCATCCATCGTTTAGGATAAATTTAGCTGGCAGACGAAGAAAAAGAGAGAGAGAGAGAGAGAGAGAGAGAGAGAGAGAGAGAGAAAGAGAGAGAGAGAAAGAGAGAGAGAGAACATGAAAGAGAGAGAAAGGATGAGAAGGAACAGGAACGAGAGAAAGAAAGAAACAGAGCGAAAGAGAGTGAGAGCAGCGCGGTTGGCTGTCGGTATGTCGGGTCGACTTTTTAAATGTTTCTTCTCTCAGGCTTCGATCGCTTACTCTTTCTAGCTGGCACCCTCTCTCTTTTCGTTTCTGTCCCTGCATGTGCTATTAATGATACCGATTAATTTAGAACTATTGGGTTTCCCAATTAGCCAATCGGAGCTTGCGATATGTGCCGCGGAAAGTCGCGCTCTTTTTCTCCACGATTTTCTGGCCAAACCAAACATGGGCAGAATTTGCGGGACACAATTACACGTTTTACGCATATGTATCAATGGCTCTTTTAATCATCGACCCTCCGACAAACATTATCCTTCTCCTGTATATAGTCTTTTTAAAATCAAACATTTGTAGAAATATTCATTTTCGATATAAAATTATATTCATATAATGCAAAAATTAAATACAAGCTATACATAATTTTGCTCTTAAAATTGCTTGCTTTAAATTTTTAATAAAGCAATATAATATATAGTATATTGGTCAATATCTAATATAATATATAGTATAAAGATTAATATAAGAGTACATCAAGCTATGTGAAAAAATATGATGACGTATCATAAAATTATAAAAAGTATTCGTCAAGTGAAAACAGCATCATGAAACACATTATAAAACTGTTGTTGTTCACAAAAATATATTTTTTCGTTTTTACAATTAAATCTCATTTAGCTTTCTTATTTCAAGTGACATCAGTTTACACTGAAATATTTAAGCAGATTATGAAATGCATTTCAGTCATCTATTAATCAGATGTGAAATATAAAAAGTTGAAAGTTTAACTGTCTCTTCTGCAGAATTGCAATCTCTTAATATTAGATTTAGCGACGCATTGCGTCACTAAAACGCAATGTATCGGAGCATCAGAAAGGTCGTAAAACGTCAGTTGCAATTATATTAATGAGAGAATCGTGTTACCTATCACGGAACGCGCGTTAAGAAAGTATATAGGGAGTTCCATAGCGGACCGATCGAATTTCTACTTTCTCACTCGTGTATTTCATCTCGTGCTCTCTGCCAAGTCTTATGCATGCTGATCGTGCCAAATACCTTCCTACGTTCCATCTATTTCCTCCTGGCAGAACGGTTTGCGGATCTGTATTATTTTTATCTGGTCATTCACAGTCTCCGGTCGGGGAGAGAAGCAACATTCCATTTTTTTTCTCTCTCTCTTTCTCTCTCTTTTCTTTTTTTTTTCCTCCTTTTTTCTCCTCGCATCGGGCGCGCGCGTCTGGGAAAACTATATAGATGTGCTATTATTTCGACGTGTTTCCCCGTTTCGCGAGCCGCATGTCGGTGCGATTATCGATAATCGTTAGGCTGTCTCGTCCGCCGTTCAACTTGCATCGTCGGATAGTCGCTCCGACCTGTACGTGCAACAAAGCTATAATTATTAGAGCGCGCGTCATCTGCGTAACCATCACGAAGGCATTTATAAGGGGGGAGGGGGGTGTACTCCACCCCTCTTCCCCTCTTCCGTGACATTATAACCAGCAAATATTTCTGCAGTCGTATACCACGAAGAATATATCCTAAGATCTTCTTATCCATTGTCGCATTGCAACTATGAAGTGTGCGCGCAACTCTCGTCAAGATAAAATTCCTTTGTTCTCTAACGCGCTCTCTCTCTTTCTGACTCCCTTAACGTGTCTAGTTTTATAACGTGTCCTTAGGTATTTCAATTAAAGCTAATAACCGATTCGTCAAAATCTCTCACGCCCTATACTTGATGCACAATATACGCTCTTTAAAATTATTCTTTGCTTACGATCGAAATTTTTTATTTCTCTGTTCCACCTCAGATCCACATCGTTCTCTCGGTGCTTTAATTAATCCAGCTAATTCGTCTGGCGCACGAGTACGCGAACGGAATAGAAAGACGCGAACAAACGTGTGAGTCGATGCACGTACGTGAACCAAGAGAGAAAGAGAGATACGGATAGTAAGTGACTTCTTACATAGATAAGCAAGTAAAATACGTATTTTAAGTCGTTGGCTATGTTGTTGGCTACGTGGATGTCATTTATCGTGTATGCATAAATCAGCACCGGTCTTGTTTGCTACCTTATTCCGCGTAATCGTTAAAGATGACCGTTCTTCCGGCGGATAATATCAAGGAAGTACAACGCGAGAGATAATTACGTTGTTCCGCGATAAATGATATTCGAGTAAAACGGAAGTCCATAGAATAAAAGAAACGTTGATTAAAAAAAATTATCAATTTTTTAAATGTCACAAGAGATAATGAATCAGGTTAATGAGCAAAATGCAATAGCTTTAATTAACAGATGCTGAATTTGATTCTATATTGCGAAACGATTTAAATGTCGAGCTGTGTGTATAGCCAACAGTTTAATTGCGCGAATTTACGAATGATGCATAATCATCGTATCGCGTGATATACATCCTATATTCATCAGTAATTATGCAATTGAGGTGAACTGACGAAGTGAAGGAAACGGATGAGATACAATAGGTACTTTCGAAGCTGCGAGGAATGCCTATGATCCGCCATCTCTCGGAGAGTTTAAGGACTCCTTTCACGATTTTACGTGTTTCCTACAAAAAAAAGGCGCCTGGGAATTGCAGAAGTTTCCCCTAAATCGACGATGCAGTCTCGTCAGCCAGATGGGATCTGATAATCGAAGAGATGCGAGCTGATAAAGGAGACATTTTCGCTATTTAAGATCTTGAAGCTGATGAGCTTATTATTTAAAAATTTTAAAACGAGAACTTTATTTGTAATTTAACTTTACTAAAGACCTTTCAAACACTAATTTCATATCATATAAATGATCTAATGAAATATAATTATTTTTAGAAATAATTCAACTTTGGTTGAATAAAGTGCGACCATATATTTTTCTTTATATCCTTTCAAGTAACAATATATAGTAATAAGCAAAGTAAAAGATCTTATATCCATTCGTTCGCCAATATAAATGCGTAAATTTCAGATTATACATATCGATATTCGTATATTATTAGACAAAAGAAAATTGGAGTACAAGTAAAATTATCAGTTTTGATTTGAATTGAGATTGAAAATTGAATTAATTAAAAATATAATTCCGACGTGTAGCATAAATATTTATCATTTATGATGCGTGATTAATCAATGAATCGACGGTTTTTTTCTGGAAAAACTATACGATATATAACGATTATAACTTATAATCGATATTTTTAAATGATTTATTCCACTCCAATTGAAAGAATCATACAAGAAAGAGATACAGCTCCCTTGCAAGCTAAAAAGAATGACAGTCGGTTCTCACATTCTCAACGGTCTTTTAAAGAGAAGAGTTCCACGAGTCCTTTCCCATCCTATCCTGGTCTAACTCCCATGAGGAGTTGCCACCGTACGTAGACCAGATTTATGTGTAAAACTCCCGCGCACCGCCCTCTCCGTCCGAGTTGACGGTGATGCAGAAAACGATCCCTCAGGACTCGAGAATAAACTTACTCTTAACGATTGGGAGATCTGCATGATCGTCGGGACGACGTCATAATTCGGCGTGACGCACTATCAAAACCATTCGAAACAGTTAGTGTGATTGTAATGCCTGAATAAAGAGTAGTAATAATAAAAAGAATAGTAAGAATATAAAATAAGAAAATTATCGGCGAGGGATTTCTGAAATTTCCGATACTTATATATCAATACGTCGTACAACAATGATTGTAACGATGTACATTGATTATTATAGCGGAAAGATTAATACAGCGACGGAGAAGTGCGCTTGTTACCTATCAAGATGCGTAAGCGAAGATATACAACCCAACAAAATTCCAAGCATACCAGTATTATCCCGAGAAACCACGTAATAAGTTAATTATGAAGTTATGCAACATGAAGAAAGTCGTGGATGTTTTCCTTACAATCTCCGTGGTTTATGGGTTTTAAATATTTTTTCTAGACTTTTATTATTATAAATTTCTATGAATATTTTAACTTTATTCTATTCTAACTGTTATTTTTCTATATATTAGGAATTACAATATTATACATATTATAATACTATTAATACGTGTTTATATGTGTGTATGTCAATACATTTTTCTAATCTTTCCTTCAGACTTTTTTTCCGCAATTATTTCGTCTCCAAAATTATCGCAATTATCGCACATTACGATACATATATAATTCGCACTTAAAATCATAAATTTTGCAATCTTACGTAGGTGCGTCCGAAGAGAACTAATGTTTTCACAAGCCACTTAATAATTCCGCGCGCAGTGCGTAGACGCGTGACCTGGACAGTTCCCACGCACGATGCGGAACACCACGCACTAAAGTGACGTATCACATACGTGATCATGTTCTAATGCACCATACGTTTCTTCGGAAATAACAATTAGACGGCGAACAAGGCTACTTATAACGCAATCTTGCGACTGCAACACAGAAGAGGCTTAGTCTTGCTTCTCGAAGCAGTACGAATGTGTTATATCATTTAAAGACAATTTTTACACTTTCTTAATACTTTACAGTATTTATAAAAAAATTTGCCTTTTGAATTAAAATATTCTCCCCCTCCTTCCTCTCTCTCTTTCTCTCTCTCTCTCTCTCTCTCTCTCTCTCTCTCTCTCTCTCTCTCTAAATGTGTAATTCTAAAATTAAGTTTCTTTTACTTTTTCATAAGTAATGATTTACGAAAAATTATCCTATCAGTACTATCACGTTTCCCCTGTTACAAAATTTAACTCTTCCGTATATATAGAACGTACTATTTACCGTATTACTGTACGAATACGCGAAACGTAATAACCGTAAAGAGCTGATTTTATCTTCGGCAAGAATTCTACCGAAACGACCGGCGCGTCTATAATGTCATTTTATATCTTCATCGTTGTATATTCGCTACGAAAACCTTTCCATATTCGCATTATAAGCGCGCTATAATCATATTCATATCTGATCCGAATAGCAATTCACAATCGGACCGTACACAAATATCACCATTACAGATATGCCATTACCGGTATGTAAGTATTGTTATGCGACGGCATGATAGCTCCCCGGCATTCCGTCATGTTCGCGTTTCCCAGATCGAAATAATGCTATGCGGACATTATAATCGTAAATATGGGGCCGCACTTGTTCCCCCGCGCGATGCTCCGTTAGGTATCCACATGCCGTCCACCTCCTATTTCAAAAGAGAATCATAATTTATTATTACTACGGATATACGCGCGGAATAGCAATTCTGCAGAGAGGCATACGATACGCTTTACTCTTTGGAGAACCAGGCCGAGTACCGATCGATCTTTGAATACTTACGCGCTCCATTTGTCATCCGCGTCGCCGACTCTTTTTTTTTTGTCCCCCGACAAAATTATGAACAGTTTCTTTCGAGACTCACACAAAAATTTACTGTTCCCTGACATCCGTGCGCTCTTTCGCATACATTACAAAATACTGCGCTCTGATATTAAAATCTGTGAGAACGATATATATCTATGGAACAATTATTATAGCAAATCGAGGTACACATTGGAATTGGAACTTTACAACATCAACGTGAGATGCGAGAAGAAAAGTTAAAAATTTCAAAAAAATTTTTTTTTCTCATTAACTAGCACTTCGTTAATCGAGATATTTAGCTAAATCTGCTCTATTATTCTGCACATGAGACTTATGGCGGTTATAGGGGCGGCCGATAAATCGAAGAACTCGAGTGAGGAATATCAATTCGCGAGGTGGCCTCTGCTGAACGTGGCACGACATTGAAAAGAATGTAAATGCGTTATGACCGGCCCAGTTCGGTGTCACGAAGCATTCGTCAACGTGTCTCTGCCTGCGGCTTACAGATTGTCTTATAAATGAATGAACGGTAGTTCCAGAAAGCGCATGATGCGAACTATAGGCCGTACGTGATGCGCAGTCGAGTCGAATTTCGTGGAGAGAAAGGTTCGTACGTGACAATAAAAATTCAAAAAATCGATTCGAACATTCCTCCAAATGTGCCAACACCGTTCTCGCTTGTGGGCTTACAAAATTGAAGATATATCAAGCACGTGAACCACATGTTAACATACAAAATTCCGGCAAGAATCTTTTAAACTTTCAGAATATGTTATAATAATTGATTTTAAGCAGTAAATATTACGTAAACGTAAACTCGACTCGAAAGTTTTACAAACTAATAATTCTCTAAAATTTTAGTTTCTATTTAACTTTAATATCTTATATATTTTGTTTGTCATAATTAAATGAATAATGCAGATAATAGTAAATAATATAGAAAAATAGTGTAGAAAAATCTAAGAAAAAAAAACAGAAAATTAAGATTTCAAAGTGTAATTTTGAATTTTTTACGCGGTATAATTTATGCGATTATAACATTGTTTTATTAATGTATTTAAAATGCAAAAAAAAAACGTTGCCGATTATTACAGAGACAATGATTATTATCACAATGTTTATTACCAGACACAGAACGCAATGCACAATTAAGATTATGTGTAGCCGTTCCATTATCATTTTTATAAATCGTACGAGCTTTTTTTCCCGCTACTAGACTAGCGATCGCGACCATCGACGACAACGATCGAAATCGATGGGATTGGCGCGTATCGTTAAAGGCAAGCGGACCACCAAGACCGGCGGGGCAAGTATCGCGGTGTCAATTAATGAGTCCCCTGCCCGGGACCACGGGATTCTCGAACGTTATGTGGAATGGTCCCCAAAGAGGTCCCGCGGTGTCGCAAAAGGAGAAGTTCTTATAAAGGCTCCTACGGTTTTGTCGCGCGATTCCTGGTAGGCAGCCATAATAAATACATAATATGCACATAAAGGCAAGCCGGCGCGATCGAAATGATCAAGAGAAATCCTCACCCGTTCTACCCGCTCTCCGTGGGTGGTTCTTTCAGTTCGCGTCGCGCCGTTTCTCGTTCAAGCCACGGCAAAGTGGAAATCACATCGTTTCCCTGTCCGAACTGTTCGAAAGTCCCCGCGAGCCCTCATTGTTGAAAGACGTAATCTACGCGGCCTTAAAGTTTTTATTGCGCCGCCATCTTCTAGAGCATGACATAAACTTTACTACGCTAAAATGTTATATGTAATTCAATTATGAGAATCCATCGGTATGCCCAACAAAATGATGAGAGAGAGAAAGAGAGAAAGAGAGGAAGAGGTTTAATTTTAATCATCCTGCTAGACATATTGCGAAAATGTATAACGTATATTTATGTATAAATTTAATTAATTTTTTATATTTATGTATCAATTTGTAATATATGTGTACATTTTGTTTAGTATTTTTAAGATCAAATTATATGCAATAGTATATTTCCGCGCAATTTTTTATGTAATTGTTTCAATATTTTCTTTAAAATATTATTCAAAAAATATTTTTAGAAGATAATTTTTTAAATATTTTAAAAATAAATCTTCCTCTCTATTTTTCTTTTCTTTCTCTTTATAATATAAAGTTTAAATATGTCAATGATCCAATCTCTGGAATACATAGATTGATATTATGATAGAGGGCAGTCTAATAAATTTTTAATATTATTAGTTAATATTATTGATGAATAATAGTTAATATTATTGAATAATAATTGATTGAATTAATATTATTATTGATAAAATTTCTTCGTTTTTCTCTAGTATCTGTTTTTCGCTATCGTATCGATTTTATTGCGATTTCTATAATTCAGACGATTCCAGATTTGGCTTTTTGACGAAAGCCTCGTCGTCGCGCAGTTTCTTTCCACGGTCTGAATTCTGTTGAAAGCGCGCGTTAGAATTGCACGAAAGAGACTAAACAAATCGCTGCTGTCGAGATCAGAAGCGCGCATGAGAGATGCTAGGTTGAACGAGGACGACTTCATCTCCGCGGTGGTCCAACCGATGGAGAAGCAAAAACACCATTATGGTAGAACGTGTGGCCCATAGTACATTTTTGGAGATATATAAGTCAATATACATTTATCCGATAATATTGAATATTAATTTTCGGTCTTTTCTATTGAATTAAAAAGTGCTGTTACACATTGATTTAAGCAATATACTCCTATTATATTATCTGAGTATTAAAAATTTGTATAATGTATATCACACAGATTTAAATCTTGATTTTAATAATAATGCTTTTTTCTGATTTTAATTCATATATATATCGCAGGATCGATCACACGCATAACATTTATCATACGCATTCACGATAGGAATGTTTATGTGTTCGTGACTCATCGGTGTGATATGCAAAAATTTCGAAGAGATCCAAACCAAGATGCTTCATTAACTTACGAGAAGCACCGGCGGAATATGTATTGCACGAAAAGTCGATTCAATGTTTATATTGGACGGGAGCTAATGGGGATTCGAGCGTCGATGAGGCTTCGACGACGATGAACGTTCACGTCCGTCAAGGGAGTCTGGGCTCTCGATGTTTTTACGCCGACGTGCCAGTAATTTACAGTCGGTCATTCGGCCGTACATGGACGGTACGATCGGTAGCCTCGCGATACGTCAAATTAGCCCATATATCATGGCTTTCTTTACCGGTCCATCGATTTATGTGCATGCGCATAATATAAATTATTAAATAAGTCTATGTATACGCGGCTTTTATACACGTGCTTCTCGACCGTAATATGTGTTTGTGTGTGTGTGCGTATGTGTTTGTGTCACAAAAGTATATCGGTTATTTATAATTCGGTGTAATCGCAAATCGAATCATCGTGACAGGTTCGAGATACGGAGGTATGCCAATAATCATCCAAAACCGAATGGTCGTTAGCGAGACAGAAATATATTGCACATAAATTTGCTTCGAGAAGCGAATAAGGAGCGACGTATTTTTTTCTTTAGCCAAGATACATATATTTACGTATTTCTGCATTTTTCTGAAAAGATATCGAGGAAAGTATTAAAAATATCGAACTTTTCAGACATAGAATTTTAGTAGATAATATTGCAGATACGTTAGATATAGGCGCGGACCTATATAAATATATATATCTAGAGGTTTTCAGGAATATATAATTGAGAACAGAATATACAATCCAGCTTCTAATTTCCTCTAATTTTATCATTAAAAATATTAATATAAATAGTAATAATTCTGCGCTTGTGAAGCAAATTTTTGATTTAAAAGAGATGTTTGTGTTTCAATTTTACTACATCTTGAACTTATAGTTTTTTTCATATTCTTTCTTTCTTGTATTTAATCATATAACTTGTATAACTGATCGATGTGTGAGAGCGAGATCCCAAATCAATTTGATATTAATTCCGACGCAAGAATCCGCATCGCGCGGAGATCGCGAGGTACGACATGATTTCGAAATCCAATCGACATTGGCCAATAAAACTGTCAAACGGTAAATCTTCAGGAGAGCACCTCCGGCTCTTGGAAGGTTGTAGCGTTGTATTGACGTGAGTTATCAGAGATAGAGAACGCCGAGAGAGAATCGGGGTGGATGACTCCCCCCCTCCCCTCCCCCCCCGGCGCCCCGCTCGCTTACCCTCGTACACGATGATTCTACGCTGTGCAACCCTCAGCGCGGGGATTGGCTTTACCGACCTTCGCGGAACGAAGGATGGAGGAGCAGAGAGAGAGAGAGAGAGAAAGACAGAAGTAGAGAAAGGGAGGAAAAGAGAGGAGAGAGAGAGAGACAGAAGCCGCTGGGCTTGTCTCATTTTACTTTACAAGAGGGATTTAAAAACGAGGAACCGTTTGACAGTTATTGCAGCCTCGCCGACGCACACCACTACATCCCAGCCACCCCTCTGACCTGATCTACCGGAACTTCGAATTAAATCTAATATATACAATAAACAAGGAAACAATCAATAACAAGAGAGGGTGCCCGCTTCGCGTTGGTATTCCTAACAGCGTCGCCTTAGGTCGGGACAGTGATATGTCGATAATTAAACGTCTCGCTTTTGTGTGTGAACGTTGATAAAAGTGTAAATCGTCGTCGGGACGTTGGAGGCTTAACTTAAACGATGAAAAATGACGACAATATTACGTCGATTACCGTGAAAAATCCTCTCAATCTTTACGTTCAATCGTATTACATGTGAAAATCTTTGTGAAATACTTTCTTTTCGTATATGTTCAACGTGAAAACCATTCAGACAATTAAACCAGTGTTTTTTGATAAAATATAACATAATATATAATCGCAAAGTATGTAATGTATGATAAATGTATATAGATAAATCTATTAAGACGTAAGAGATTAAAAAAAAAACATTATATTAAAATAAAAAAAATTATCTAATACGCGTATAAAACGTACGCGCATAAAAAGAAACTCTTTTCAGTTTCATAGTGATTTCTCATCCGTTGCTGACACACCGCGTTAGTTCTTCCGGTCATTAAATCCAATCCACTGTGTAATTTGCAGAGACATTATACGAACTGATTAAAATAATAATGCCGGGCCGCCATAGTCAATGAGCGTGACGCGACTCGTACTGAACTACCTTATGAATATTGATCTGCATCCGGTGTTTGGTGATAAATATATCATGTGGTATCGCGTTCTTATATTGGAATTACAAAAGGAATTAAAAAACCGGACGTCATCGGCGACATGGATTCGTTCAATCCAATCATTCCTCTCGGGCGCCGCATGTATTATTTCTTTTTAATGCAGAATGCCCTTTATATTCTTTTTGCGAATTATTTACATAATTATATCGATCAGATTCGCATATCTTGTACATATAAAATCGGACGATCTTGAATAATAATATATTTTTTCGCCGGTTTATTAGTTATGTATTCGATTTCGATTATACATTATGTGTGTGCCCCATTTAAGAGTATAAATAAATACATATACATGTGTGTGATACACATTGTATATACATAATAAATGCAGCAATATTTCTAAACGTGTATATAGAGAATTGTGATGAAACGAGCTTTATACAAAGCGAATAAGGAGGTGAAGGTTGATACTAACATGTATTTTACTTAAACGGGAGACAAGCCGAGCCGAAACGAAAAAGTGAAAAAAAAAAAAAAAAAGGAATGATATGTGGAGTCGCAGGGAGCCGGCGAATATATATAAGCGCCGCTGGTCTTACTACTGCTAGGTAGCGGAACCCCCGCTGGCGCGCGTTAGGCCCCCCATCGACACCTGACAACCTGTTAGCTGCTGCCAACAAATTGCTTTGCATCCCAGTCAGCTTAGTAGCTATTCTGGACGAATTATCCATCTTCTTGACTCAAATGAAGATACTTGTGTGACCTTTCATTGCTTATCTGTCCTATCTTTTGCCATATTATTAGTACTAATCGTTCATTAACACGAGCATAAATATATATCAGATCAGGCGTTACTGTAGAGTAATTATATAAACTCGTGTATAAGGAGACACTGTTTTAATTATTTAATTAATTATAATCGAATTGAGAAATACATTATTTTTTTGTCCTTCCAAAAAAAAAAAAGTCACTCGTGATCGGAAAAGAGAAAACAAGAATAGAGTGCGATGCAGAATGAAGATATCATCGTAGAATGAGATGAACAAAGGGAATCCATTAAATTTCACGCGGGATCCAAAGCGTACACCCTTTTTCGCTACCAACGATCGATGGAGATGAAAACGCCGAGCGATATAATAATCCCATAGGCGCGACGATATAACGCGACAATTTCTCGGTGCATTAGAGGGGACTTACATATTTTATGGGGATTTTTGCATATAATTTTACGGCGCGTTAGAGGGACATTTAAATACGGCAGCTGGATAAACAGGGCGCGACGATTCTATTCCCACTCCTCCGGACAAGTGACGAAGGTGAAACGGTGGATCGGAGAGAGAGTCAAAACGACAAAAAGCGGCGCGGGGGAGTGAAAGAGAGACGGGGCGAAAATAAAAAGGGGTCCCACAGGAAAAGAAGGAGATGCAGCTTACGGGAGAGAAGAGAGGGCGCACGCCCGCGATCTGTTTGCACAGCATGCGATACATGTGTTCATGCACCGAATCCAAGGGCGGCAGAAACGATTTGACGATTCACTTAAGGGCTAATCCCCACCTCGTCGTGCGATCGTCCTGATGATAATCGCGTCCGCATCTTCATAACAACAATCATTTCGTTTTTCCAATGCGTGGCTTGACAAGGAACTGCGAAATGATAGCAAGATTGAAAAAAAAAAAATATCGTATGATACCTATTACTTTATACGAGCGTATAGAACTTTTTTTTTTTTTTTATAAAATATCTTAAAAAGTTTCATTTTTAATTACTTTAGATTTCGAGTCTAATTTAGCATAATTTTCATCACGTATACATTGTGTCATTAAATTAGAAAAGATATTTAAGTTTGTTTACTTTGTTTCATAATACAAAATCGTTACGAATTTCTCTCTGGCTAACTAAAGATCGGAATAATGGTCGTAACACACGTCGAGAATGAAAAACGATTGGTAGAATCAATGATCCAGAAGTTGACGTTATCCGGAAACTGCCAGCGGAGGGCTGGCATCATAATATCCGCGTCTTTACCGGAAACGTAGCAACGCGTGGCTGTTGCATTGGGGGAGCGAATACAGTTTGTGATCCGTGCCAACTAGTCGGAACGAACTACTGCTTGTCGAATTTACTTGTGGATACGTACTTATCTTCTTTATACATTCCTATCTTATTACTCGCATATAAAATTCGCGTCTCGCGATATAACACAAAGTAGTTTCCGCGGCGCGATATTTTTACGACTAAATTTCTCTTTATTAACCTCGGCATCGCTCTTACACAAGGGCGCGCATACGCCGAGAAATTTATCGCGAAATAATGAAAATTAAAACTTTATCCAGCACGCACATCCTACATACCGCGATTTGCGATTTTTGAACTCGTACGTATTTCCCGTTTATGTTTGAAATTGATCCACGTCGGACGAATCCGCCTTGAGTGAGTCAAAAGAGGACTTGAGCCAGCCAGTTCCCCGGGGAACATCACTGCCGTATCCGGGACTTTCGTCCGTCGCTTTGATTTATGTCCTTGTAAGTGACGTCACTCGTGTGCTCGTCCGCCGTATTCCCGGCGTGATACCCCCTTGTGTGTGCACAAAGGATCCTCCGTCATATTATCCCGGGCGTAGCGTATATAAATGACCGAAATTGGGACTTATTGTGTTTGTCATCGGCACGGGAAATATCTTGCGCCCTGATTTATTATCTTTGCCTTTAGCCGCGCGCCTAGTCTCTTCTCGGCCGATCGCATCTCGTTGTAAAATATTCGCATGACCGAGTAATGAAACTTTTCTTATGTGATTACGAATGATATTAAAGTTCGTAATACATACACACATACGTAACGTATTATCAAAGTATTGTAACTTATAACAAACGCATTTGTCTACTTTAATAGGTGGCCTTGTAATAATTTGATGGTAGGGAAAAAAAGGTAGAGAAATTTGCAGCGCATCCCCAATCGTTAATATCACTGCCCTGGACATTATCAGGAATTGTCGAGGCGCTCGTTTTAATCGCAATTAAAATCTTTTACATAAGTTAAAGGCAGGCCTGTCCATGCGGAATAATTAGTAAAGTGCTTTCAGCGAAGGAGACGCCAATAGCGCGCCGTAATTGGCAATAAAACATTTCATTGAACCGCTAACTTGGTCCCGCGCGCGAACGAACAAACCCCGGGGTGAGGGAGAGCCTATTATCTTATGATAATTCGCGCCCGGGGTGAAATTAATCGAGTAACTACAATTTCATAATGGCTGCGCCCTTAAAGCGGGAGGCAGCGACGCACTTATTCACGAATACGGAGTTGCCAGCTCGTAGGGACGAGTGGGATGAGAAGGGCAGAGAAGGGCTGTCTCTCTTCCTGTCTCTCTCCTCGTTCGTTCGATCTATTTGCTCCCCGTCCCCGTCGCACCTTCGCGCGGGCCCGTGCGTATAACTCGAATGACATAATTGAATAATATAACGTGCCACCCTTCCCGAGTGCAGAACTGAACCGCGCCGAGCTGAGCTGAACTGAGTAATAGTAGAGCGAGACCGGGACTCGTGGGACCTCTCGTCACGCATATTTCATTACGCGATCTGGCAACCCTGCAACCCCATCTACAATCCGACCTCTCTCTATCCCCAGCCAGTCGTGGTACACGGCGCGATATACATATCGTCCAAGCGAATCCAGCCGGTTTCATCGAATCGAGAAAATGACGCGACACCACCTCTCAAATCAATCCACGCACATAAAGTGCATTCGATAGATCGCCTCCGTCTTTCATCGTAAGACCCATTGCGAAATTTAAAAGACTAGTCGATCTCTTTGATCATATAAATCAACACGTATTTCTTCAAGTGCATATTTTATCACACGCCATTTCGTTAGAATAAAATTTTACTCCAATGTTTGAAAAAACTATTATGTACCTAAATGTTTGTTAAGGAAAAGTCAATTTCAAGTCTGCGTTTTAAATACGTTATATATACACGATATCTCGAAAGCTAACATCGTACTCTCCCATCCACGAAAATATCGTGTACATAACGTATATAATTTGCAGCATTTAAAGTAACGTTTCTGATTTTACTCTGATACTTTGAGACACGGTACAATGTAAGAAAACAAAGATCCCGATCTCGCAATTTTATAAATCTGCCCGGCATTGATCGGTAACCTGTGTAACTGGTGTGTATAACGTGTATACCCATATTTTTCTTACGCGAAAAATAATGCCGATAATGCCCGGTGACTCTGACTTTTATCGCGATATGGTAATTTCTCCCAAAGAACGCAACGTGCGCGCGCGTATATATTTGCGACCGCGTAGCGCGATCGCGCGAATAAGATATACCATGGAGATATCTGTATAATCCGAGGTATTAGTAAGCGTCCTCTCTCGTGACACTAGCATATTCCGCCGGGCTACTCCATTTGCACCAGACCCCTATCTCTCGCCGTCCTGCCAGTTCGATATAATACCCCCGGTAATTCTCCCGGGAAACGATTCTCCACGGATCCGTTGCGCCTCTCGCTAAAGAAGCCCTCCCCCCATCCGGCGCGCGAGATTCACATCGATTCACACTCATAAAATAACGCGCGAGTACGTTTTGACAATTCTATTACGATTATTCTCGTCGCGCCGACAGCTGCTGCACGCTCCACTCGACGGACTCGTCTCTTCCGTTTTATTACGTAATAAAGAGCGATGCTAAAGCGGTCGCGTAATTGTGCCTTGAGGAGATATGATTCCTTCGTCGTTAAATTTGCGCTCGCGTGCATCGATTTACCTTTTTTTAGAATAAGATTAGAGCGACGCGCTAATATAGAGCAGTGTTAAAAGTACGATAATTTAAATAAGATTGAAAATATTCTTTATATAAACTTAGACTTATAAAAGATACGAAAAATATTAACAAAAAGATAATAGCTGATAATTATATACTTTATGACATTTTTATCGAGGAAAAATTGACAAGTCAAAAAATCTCTTGTTAGGATTAAAACTGCGAAATGTGAAATATCCTGTGTGTACTAATTGCAATAATGGGAGAAAAATGCGGGAGAAATTGTTTCATCGATATTAGCGATAAAAATATCCATATTATTTCCATGCAATCTTCTCCGCTTTTATATTAATCAGAAAACGAAATATCCATATCTCGTTATGCAAATTTAAACGATCAACTTTTCTTTGAAATAATTGCCATGTAAGCGCCATTATTGCAATTAATATGCAAAGAATATTTTATCGCCGACGTATATTCTTTTTCGTCGGAAAGATATGATCGGAGATCCATCTGGATGAGGAATGCAGTATCCACGGTATTCGGGAAAGGTAGCAAAGAAAGAGAAGAACCACTGGCCAGAACATATGTATGCCACCGTATATGGGAACGCATTGTGAGCGCAATCGCGTGCCACACGGTACATATTGCCTTCGCAACTGGTCCATTTAGGGATGTCGCCTTTCATATTGTCACAGTTTAAGTACTCACATAGCAATGACTGTCCAGTTGCTCATTTTATCCAAGCGGTTTGCACTGCTGTACTAAAAACATTACTCGTTTGCTGCAGAAATTACATATGTAAACTACAATCATTTTCTAATGTAATTTAAAGAATTTATTATATACATATAGCTCGATATAATTTAGAAATACTTGATTATTATTTATTATTTATATAAAATCATAGCAGCATAATTAGTATCTTTGCATATAATTGATCCTATTATGATAATCTATGAACCAGTACACATTGAAGAAATTGAGCACTGGCATAAACTGCAGTGTAATCAGAATAATTTATCAACTATCAATGAGTATATTAATCAATTATTAATTAATTTTGTAGACAGCAGTGCAATTGTAGAATAATATAATATCAGAAATAAATACTAAAATAGGAACATTGTCATCTCTTATAATCTCCTGGCCCGTGTACGGATATTCTGTAGGCGATTTGTATATGCTATAGCGAAAAGTTTAGATCGCCTGTAGACAAGGGCACGGGAAGATAGACGCGGGGACAGGATATAAGAAGGAGACGGGGTCCGGGGGTGAGGAATTAGAGAAAGTTTTCGAGGGTTGTACTGACCCCTGTTCGCTCATTGTTAATATTTAGGGTAGCCCGGCGCCACGAACAATGCTGAATATCCCCCCAGCCTGCAACGGGGAGTGTCTAACGTTAACCTGTTTCAGTTTTAGACTGCATACACTCACGCGGGCGTGTCCTATACTCTCATATACACATACGAACGAACGTCCTTGCTCGCAGAATCCCCCGGGTTATGATTAATGGATCTGGCGCATATTAACGTCCACTTGGTGCACCCTCGTTGGGCTTCACCATTCACCATTTGCATTTGCAATTTAATGATCCTCCCTGGAGGCTGATTGACTTCTGTAATCATGGAGACTGATTTCTTGCACGTACACGCTTCGATTACTTCAAATCCTAACGTACTTTACTATCGTAGATTACACCCAATTATATTAACTCAGGAAATAATTTTTTAGTACGATTTTATTGACAAATGTCTAATATATATATGTCTATTTAATGATTATATATATATACATAAAGAATATCAATTTATATAAAATATGTGCGAGATGTATATATATATATACACATGTATATACATCTCGCACATATTTTAGTAATTACATACGTAAACCTATTTTTATGCCGTATTATATATATATGGCATAAGAAAAATATATGTATATACATATAATACAACATAAAAATAGATTTACGTATCATATAAATTTGTAGCGTATCGAATAGCATATTTCTCAAATGCGTGTCTACTAGGAATTTGTTGCAATCGATGCAATTGATGACTGCAGTAGTACGTGGTAGCAACTATCGCAGGGTCAGCAGATGGACCAAACTGACCGTTGCTTTCAAGGGGACAATAAAGCTCATACACATTGTATCCCACTCGAGTATCCCATTGTAACCGTATGTGAATCCGTGTCGTGCCACGATCCGATAATTGTGATTTCACCCACGAACCATTTCGACGAATCACCAATTTTCGAAAGGACCATAACGGAGGTGGAGCAATAATTGTTGGTTCTGAATCATGCGCACGACACATTCTTTCTGTGTACATCTAAACTTATAAAGATCAAAGAGAGAGACAGAGAAAAACTATAAATAATTATAAAAGAGAAACGTTCGTTATAATCACTTTATCTGTGTGATTAAAATTTACTTTCCAGACTCAGATCCAGTTATGTACAGATCGAGCCGCGAGCGCACGATCACTTCTGCTATCGTTGGATTGTGCTCGTGCGAGCGACGTCCAAATGGTGTACTCTTCGGTGTTACCCGTAAATACCGAGAAACCACGGACTGCACACGCAAAAGGTTGCGACGATAGGAGGGTACACACGGAGGGGCTCGAACGAGGAAGTAAGAAAAGCACGGCTAATGGCTGAGCATTCGCAAGGTTAGCGTGCAACGCCGCGTTTCAAGACACGCGAACCCCGAAGCCGGTGCCCACGGTGGGCAACAACCCACCATCGTGTGTCAGTCGGCTGATTGACAAGTCAGAAAGATTTGCCCGCGATTATTATGATCGTCCGCTGTTTCGTATCGTACGCTTACTAAAATTGCCGGCGGGTCGTCAGGAGGTCAGCGTTAATTATAGTGGTGCCGGTCGGACATAGACGGACGGATATCTATCCGTTTATCGGATCACACCGAGTCATGTCCGCCGACTATGCCGGAGAGCGTTCGAGATCGTTCGCTTCGTTCGCTTCGTTCGACATCGCTATCGGGGGCTAACGGATGAACAAAAGAGTAACATGCGAGGGGAACAAAGAACGATATGTATGTACATGTCCACGATGTTTTCCTTCCGAGAGCGGATTCTTTCACCTGTCGATACTTTTTATCGAGGTGATTTTTTTATTACCATCTCAATTTTTCGCGATTATTGTACCACAATAATTGAATAAATAACTTTTATTTTCGTTTTACTTTTTTCGAAATATTCTGTCTCGCTCTCTTTATCATTTTATTTATAATTACAAAACTGTAGTTTTCTTTCTTTTATTTTACTGATACATATTGGTTATTTATTGCAATAATAATGCAATATTGCAATAAATTAATACATTGCATAATATTGCAAAAGTTACTTATGGTTCGCGACAACATCTTTGACTTTGTCTCGGCAATGTTAGATAGCATCAAAATAAGATACTTTTCCAAAATCTACTTCAAACACGCGAGGAATAACAAAGATCGGATCTACTCTTCCCGGAAGATACGCGCGACCGACCATGAAGTTAGAGCAGAACGACGTATCCTTCCCCTTTAGCTCAATTAGATAATATCAAGTAAAATCTGCCGTTTCCCGAAATCCGGCTCTCACACTGTGACTTCCGCTGCTTGTTATCGTTAAGCTTGTTCTCAGATTTTTCTCGGACATGGTTACGTGAAAATTAAAAGCAGGCTAAAACAATGCATTTGCAAAATTATTTTTTCACTTCACGCACAAGAAGGGACTCTGGAAAATCTAATTCCAATTATTTCGCGAGTAAAGTATTTTTTTTGCCGTTTCTGATTTGATATCATATTGTCAGTGAATCGATAAAAAGAACTTGCTTAAATGAAAACAGATTGATCTTAATGAAGAATTCAGTTTTAAACGAGATATTATATTAGGTTGGTCAATTAAAAGAGATTTTCAGCGATCAGCGAGATTAATAATTTATAGATCAAAATTGAATAATAAATCTGTGCAGAGTGAGGCAAAGATAATTCAATTTAACATATCTATCCGACATATCGTTAGATTGTAAGATACACATTAAATACGTTTATTTGGTCGAGAAAAATCCGCTCGATTTGTCGAACGATGACATCTTTTTCATAAATCATATCGCGTACGTTCGTCTCTCGACCGACAATCCGACACATTGTAATTATTCCGACAGTAAATACAAGGTTGAGAAATCGGGAAAACCGCGTTCAGGTTCGAACCACCGAACGTTACAGAAGGAGGCGGGCGGAGAAAGCTGCATCGCGGTCGGAGACATAATTTTAGGATGAGTAAGGGAGGAGAGAGAGAGAGAGAGAGAGAGAGAGAGAGAGAGAGAGAGAGAGAGAGAAGTAATTTCCCGGTATAATACTGCGTCAGCAACAGCAGCAGCAACAGCAGCCGCCCGCCATAGGTTTCCCGGGGAGAACAGATACGTATGCTAATGCAACGCGATGCTCGTTATAATAATCTACAAGTCGAATGCGCGCGGATCCTCGCGCTCTCGCAGGTTGCCGGCTACAGTGACGTTGCGCCGTTATCTCGGGCGCGCGATCACGGCCAATGGGGGGAGGGAGGAAAGGGGGGAAGGGGGTGTGAGGGCCCTACGTAAGCCGGTTATCTAAATACCGTAAATAACAACACTTCCCCCCTCCCCTCTTCCTTCCCCGGCGTGGAAGAGAGGCCTGCAACCATCTCTCTATGTGTCATCCCTTTTCGCGCCTCCCTTGCTTCATGACATCCCTTCCTCCGTCGAGTCTGCGACGCTTCGTCGCGAATGAAGGAATCTCGCTTGAGTAACGTTAGTACAAATATATGCAATATTTATACCGATCTTACGATTGATAGATCATTATGTTGAAGAAGTACAAAAAATTAAAACTATCGACTATTTTTCGTAAATCGTTAATTCGCGATAATATCGATAAAATTAACGCTCAATGAGGGGATCTGTTCTTTTATTCCACTGTCAGTGAACTTTAATCATATCTCAACTGATTCTTCGTTTCTTTTCAAAATCAAAATCGAGAAAATATGAGAAGTGCAAGTTAAATTACGGTTAAAGTTAATTGATGTTGGTCGGAAAGCAGACACGGGGGACAAGTTTCTTACAGCGTGCGCCGTGGTTGTGACAATTAATAACTATCTCCGTCGGTGGTTGTAACGTTTCGCCGGCATCGAGAAGCCGGACGGCTGTCAAAGGCACCAGCCAATAGATAAATGAATGCATCGTGACGAGCGGCATTTCCCGCTTGGTCTGTCGTGAAAACGGTTGGCGGGTCTCTCCCCTTTCAAGGCCGATCGTTAGATGTTATCGTTAAAAACGTTATCGTCATCTCGTAAATAATCTTTAATCTCACCGAACGCTCCAGCACTCCCCTTCCTCCCACCCGACTTCTTGTCAACCCTAAAATGACACTACCTCGTCGTTTATGGACGCGGCAACACGGGAGAAGATGCTATCTCCGGATTATTTTCTGGATAGACGGATACATCTCCGATCCCCCGCATCTCTGCTTAGCACGTGCGAAGCGACGGCGTTAGTTCGCACGTTACGTCCGTCGACGCGCTAACGTCGTCGACGGTTCCTAACAAAAGCAAATACGAAACGAATGTGGTCGCCCTTACGTATAAAATGCATATCGATCCACCCTTTGACGTCGTTCTCGGAATGTACGACATCGTTATCGAGGATTATCCTTTACGCGGCTCAACGATGCCGTTACTGCGAAGCGCTAAAAGCGAACGAGGAGAGTAACACCGTGAAGGAAAAAAGGCGCATTCTGATCGTACCGTGCTCGACTGGAGAGTACGCGCTATCCGTATATATGCGTTACCTATCTAAGTACGCTGCTTTTCTAATCGTTTTATATATATATATTTTTTTTTTTTTCTTTTCAGAAAAATAAAAGTAATTGAGATGCACTTAGAATTTTTTAATTAAAAACTCCTTCATGCTTTTTAGACCAAATCTTATTTTTCAGAAAAAGCGAACTTAGTTTTTGTATATATGCTTGTGCGATATGATAAATAAAAATCTGCGAGAAAACGTCTGTCTCGCATAAGCTATTTTGCATGATATATGTATATCTATGTTACTTTTAATTCTAAAATTGAGACAGTATTAAAAGGTAAAAAAAGGTTATAACTCTTATTTTTCCGACATTTTGACACGATTTACCGTGACGCAACAGAGGGAGGAAACGGCCCTTCAACCGTGTCGATAATGTTGCATGATATTAGACGCGTTAAGTAAATGCGATAAATCTGCGACGGTTATAATTGAGTTTCAGTATAATGTGAAACAGGATGGGGATGAGGCATGTCACCTACTGTATATATATATATATATATATATATATATATATATATATATATATATATATATATACAATATCCTACTGTGAATTTGACATTACTTACCCTCATGTTGTCTCGTCGCTTCTTATTGGCGTCCCACGCATTTCACGCAGCATTTGCAGCAGGATGATGCAGATTTAAAGGAAAAGTTGATGCACGTCTGGGACAGCTTCCTTCAATATCGTTATCTATAACAAATTACCAAATGGCTGTTATACATTTACGCTTATCACCGACTAAATTGCATTTTAAGCAGTTTTATTCGACACAGCAATTTTATTTGATATAACATTTTATAGTACATTTAAATTTCTAATTATTATTTAATCAAGTAATTCTTATTTCCTCATAATTTTTTATCTCATTTGCTGGAGTTTATCACATTTTAATATAATTTACGTTTCACAACTAGCCAGTATAAGTCAATACTAATTTCGTCACTCTGGAAGCAGAAATAGAAAAAAATCTTCTTGACGCGCATCTCCGCATCCACCATCTTCGATTAAGTTTCAGAGGACTAGGGTGGGATGAAAACGATAAACTTTATTTTATAGCTGAGACGGGGGAGCGGCTTTCGGGTTCTTAAAGGTAGAATATGTTTCGTATCATCATAGGGGATTTACCGCCACCTCCTTCCTATCCATAACGCTTCCGCCCGCCCGGCAGCCATTTTGAATACATTCTCACCCGAGGAGAGTTATCTGCGAAGCGTTTCGATTTTCCATTTAAAGTATCTTATATGTACACGTTCGCCCGGGAAGAGGATGCGCAGAAGCATCGAGAATAAACGGAGAAGAAGCAGATGTCTGAAAATATTAGCTCAATTGACGTTATTTCATTGTCACCCTCATTTTCTCTCTATATATTCCAAAAAATATATTCCGACACGCGTGTTTAGAATATATTTTAAATTGTAAAAAAAAATGGCATATGAGCGCGCGTTATTGAGCGAAAATGATGCGAAATTAATATTTTGTCCGGAGAGATTTCCTTGATTTTGAAGGGAAAGAGAAATAAACGGACGACTGTGCTCATGACTGCCAATAAATCGCGTTATCGATCGCGAAGAAACGTGTATTAATGTCATCAAGTTTCAACGGCTGCTTTCGCATTCAGATCTCGACGACACTGAGTAATACACCCGGACGAGGGATAACTTTTTTCGATCTTCCCGAGTGAGAGAAGGAGGGTGCTGATGGGTGGATTGAGAGGAGAAAGCGAGACCGAGGAAGCGAGGAGAGGTGGTCGGTATTGGCTCGCTAGTGGCGTATGCTTATTTTAATTGAAACAGTCGAACACCGCCACCACCTTGCCCCCTTCCATCGCCATGTCTCTTTCTCTCTGTTCCCCTTCCCATCCTCTGTCCCCCTCTGTCCTCGTAGAAGGCGACGAATTCTCTCCCTCTACTCTGCCGGCGCCCCTGCCGCGTTAAAACGACCTACCGCCGCGCTCACCCGGAGGATATTGTTTCAAACGAATATGCAAATCATGAGCCAACCCAGAACGTGGTCCGCTGTAATTTCTATTGCTTCCACCTAGCGGGCGACACAAATAGATATCCTTAACGCTCCCCAGATCTAAAGGAGAAACGTGCGCCGAATGTGCTCCGCGCGAGATCCAGAGCTTCTCCCTCTCTCTATCAGTTACGTACTAGAATTTCCGCGGACGCGGCGGGGAAAGAGCGAAAGCAATTCTGCTCAAAGATTACCATTAAGGGTGTAAACAATTTTCATTAAGCCCGGCATCGCGTACTCACTATTTGCAACCCGCTGTTCGACTTTATCAGTAAACTTCAGGCTAAATCGACTGCACGAGTTTTGCAAAGTTAAAAATTTACACTCCACGCTGCCTGCGTATTGCTTGGGGAATGAATTTCTCTTTCATATATATTAATCGGATATAATACTGTATAGACAATATTTTGGAAAAGTAAAATATTGTAAATAGCATTCTATGATCCACGACTCAAGTGACGAAAGAAATATAGATAATCTTTTTACATAAAATAAAAGATATAAATGTCAAGTATACAGGACAAGTGAATATAGAAACATGCATTTAAATTACAAATAATCAGAACTGCATTAAATGTGTCTAACAAATTCAGAAAATTCCCAAACTACGTCACGAGAAGTTTCATGTCTACGACGAGTAGTCTAGTATTTACGTATCGATTCTTGTGGGTGGCGAGATAGATTGCAAAAGTTGTGGAAAGCGTATCTCAACACATAGAACGTCGCTATACGTAGCGCTTCTAAATATCTGAGAGAGAGAGAAAAAGAGGAAGAGAGAGAGAGAGAGAGAAAAGAATGGAACAGTGTGGAACAAATATATATCCATAGTTTTCAAACCTAGAAGTAAAACTTATTTCTCCTCTTATGCGTAAATCAATATATGCAACATATGAACAATATGTGCAATAGTTCAATAGGATTCTACTAAATTCTTAAAATAGAAATTAAAAAGAAAAAGAAAATAAGTAAAAGTAAAATTTATATTTATATAAAAATATAAATTTGAATTATATAAGGATATTTTAACAGCGATTACACTAATGACAATTCTATCTCTTTCTGTTACTCGTTCCGACAAAAATTCGTAGTAGCGTTGGCGACATGGGAATATAAACAGACATGCTTTTGAAAATCAGATTCACTCAACTAAGAAGGAAACGAGAGATCGATGTCCTCCAACCAGTCCGGGGACGCTAACCTTCCCCGGCTCCGAAGCTCGGTTAACTAAGTGAGAGAGTGACCCGTACTTTGTTCCCTCGCGCCGCGCGCCGGCAGGAATATATTGATAGTCAGCTCAAAACTCCATTAGGGCCGGCCAAGTATTCTCTCGTAAATACGAAAATGCTATCCCATTATTTACTGGTTAATTGGATTAATGAGACTCGTTATTCCGTAGAGGGCCGTGACTCGCGACCCACTCCGGAGTCTCCGTCGTAGGTGGGAGGAGGGTTAGGAGGGATAGGTCACCCGGCGGTAGGGTCACAGTAAACGAAGGATGAGGGTAGAGAATAAAGGGTAAGACCGCCACGTGGACAAATATGTCCCGACACATCGCCGACGCACGCGCGCACCGACGACGTTTCGCTACATAATCACTTTAGAGTTTAGAATGTTGTCGCCAGATCGATTCTCGATTTAAGTCGACTATAATCTTGTCGGCGATGCTCATGATATGCAGCAAGATTTTAAAGATTATTATCTACTTTTAGCGACAAATGATTATTCTCTAATTTGCACAGAAATGTTGAAGAGTACTTTGAGTGTCTTTTTTATGGATTATATCATAAGAGATTGTAAAATCTTACAGTCAATCTAAAATTCCACAAACAAAAAAGAAATACTGATACAATATCAATGACAATATTTCATGTGATAAGAAGAAAGTATGGATTTCAAAAGAGAATGTGAAAGCTTCGAAATATAAATCTATAAATCTACAAATCTGTGCGTTAGAACAGATATTAAATCTCGTGAAATAAATTATATCTTGTTGGCATTAAAAAGCTTCCCGTCAGCTTCGCTCGCTTCCGCTGTTTCGACTCACCGCACCGTCGCGTTAAGGGCTTCAGCGACAATTAATTATTCCTAATGCTTCCACAAAGTTCGCGGCGCCTCGCGCCAGTTTCGATTATTCGCGTGTTATTGGAACGATAAATCAAAGATTCTCTGAGAAAAGCTGAAACATCAAACTCGAATTCCGCGGTAGGGATACACTTTTGAAATGGCAAGCCGACTTCATTAATCAACCGCACGGTCGTGTCAAGGGCGTCGCACTGGATGCCGTATTATATGGAATAAAATTAATGAGATACACAGAAATACACTCCAGTTCCGGCTCAATGCCGCGCGCGCGACCTCGCAGAACGAGGCTCTCTTAAACCCGGACTTGTACATATCGTTCAAGTGCTCCCGAACTGAATTAGACATCTTCGGCTACACTGTATATGATCGTGATTCGAAACAGAATATAATAAATAACTTTCGCAATGTTTAGACAAGACATACGGAAAAGTCAATGTAACGGGCGAGTTGGAGAATTCGGCAATTCTTTTTTTTTACCGAGGGGCAAACATGAATAAGAAAAATTATTCACTTAAGCTAGTGATTTCGTCAATTTGAAACATGAAAGAAACAATGTTTAAAAATATGAACTTTAATTAATTTCTGAAAAAAAAAATAATCAGAAATGTAAAATGCACCACATCTCGGTGATTTCTGAAGTCGTTGCAAAGATTGACATGATTCACTTCCTTGATCACATAAATATACGTACTTAATCTGTTTGCTACCGACAAGTGTTAGCTATTTGCAGTTTCTTTTTAAAATAATCTTCAGAGCATTAAGTATATTTATCTCATCTCTCTATATTTATATTAATTATCTATATTTAAGTATCTATTTTTAAATGCTATTATCAAGTTACTATTAACTATCTATCATGAAGTATTCCGTGCTTAGCTTGCTTAGCATGTTATAATCCCAAACGTATCATATATTAAATTTTATGAAAACAGAAAGATAGTTTCTCTCTGTTTTATATATATATATGTAAGATGTCCTATTCCGACGCAATTTAGAATACACCCAACTAGTCGTGCAGCTCGCGCTCCAGCGCTAGTTCGAGCGCGAGAACGTCGCCCGAAGGGCGAAAGGATCCGCCGCGTCGTCCAACTTCCGCCCTCCGCCTTCCCCACCATCTCCGTCATCACGCACGCGACCGTTACCCGCAAGCAAGTAAGACAGAACGAGAAACGTGGACAGCGTGCCCGCCGTTGCCGGGAAAATGTAGTGAGGGAGAGGAAGAAAGAGAGACAGAGAGAGAGAGAAAGAGAGAGCGAGGAGCGAATGAGGAAGGGAGGAAAACGCGGTGAGAAACGCGACGGAGAGAGTGGGTTGTAGCAGCCTCTGGTTCCCCAACGGGATAGCCCAAAGGGGGTGTAAAGATGGCGGCCGAGGAGGGAGAGAGAGAGAGAGAAAGGACGCGCGTCGGTTATGATAAGGCGATGCTTTAATGACAGCGCGTTTCTATGGCAACGGGCGTGTAGGGGCTGGCCGCCGCGACGCCCGGCGTCGGTCAGCTCGGGGGTGGAGAGTGCATTGAGCGGCCAGCCGCCATACTAGTGGACACACAGCCTCGATTCTCAGGGATGAATTTCTCTGTGTATGTATGTGTGTGTGTGTGCGTGCGTGTGGGTATGTGCGCGCGCGCGCGCGTGTGTGTATATCCCGTGCCATTCTCGCTCCCCGTTTTACTCTCTACTCTGCCATTCCTCCTCCCTGATGCACACACGCGCGATCGTCCGCTTCTTTCCTCCCGCGTTCGCAGGGGTATTCCTTCTATTCTATCTGTGCTCTTACATCTACCATTTCCACCTCCGCCTTTGTCTTTCCATAGCCGGGGCAAAGCAAAACCGGTAACAATGCAACATTATCCGTCTTTTCGACTCGTCACGAGACATTTTCGAGTCTTGAGAATTTAGATGAAGAACAATTGTTTATTGAATTTAGCAAAATACATTTCTATATACGTGGAAAATAATGGAACAGCATTTTTCTCGTAAATACCAATAGTAAAAATGTGTAGAGAGTACTGCTCTATTAAAATATTTAATTAATAATCAAGAATTTGACTCTTATGATGTTTAAATGATATAATTATAATAACGTAATTAATTACAAGGAAAAAATATCTTTGGATAATACATTTTAGATTAAACTGTATTACGTTCTCTTCCATTTGAGAAAAATAATGTTAAACTTTTATATTTATTGCACTTTCATTTTCTTACATCGTTACATCGAAGAATAGCCAATTCATAATAATGCTACTCATCATAATTACGAGATTGACAAATACAAATGTTAAATATCTTCAAAGAAAATGAAAAGAAAAGCGATCTTTCATCTATCATAAGAATCGCATTCTCACGACTCGACACGTTTAATTAAATTATTATCATTAGTAAATAAACCTTTCTCATTAATAAGCGAAAAGTAGTTATACAATTTTGCTTCGATCTCGCTTGCCAATGCGGTGTCGCGATTTCAATTTACATATTCTAACTCAACATTAAGGCATACGTAAGGATTCCCCAAGTTATTAAGCGGGTTCAGAAGTTTCCCCGTAAAGTTCAAATACCCACAATTAAATGAAGCGTACGACCCCCTGCGTGCGAGAATCTAGAACCTCCTCACCTGCAGAAATTGCTCGAGACACGTTAGCCTTTCAGCGGGAACATTTTAGGAGAACATCAAAGAATCTTTAATCGTTCTGCGTGCGATCCCCTTTGCGCCGTTTCTCGGTGAATATCCTCGATAAGCTTGTTGCCCTCCCTCAAGCTGTGCATGTACGTGCCGTTAAAATATATATTTCACCAATGCTCTATATAATGAGGATATTAAATCTGATACTCTTCCACACAATAATTGAACTGTTATAAAATATAGATATTTCTATTTACAATTTTAAGATATATTAAACTTATACGAAATGATTCTACAAAATTGTCATTGTTTCAACTATACAGCGCTTCTTAGTAATTTTCTTTCTAATATACAGATTAAGTGTTGAATAAATACAAGTGTAAATATCAGTGCGAAACTGCTGGCCTGTAATTCGTCATTTCCGAGTCTGGTCGAAATCTGCACACTTGGCTCAATCTGTTTCGCTTTCGTGCGATTTTCGTGCCGCGACCACATCGACCATGGGTATACGATAGTGGCATGCTGCCGAAATAGCCACCGTCGAAAATTCAAAAGCGAATCTCCGCGAACGATATACATACATACATAGGAGTGATAACGGAATTTCGTACTGGAAATTCCGGGCAGAGACAAACCGGGCATCAAGAGTATCCGAAAACACACAAGGGATGTTTAGGGGAACGCAAACACACCGTGTCTCTGCATTATGGATGCAACGGAGTGGACCGCCACCCTAGTTGCACCCCTGCCCTCCCCCCGATCTCCCCCTATCCTACCTCCCAATCCCGCGCTCATCTTCTCTCTCTTTCCGTTTCTCTCTATCCACTTTCCATCCCCGTGTGCACCACGCGAGATGGTTGGTTGGGCTTGCTCCGGGCTTCACCCCCGCTCGCATTTATTTATAATCAAATTCCATGTATACCGGCAACCGGTGCGGTAGCGGTCTGAATTTCTATCCGAATGTGTACACACTCGTCCGCGAGGAGGTAAGCGCGAGCGTGGGCACGGCGACACACACACACACACACACACACACAACACACACACACACAAACACACACACACACATATATATATATATATATGAGCAAACGGACACATAGATAAACGCGCGCGAGTTTGAGGGTGAATTCTCCCACCTCTCTCTTCCTCTTTCTCTCTTTTTCTGTCTGTCTCTCTCTCTCTCTTTCTCTCTCTCTCTCTCACTCACTCTCTCTCACTCTCTCTCCCTTGTCGCGAGAGGCAGCGGGAAGACGCGGATTCGCTCGGCGGTCAATTTAAAAATCAATATTGACCGAGGAGCAGCCAATCCTTTATTTATCGACGCGGATTGTTGGCTGCATGGGAGAGACGCGCCAAGAAGATTGCTGCTCTCCCCTTCTTACCCCTCCTACAGCATCCCCCAGGTTTCCGCTGCCATGTTGTTCCAAACGCGTCCTGAATAATGCGGTCATCCTCGTTACAATCCCTCTTTAGACCGTCATGTTACAGTCCGCTTCGCCTCGACAATGAAAGTTGCTTAAGGAAATGTAAATAGCTTACGAATATTCCTGACATTTAATATTTTGCAGCATTGATAGCAATGTTGACAATAGTTAGATAGAAATGGCATCTGTAATTATTTCTTTTCAAATTATTTAAACTTAGTTCCTGTCATGTTGATATTCAATACGATTTTGAGATATTATAGAGCAATAAACTTTAGTATTACATAGTCACATTCAGCATTAAAAGCAATATCTAATGCAAATACGATCATAAATATAAATCTTTAGATTATAATCAAAAGAAGTAGCTTACACTAGTTATACTTTCTTTGTAATTGACTGTACATTAAGACATTCGACGCAAAAGAAAAAATAGCTTTACTTTAAAAGAAAGATGATTACGCTAGAATGTGTGCGAGAGAGAGAGAGAGAGAGTTCGATAATCAGTGGTAGTGATAATCGTTTTCTAGAATGAATTACTGAGTTCATTTTTTGGATTGATCGTCCATAATAGTGGGTGTTTGGGATTGTGGGCTGATCAAAGCGAGAGCCAAGGCGGAGTCGGGAAGATGTAAGACTCAGCATCGAGGGTCCGACCCTCAGTATCCCTCCGATTCACCCTTCAGCAAGGTACCCTAACAGACATGATCAAGAAAAATGATATCGCCCGCTCAAAAGCAGATGACTTTTTGCGCAATGGCGGACACTGCGTTCCTTTCTTTACCGGACCACCATTTGTTCTGAAGAAAAATATAGCTGCTATATATCATTATAAGAATAACTATTTTGGGGAATATAATGTCGGAATTTTTTATAGTAACTTTATATTTTACTAGTTAAAAGTATTTCATTTATTTTTCCATCTTTTTGTGTTATTTATTCTATTATATTTAGCTCTAGAATATCATGCAGAATAGAATTAAATTTATTCGAGAAGAATTTTTTTTTCTATTAAAGTTTCTATTAAAAATTCTATTTAAAATTCTATAAAATAAATTCTATAAAATACGCAATTTTGTTATATATACTCTTAAACTTTTTTAATTATTAAAGTCTTAGTTTTGAAATTAATTGCAACTCAGAGATTGTCGAGTCCCTTAACACTGAAGCAATCGCCATTCTTCTTAATTTGACCGCTAGTATCCCCATTAAAAGGAAAGGCGATGAATCAGGGACACCCTATGTACCACGCTTCATGGTATTATCAAGATTTATTTCAAACCGTTTACTAGTAATATAAAAAATTGCCTCAATATACGGCGCATGGAGAAGAAATATTTATTTATCTTAGAAATGTCATTTATCACAAAAAGAAAAGAGCGTGATGTTAATGTTATTAATAATTAATAATCTTATTAATAATTTATTATAATAACAATATAATAATAACGACAAATTATTTTACCATCCATAAGCGCAAATGCAGTGGATAAACTATAATTATTCTTATATGCAATCTTTACAGCACTAACAATGCATTAACTGTGTGTGAAAATATGAAATTGTTTACCTACAATTACACATTGTCACTTTTGAAGACAAGCTTATACTTTTGTCAAAACATGCGCTTGATAAACGCAATATCAAAAACCAACATATTGTATTCTGGATTATATACATATATGTGTTTGCGCGTATGTGCATGTATGAAATATTACACTATCATATCACATTACGTTTATCCTCATTTAACATCTTGCTGTAAAGTTTAATAATGATTGCCGTTAATATATCGTTTCTTGTAATGTCCAGCTCAATTGTGCCGATGCGTATCGAAAACATCGAAACTACAGTATCACCCCCCCCCCTCCCTCCTCCCACCCCCTTATATGTACGATATGTCCATCTTGGAGCGCGACGGATACGAGGCGGTCGCCGCGCAAACAGATCAATGCTTCGCGTTCCAATATAAACAGTATTATTGAAACAAAGCGGGAGGGACGCGGAGGTGTAGCTGGATGAAGCCTGGCGCGCGCGTGTGAAGGGGGACCCGGGGATGAAGTTGGGGCAGGAAGAGGACAAGAGAGGCGGTCGGGCGCTCTCCGGCGAGGGCGAGGACGAAAGCGCGAGGGGGTTGAGGATAGGGGGAGAGAGAGAGAGAGAGCGAAAGAGCGGTCGCGGGATGGGAGGGAGCGCGGGGAGAAGCGACCCGACGAGGAGGATGAGGGTTGATGTTTCTGCCGTTCCGCTGGGTTGCGGGGAATGAACGAGGGGAGAAGAGTTATGTTGCCGCGATATTGTGCTGCGCGGCACGAGCGAACCTCGAGGGGGTGGCTTCCTGTTCCACCACCCTCTCCTCTTCTACCTCCGGCCAGGGTCCCCTCCGCCCCCTCGTTCCCTAGCCGGATTCTACGCCGCGCCATCTCGTCGTATCCTCCTGTTACCCTCCCCCCTCCCCCCACCCCCTCCCCCTCCCCCGCCCGTCATCCACCGCCCGCGCTCTTGCTCCCCCTGTCAGACTCACGAACCCATCGACTGTCGATTCTGTATTATGTGTCAGGACCCAAACTCCTTGATGCACGTACCACTCCGCTGCCACCTTACCTACCCCCTCCCCCCCTCCTCCCCCTTCCTCCCCCGACCGTCTTTTTCTTATATTCGTCGGTAACTTATAGCGCTGTCGGTGTTTTCTTCAATAACGAAAGAAATGTATTCTCCACCTCGAATTCGTTCACGGCAAAAAACGACTTCCCGCGCGATCAGACACAAAAATTGATGCTGCGGAAAATAATACTCGACGAATACGGATCAGTGAAAATCTAATCTTTTGCTACAGTAATATTGCATCGTTATTTTCTTTCTATCTATTTTTTACCTCACTCGAGTTAAGTAAATGATCGTAACCTTTTATATTTATAGAAATTTTACATTTATAGAATTTATAGAAATTTTAGTATTTATAGAAATATCTTTTTGAGAAGAGAATTGTAAGAAGGAAATGTTTAAACAAAACATTTCTTATATTAATAGTAGCTTCTTCGAAAAATAATGTATAACGAAAATTAATTAGATTACTGTTATAATTGTACCAAAATCTATTTAAAATTATATTACATAAAGTCGCGACATTAACTAGCTATACATTGAGCAAATAATCATTGTTAGCAAATATTCTTTTGTAATACTTATTGAGAATTACTGAAAGAGAAAATGATAAAACTCATATATTTATGTGTTATGTAAAGAAACAATTCACACACGCGCAATATACATTATACAGAGCGAATAAATGTGTCATGTATAAGAAAATATGATATATGTATATGTATGATAAAAATATATAATCAATGACATGTCGCGGTTGGCCACTTTAACAGGATTGCGCAATAACGCTTTGCGGTAGATTCGATAACTCGAAACAGAGGTTTCCAATTCAGATGGACATTGCGTGCGGCAACTCTTGCCTGATTATTAGCGCTACTACCGTGGCGATGCAGTCAGTCAGGATTGCGGGCTGTTCGGCTAGATGGGTAGCTCACTGGACGCAGTCAGCTTGGTGTGAAATTAGCGCAGATGTCGTGGCAATGGCTCATGCTACAACTTCTCTGTTCATTTTCCACGAGAATGAATCGGGAAGGGGATCGTCGGTCCTACCTTCTACCACCCGCTCTAGATTTGCAATTCCTGGCATTAAGCAATCGTTGACCCAATTAATCCACCCGATCTCTCGACGATATCCTGCAAGACAACTCTTTGAAGAAATGTAATCCCGCGGTATTATTACTGTTAATCGGCGAAATTTAATTAGCCCTTTAAATGATTCGAATACCATTGGCTATTTCAGCTCGATGTATAACCGGGACAATTCGGAAAATCGTGACATACCGCGATTTATTTGGCATAAAACGATTTTTTGAGATTTTTTTCATTCTCTCGCCTTACATACAAAGATACGTACAAAGAGGCGAAACAATAGCCGTATTTAGTCGCGAGAAAGGGATTTTTCATTAGGACAACCTAAGCCCCGATGCGAAAGGATTAATAGAAGTTATAAAGTAGAGCCCGAAGAGGTGGAGGAACATTACGTGACCTGACTCCGATCGAGTCTTTCTTCAGGTTATATTGCAGGTTGCCGTCGTTTCTCATTCACCCCCCACGGCTCATGCGCATCACATCTGACCAATAGAATCGCGTGGTCCATCTTTGCTGCTGACCAAACCCCTTGACTCGTACCACTCTTGCCCCCGAGATACATTCCCCCGCGAAGAAAAAAAAAAGAAACTTTGAGACTGGTCTCTTCCCCTCCCTCTACCCCTGCATCTCTGCCGCCCGGCATACCCACGTCGAGTGTGTATTTTCTAGAGGAAACCTCATCAACTCCATCGAAACTCCATTTCTAAGAACGAAATTGGAAAAGACGGAGAAATACGTTCGACTCGACGAACGATATATGTACATACAATCTTGAAAAACTGTATCAACAGATATAAATAATAAGTCTTTTAAGCATATCGAGATAATATATTCTGTTCCTTTATTTTTTATTATTATTTACCTATTTGTTATTTATCTATTTTATTTCTCTTTATATATTTTTTCGTCTTCTTTAAATATATATAATTTTCTACATAATGTCATTATTGTATAAATTATGTATTTTAAATTCGTCCGATAGAAGCGATTATATGTTGAAATATCAACGAACACATATTTATTATGACTCGATTATTTTATCGATCCTGTTTTTCTGAAACGATCGAAGTAATTTTGCAAATCTAAAAATCGAGATAATATCAAGCGTCAAATAGCGTTATTCTATATACATAGAGGAATAAAATAGATTTAACGAGGTGATTTGTAATCGCGAGTGAAAACCGAGAAACGAAGAATGTGTCTTTACGGGAAAACTAGCTTTAACGACTCGACAATTCGCCCTTATCCGCCAATCTGGCCTCAAGCTACCATAGCGCGAGCTTTCTCGCGGAACTGTCTAGTCGGGCGCGTCGAGCATGACTAGAGTGCGACGTGAATAACTTAGTAGCTCAATTCTGCTAATCCAGCGCGCCGACGAGACCCCCGGTTCGGTCTTCAACCGGTGCGGCAGCTACATCCATTCTTCGCCACTCCGCAGTAATATAATATTATCCGAGCATTGTGTGTGTTGTGCCCGACTAATTAGTTGTACTAACGTGCTGCGCGGCCTGATTACATATTCGACTCGGCTACCCCGAACTTGCAGAATTGCGCGAAACGTTTAAAGCTGCAGAATTTCTTGCAAGTCTGATATACCTATATCCTCCGAGTTTTCACAAAATAATTCTTGCATTTTAAAAAGCTATTTTTAAAAATACAAAAAAGGTGAGGAGAAAGAAATATATTTTTTAACCAACAATATTGTTACATCTGTAAGTTATCTAATTCATGTATGTAAGCATATATATATATATGTATATAAGTATACAATTATTAATATGTTTTTAATATCTCTTAAAATGAATTAATACTACTAATACATTAACTGACAAAGCATAATAAACTTTGAAATCTCGTTCATACTTTAAATAAAAGAAGCATCCAAAAAATCTCTTTCTTTCTCTTTATAAGAAATAAAAAATACTATAATTTAAAAAAATATGCTTTCTTATATAATTTTTATGCAAATACATTTTCAATGTCTATAAAAAGAGACAAGAATTATTCATAAATAAATAAAATTCCATAAATTGATAATTCTAATAAGACTGTTATAATCGATATATAGTTTGTATCATGTCTATTCATGTCACTACAAGAAAGAAGAATAAATAATAGAAATTTTGAAAAGAAACATTGAGATTAGATTTCAGCGCAAAATAAAAAATCAATCAATAGCACCGACTATCCGAGCAGGTTCCATTTCCATCGACAAATATTTGGTCAAAACTAACATCACGGTACTAACTCGAATCGTTGCAATGTTTCGCTGCTATTTCGAAAAACTTGGAAAGAATTGGATCGCCATGCAACGACAATAACAACGCCGTGTTATTTTAATTACCAATTCTTTTTTATTTTATCGAATGTCGTAGATTGATAATAAAAAAACAGATAACAATTCTCTCTACAATCAGGTTCAAACTAGTTCCAAATTTCGAGATGTTTGACGTATGACAAGAGCTTATACTCATCGATCGACCAACTGAAAATATTTGAAATTATTTAGAGGATTCTATTCTAACACGTTAACTTTCCACAATAAATACCATTTTTAAGATAATATAAGGCAATTTTACATTATTTTAAAAGTATCTTCTACATCAATATATTTTAGAAACATTCTATTTTATCTCATTCCTATTCGATTAAATTTTACTAAATTTTAAGAGATTTAGGAAAAAGTCTCTAACTGTAAAATTATGATATTATTTTTCGATTGTTTTAATAATAATAATCGATATTATTCATTAAAAGGTTTAATATAAATGGATTTATAAGGCTACGTTGCCCTCGAAACTTTTATATATCTGGCGATTTTATGATACCATCAGGATGATGTTTATACAGTTAGGCATAAAACTTTGGTCTAGACATCGACTTCATATTAAAACAACCCCTGTGCAATCGGGATGGTAACAAGTAATAGCCGAGACGGGGGTCGAAGAGAGGGGTTATGCTTACACCCGATATTTCCCTCTCTCCTTCTTCCATTCGCGCTCTTTTTCACCCTTTGTCCCTCATTCACTCTCTATAGAGCAATTTATCTACATTATACCCTCAGTTGGTTTCACTGTATGTTTTGACAGGAACAGCATTATTAAATGCCCTGGCTATCTGATGCTCGACACCCCTAATATACATAATACGCCTTTTCCTTACGCGTGGCCGGTTATACCCCGATGACTATACACACCCCTAGAGCGCTCAAACGGTCAATCGAACATGACGACTCATCGCAAAGAGATAAAAAAATATTTTTTTCCGCTGAGAGAACGTTTACTTCATCGCAAAGAATATGCGAGATTTATGTTCGCGCAAATTCCATTTATTCATGAAATATTTTCGGAGGCTGAAATTTTCGATTTCAGAAATTTATACACGAAAATTCATAATTAAGCAATAGACATTTGAAGTAAAAAGTACGTAACGGCATAGCATAATTTTTTCTTGCATATAGTAGAAAGTTAACTGTGTTAATCTTCATTTACGACTAAGCTAACAGTGTAACAGCGCAACGGCACGGAAAAACGAGCGATCCACCACGCAAACGCGAGACGTTTACTTATCCCCTGTAAACGACTGTCTTGTCATAATATATCCTTAATGATCTATTGTCGAAATGCAGCGGGGATGTACCATAATTCTCGACACGTTTCCCGTCACGTGGATCAGCCATTTGATGCGTCCTACTGCAATTCAATGGGATTACAAGCGTGCGTACATCGCTAATTTTTCTCATGCTCACTGTCATTCTGTTATCTGTGGATGATCCGGCTTCCATTCGAGCCGCAACATGCCCGCACCCCATAAAAAATGTGGGATTTTAGCTATTCCCATCGAGATAAAAATGAGATAGATAGATAAGCATTGTTACGCGATGTTACGCGAATTCAGAATTGTCATCGTCAAAAGCCACCGTTTTCACGCGTTAGATGAATCATGTCACGATGCAGAATTTATTCAAGTTTAAGACTAAAGGGATATACTAATGATTCGGTTTTCAGAATTAATTTTGAAAACCGAAGACTTTGAAGTATTGAAGAAATTTCATTTTACATTTTTAGCTTTTTATATATGAATATAGAATTATTATTTCATCTGTTATACCACTAATAGACTAGCAACACACACATTACCCTGTATAAATAAGAAAGAAAATTTATTTAATCAAAGTTCGTGCTAAATTGCTTTCGTTTATATTAATTTAAAATATACATCTTGCACATAAAATATATTAATTAAGACACAATTTATACTTTTGAGCTTGATTATTAATATTATGCCGAATAGTATTGTATATTGTGTTATCTATATAGATGACTAAGAAAGAATCATTTGGAGAAGCCAATCTCTCCCGTTCGCTTTTGCGTGTAATAACAAAGGGTGGGCAATAATTGCGGTACAAGTACGTGCTCGCGCCGGATAGAGTTTAATTCTGGGCGATATTATAATTAAGTGGTTCCAACGTAATGGTTGGCGTCACGTCAAGTAGTAACACCGACGTTGGCGCTCATCATACTGCTTAGTTCAAACAATCAGCGACCCGATGGTGGCCGTCACGCGAACCCATCTTTTGCCTCAACTGGCGTCCTTAATATTCAAAAGAGAAGTCTTATATTAAAGCTATAAAAGTTTAAATGCAAGAAAGAATGTCTATATTTCTGATTTTGCTCGGGAAAGAATAGCAAAATAAATTATATTCTGATAAAATTATTTGTATATAAAAAATAATATTTTAGAATAACGTACAAGTCTTTTCATACTCGTATATAGTCTGATCTAATCAAATTATATATATACAATATATATTTTACACAGTTATAAAAATCTGAGTTATTTAGATAATTCCAGATATTGATATCAATCCATAAAGTTATGATAATAAAATCAATAAAGTATATAATTGTTTATATTTCACAAAAATCGAGAAAAAAGGTATATATATATATAGTATATAAGATGATTGAGGTATTATAAAACAGTTACACGTATAATGAAACAACAGCAATTGAAGTCGCAATTAATGTATGCGTTCAATCAATCAGCATTCGCGATGACGAGGAACATGTCTGCCACCATACGAATTAGCGTACGTCAATCTGGATCAGACTTAACACGCTGTTGAGTCGAGTACTCTACCGATCGCCGAACCGCAACCGGAAATTGGCCGCTTGGTTATCAAAGTTTGCGGTTTGCGTGTCTGCCGAGCTGAGCGGTAAATAGGCGAAAAGGGAGGAAGGTATGGGCGAATGGGGTGGGATATCCCCATTAATAAGCGAGCAAGAGATAGCTGACTCGTTGAATTAGGGTGCTGAAGGTAAATATTCATTTCACGATTGAACTGACGTAATGCAAGCACAGGTAATGTATTTTTTTTTCTTCTACACAAGTATATATTGTCATTCCGGCTTTCCTTTTCTACATTATTATATTGTGAAATGCGTTTACACTTTTGAAGAATGTTTCAAAATTATCTTTTTTTTATTTTTTTATTAAAAAAGAGAAATAAGCATTACGTATAAATAGATATTACAAACTAAAATTATTTTAATCTTTTAGCCTTCGATTTATATACCAAAAGATTTACGAAACTATTTTTATTTGCATAGTGATAAAATTTATTATAAATTGACAACTTGTGATAGGTATATTTAAAATTCTGTTTAAAAGATAAAATTGCTCGTGTTTCCTATAAAAAATTAACTTCCTAATAAAACCAGGTAAATGCGATTTACGAGAAAAGCACAATATTGTCTCACGTATTTAATATATGAAACTGTGCTACAGAGATATGTATTATATTCCGACAAACAAATAAACGTATTCGCAATTTGCATTTGCGCTCGACCCTGTTCGCGCAATTGTTCGTCCACGATAGCCGACCCGCTCGGAATCAACGCGCCGACCGCGATGCGGATGTCGTCGCGAGTTGAATAATAAATTGCGCCGTTAATTGAAACAATTAATTAATAATTCATGATAGGCAAGGAGAATTTGCCAGGCGGATGGTGAGCGAGCGAGCGGATCGGGTAGAGGGTTGTGTCTGGTTGGGGGTGCAGCGAGACGGCCGTCGCGGAAGCTTGTAATTTGCGTCACGACTAATGCGCAAAAGCGAGACAGTGAGTGAGGAAAGTTGCGGATGCGAGAGAGATGCAGACGGATATATATATATACATCTCTCTCTCTCTCTCTCTTTCTCTCTCCACCTCTCCTGTGAATATAATTTACTTGAACAAACTAAAATCCCCATCGAGCGCGCCACTTCGTCGCGCCTTCTCCCGCCGTAGCTTGGCATCCTTTTCGAGGACCTGTCGCGTCTCGTTGCTTCAATATAACCCTCGACGTCTCTCGTACTCCGACCTACGAAAACCGCCCCGATCAGTCCCGTTCAACCCCATCGTTCCGCGATTCGCCCGATTCACTCCTTTACGAATACTTTATAAGCCGGAAGACGCGGCCCGATGCCGCCCAAACTTTATTCTCTATTTATGTTTATTCACGGCAGAAAACGCGGCCTTTTCCTCGTAGGGTTTTTCGCTTTTTAAATCAATCCCGAAACTAAACGGATTACGGCGTTGGCATAAGAGGTATGGACATTGTGTGATTGTATAACGTTCCGTTCCATAGAACGATTATTCCTCTCTTCTCGTAGAAATAATTTTATAAATTTTAGAACAAATTTGAACTAAAATTCGTCAACTTTTAACAAAAATTTAATAATGAGTATATCAAATGTCACAAGTGTTTAGTACTTAATACTAAACAGTTGTAAGTCTCATATTTAATCTCCTTTAAGATAATCTTTTATTCGACGATTCGCATCAAAAAACTTTAATATCGCTATTTTTCAATACGCGTATCTTAATATCCGTCATTGAAAATATATTCGATGGTTTTGGAACACCTCTGTTATCGATATATAATGATATTCGGCGATAATAAAAACCAGCGTTAAAATTTGCAAAATGGTAAAATTCTATCGTCGACTAATGGAAAACACGTGTCGATCGGCGAAAGATTCTAATCAGATCGACTTAGAAGCCGGCTCAATCGACCTCTTCGGCGAGATGCGGTTCAATCTCTGTGTGCAAACGATAAAAATCCAAAAGGATAGAAAGCTGCAGGTTCATTTCATAGGGAAGAGCACGAGACGCGCGGGACGCGGAAAAGGGAAATGGGGTACAATCAGTAGGAACGACGAAAGGGGGGAGGGAGGGAAAGGGGGAGGCGATGGGCGGCGGGCGCACAAAGAGGGATGAACCGCCGTTCATAAATCTCGATAGATTACTAAATCCCGGGTTTGATGAAACTCTGGGCTGGGAGCGTACATACACGTATGTCACCGCGCAACGGTTACGCGTACACGCACGCACGTAAGCCGGTGTTGGTATCGCGCTAGCTCATCGGGAGCCGGGCGCTGATAACATTATCATAAAACGGCAATATCGCGCGGGATATTGACTCGATAGAGGAGCGCGTCGCCGTCAGCTGCTTACCGTGCGAATCGAGCTTTAGAAGTAATCTAGAACGTGGCTTCTCATGGCTTACAACTCTTTTTTTCATATGCAAATAGCCGAGCGAAACTTCGGAAATCGTGTCGAGATATGCATGTCTCATGTTTATCATAACTTGCTTTATTTTATCGCGACGTAAAATAAACTTATCCGTTATTAAAATATTGCGCGTAATTGTAATCGTGAAAAAAATAAGTAGCAGCAATGAAAAAATAAAATATTCTACACCCCCATATAACTGTAAGTACCGTTTTGTTTTTAGACAAACTTAAAATTAATTTTTTTGCAGAAAAGTATATATGTCTAGTATAATAATTATTATTCGTTGTAATTTTTTAATATTTGACAGTTATAGTAACTTGGACATTTTTAAGTGTTAAAAAGAAAAAAACCTGTTTAAGAAAAGAAAGAGATTAAGATTAAGAATTTAATATATATATATATATATATATAAATTCTAAGGATTTCTCCCAAATTATGTCAAGTCCTTAAGCTTTAATTAAAAATATTCATATTAAGATATCGTATTAAAGGGGATTTGTGTGTGACAGAAGGATTAAATGCGACCCAAGTTGGCATAAGGAGATTTCACACAAACGCGCATCCTCGCATCTGTCTCTCTCTTTATCTCTCTCTCTCTCTCTCTCTTTCTCTGTCTCCGAGGTGGCAGCCACCTCGCCAATAATGTCTAATATAGCAGAAGGCCTAGAGATGATGAGACTTCGTCCCGCCTCAGTTCAGTTCAGTTCAGGTATTAGATTATGAATATTCATGGCGGTGTGTCTGCGCGGTGCTTCATTACACCTTCCCTCTCCGCGCTTCCACCATCTATACTCGATCTCCGCCTCGGTTCTCCGTCTCGTCCTCTTCTTCTTCTCCGCCCTCGCCTCCTGATCCGGCAGCAGACGCGTCAATCAATATGCAACACCGCACCGCGCTTTGCTTATCTTCCGCAGTTCTCTAACCTCGCGCGAATATATATTCGCCAGCCGATCCGTGCGAATATCTTTTCCGATTTATGCAACGTCTCTGACGATGGTAATGATCCGCCTACGAATCGATACGACGACTAGTCCGAATCGGAGCCGATTAAAAGAGAATCGTCTCTCTCCGTCTCTCGATATTAGCGTCGCAGAGTGATAGCCGAGATTGACCGGTCGATTAAATACGGTGACAAGTCCATTATCGTGGACGGCGATGGAGCAAATTCGGCAAACACGACCGACAAGCGCGTCTCTGAAATATGCAATTCTGAGATTCGCTAATTTTCTGAAAGTTTAATGAGATCGATCAAGAACTATGTCGTGTTTGTTGGAATTTCTTTTTTAGATTTTAACTTAGCAAACTTTGGAAACGGATATTGTTGAATTAAAAAGAACATAGCGCAAGAGAATACGCGCGACGTGACAAGCTGTATTAGATCCAATGTTAATTGGTCGATGATAAAACATTTGAGGTACAAAACTTTAAATAAAATGTCGAGACAGCTATCGCAAACACATGATTGGATGCTACATTAAGTATCATCAATTATTCAATCTTTTGATTCAATCTTTTGTTCAGTATCTCTGAATATTGAATAATTCCATTCAATTCAGTATCTCTGGATATTGGTAATACCATTATACGTAGTTAATCGCATCTCCACGAAATTAGTATTTAATATTCTACATACACATACATCGCTAATGGAAATACTCTGAAATATTTATATTGCGAGATTTGGGCAAATGATTATTTCATATCCTCTAAATGTGCCTGCATATCAAAAATAAAAGAAAAAACATTATTCGCTTATACATAAAATACAATGAAGATAAAGAGACACAGTTTCGTGAAATAAAAACGTAACACGATTTTACGTGAAATTAAACTATAACTTTGTGCAAGATCCTTCATCGGAGTTACGAATTGCGAAATTAGGAAAAGCTTTAATTAACAAGTTGTTTGATTTGATTAACGTAAAAATCTCTCCCGCGAATTATAAATCGCGCGAAACGAGCTTAAGGGGGTTATTAGCGGCGGCGCGTATCAGCCACGATTGCCGGCGCGAGCACGTGATTGTCGCCAGACGGTCGACGCGTCCCATTAGTCACTTGGCCGGTGCGATCGGGCACGATTTGACGCCCCCCATTGTCGATGGAATTAATAAAGCGCGGCCGAGCAATCTGCTCATACACACATCGGGTCGGTGATACCGGCGCGTTGGCGGCCAATATATAGAAAAGTGGGGAAGCTCCGGACCCCGGAATCACAACGCGGTAGAATCCCCCGTGGCGACGATGACGACGACGACGACGACGACGACGACGACGACGACGACGACAAGGACGACGGGAGTACAGACTACGGGACTCGGTCGGAACCTGCATGATTTGATTAGCCTCAGATTGACCCCACAGGCCATCCCCGTTACACACTCTCGCTTTCTATGCGCGCGCCATGCGGGGCTCTAATCACTCACGAGACGGGTCCTTTTTACTCGGTTCATCCCCCTCCGCCACCCTCCCGTCATCCCCCTCTTCCTCCCCAATCGGTTCCTGTCCCTCGCGCGCTCTTTTATGCCGCGCGACCGACACCCGTCGTGCGCGGATAGCGCCGGCGACGTCGGCACCCTTCCCTCTTTCCGCGGCACCCTCGGCCCTCCGCACCATTAGTCTTACGCCGGGCACTTTATGTCGGGAAATTTGCAATCTTTCCATTTAATATATCGACGGTGCGCAGTGGCGGGAGGCATACGATTTGAATACATTAGCTCGACAGGAAGGCGCTTCTCGCTTCTGTCTCCTCCGGAGCACGAATACCATGGTCGATATACGTCAGGACAGCAGAATGCGCGGGGCGCCGCCACGTCACGTAAAGAAGAAGAACGCCAAGTTACGACCTACGATTTTTTTTCGAGAATAAACGGTGCTTATTTGCGAAGCTGTTCATATTCATCGCGCCGAGATGCTCGGGACGAAGAGCTTTCGAACTAATAATAATTTATTATAGATCCTTCCACGATACCTCATTGAAAAATTAATAAATTTCTGAATACACATCGCGTTTTTTTTGCAGTCTTGAAGAACAGTGTCATCATACTTTTAAATTTTTAAGTTTGATTATAAGTAATGAAAATTATCATTATAGTAATCTTCAATTTATTCTTTATATTTTGCAAGTCTCTTACATCATCTATTTTATTACGGCACTAGTAGCACATAAACTAGCAGTTTTCAGTAACGGAGATAGGGGTGCGATCAGAATAAATAGAAGAGTACTGGATTAATCTGGAGACAAGGCGTATAAATGTAGTTAATATTGGACATAAGGGGACACACACGCACACACATACATATACAGAATATTAGTCAGGGTGCTACCCTCTCAAACTATGTCCATCAGCCACACCCTGGAAACGAATGCTCATTGCAGCTCATATTTGGTATCTGATTCAATCTCTTTAATTGTAACAACTTCCGCGATTAATTATCGCTACGTGGACAAAAGCCAGAATTTATATTAAAACTTGTAATCAATGTAAGTATTTTTCCGAAAGAAAGTCAATGGCGATCATATCGTCGCGTGAGCGTTCACTCAGTTAAGAGTAACTCTCCGTAAGCAGGATTAAATGTGTGTGTTGCTACCTATAATTCGATTAGACCTTAACCTTAGGCGAAAATAAAAAAGGTTGCTAACGCGCACGAGCTACACGAAGAAAGTCCATAAACCTTCATTATGTTATCTTATTCACTTCATTATCTAGCATTAGTATTGAACATAATGATCTTCTCTGCCAAATTAAGGAGACTAAACAGATGAACCTAAGGCGACCAGAAGAAATCCAGATACAATTAATAAATAACAAATTTTAACCCGTACTTTATTTTATCGATGAATACTGTCTTCGTCGAAATAACTTATCAACATTTCCTTCGTAATGCAATGTAATTCAGTTTTATGCATTTATATGCGTTAGTTATATATGTAGAAAGTATAATGTACACAATATAACATGTCGATTCGAATTTGCATAACATTATAAATTAGAAAATTTAAAAAAAATAGAAATAATAGACACAGAATTAAGTAAAAGAAAAAGTATAAAACAAAAAATTATTTCCTTAACACATTTATGTTTTCTAAAATAAATTTCAATATTCCATAGTGCGATATACATAATATAGGAGAGATATTATTTTGTTCAAATTAATATTTCTAAAATGTCCTAAGGCAACGAATAAAACGAACAAAATTACTCAGTGAGCAATACAATGCTTTCGTTAACGACAGCAGAATTTCATGGGCGATAATGATCCGAGGTGGTCCGTAAGAAATGGAGAGGGTTTGATGAAAAATGGAGATGTTTGCGCGAAGGAAAACACTGGTTCGTTCGCATCATATACTATCCCAAATACGGGAGAAAAGACGGAAGGAACCTAAGCAATAGACGAATCATTCATTCCAAGGACAAGATGGCTATCGTGGACAAGATATAAAAAAAAAGACACTGTCGTCGAAGGCGTAAGATTTGTTGCCATAAAGAAAATTGCTTGGCGCTAATGAAGAAACATTACCTCGGCAATATTGCGTCCTTATTCACTACACTGTCTTGCATTTATGGATGAGGAGATAAAAAGGATCGATCGATCCGGAACAAATGGGTTAACGCGCGTACTCTGGCGTTCAACATTAACATATTAAAAATCTCTTGAAATATTTATTACATTATCACAAACAGCTGCTTATAATATAACAAGTTAAGTTTCATTAGATATATATTGCGTTATATGATATTTCACGATATTAATTTGATAATAATATTATATGAATACTAATATTTATATTACACAAGTAATATATATAATATTTTATAAAGTTCTCCCACCCCAAGAAATTAACAATTGTGAATAAAAAAAAAACTCTAATATCAAGAAATTTGAAATATTCCACGTCATATGTCGCGCCGTGATATTATCATCGAGATTGATTAGTCATTCGAGACGGACTGATCTCTTTCTCTCTCGCATTCATTAAAAGCTTCCCGACATCTGTCGTTCTTCTATCCGATAGATCGATCGGCGTTTCTCCTCCTATGGTCAGCCTGACAAAGAGATACAGTCAGTAACACGCCGATGATTTGTGAAACTGTCCGGTCAGCAAGTATGCCAGAATGTGTATGGCTTCGCGCAAGCGCAACCCCTTTTTCCGGCGACCCCATGTATTGACGCGGTGGTCACTAGCAGAACTAGAGAACCCTCACTGACCAGCACCCCTCTATTCCGTTCGGGCGTCCATGGAGAAGGCTGTATGTCTTACGGAATGCCTATGATGCTTTCTCACAACCCCTCCAAATCCTCCTCCGACCTAACCCGCCCGCCCCACCGCGCACCCTTCGTGCATCCTCAACTTCCAAGCACTCTCCAGCATCCCGATTCCCCGAGTCTCCCTCTCTGTGTCTCTGTTTCTCTCCGGTCCCGACCCCATCTCCTCTGACGGCCACACGCTCGTGACAAGTGCGAGGCGGCCATCCAATAACCCGCACCGGCCACTGGCCTCCTCGGACTCCCATCTTCGACGCCGCCATAACCAGCCGAGTTATTGAGGACACGGAGAAATTAAGAAACGGAAGAGAGATAAAAGATTCCATTCGTCTGTCTGTCTCTTTTTCGCGTTCCTGTTCTCCTTCGCAATCTTTCAGCGGAATTTGATTTGAACGTAAATTGTAAAATACTAATTCTGTATTGCGTTTTCTTCATATATTTTCAAAAACGAAATTTTTAAACGTTATCAATAAACTCTTATTAGTTTTGAAAAATTTGTGACATGTCTAATTTTTCAAGGAAGAAATCTAGAGACATTTGATGATATTAAAGATGTACTGATTTGCACGAATATATATCAAAAGAGTTAATATTCATTAACATGTACATTTTAAATAATTATGACTTTATAAGTTGTAAAATCTTCAACAAATTTACATTGTAAAAATATATTTAATCTAACGCTGAATACATAGAAAACATAAAATTTTACAATAATTGATTAGATTAAGAGATAGAATAATTTATCGTATCAGAATAAACAAAAAAATTGTAATAAAAGAAAGGGAAATTATATAGAAGTGTCATATAATCAGATCTCTTCTCTTGTTTCGCGAATATACGAAGTAGAGTTCTATTTTCCGTTACACATCCATATTATTATCTAACGTTTCTCAAGCTTTAACATTATTTAAAAAACGCATACGATTTAGTCTTAAAAGCATCCCCAAAAAATTTTTCGGATAACAATATAGCAATATTACAAAAAGTCAATATTTTTTACGATATTCAAAGATACATTATCAAGCATCTAGATTAATGCATTTATATAGTTTTTAAGAGTCAAGCCGCTATTATTAGACGCGACTCATTGTAAGCGCGGAGTCATACATAAAGAGCAATCAATCCTTCACAATGTACGCCTCGAAAATAACAGGTGCCGTACAGCGTTTCATTCCGTATTCAGACGAATGGATGAACATGCGTGTGCTGACGGTTATAGTCCGAAACGCTGGAGATGAGGCACATTTATATGGGCACACGCACACGCGCAAGCAAGTCCAGTAGTCGGTCCAGTGGCCGTAGCTGCGGCCGGCAGCTGCGGGGGTGGCGATCGGGGCTTTCCCCCCTCGGCCGTAGGAGGGTGGCGAGGCGTTGATCAATACGTGAAGATAGAATCCGATGCTACCCATCCAGCCATTCCGCTCCCCCCCCCCTTGCCCCCTTCCCCCTTTGTCCCCTTGGTTCCTCTCCACCATACGCCAGCTCGACAACGCTACAACCGCGGCTGCCCGGTCCGGCTGAGGGTATCGCGGCTCAATCGACTGATTTGTCACCCACGCATCATTTTCTTCGAAGGAGGGTGGATTTCTGGAAGCTTGTGCTTGGTAGAGAACGCGGTTCGACCCTTGCAGCGTTTCCATTAGTGGTAAAACGTTTAATTCTACCTTGGTATATATATATATATATATATATATATATAGATTTGTGCGCGACTTGTTATTGGTATTCGTGTATGAAAATCGCGGTTATATATATGACTTTATTTGCAACACTCAAACAAGTCGTTGAAAATTCATTCTAGACTCGCGCGCGTAAATACTTGACGAATTTTAATGAATCCATGTATATCCATGTATCCACAGCTCAATGACGCGAGTAATAAATGGACGGCAGTATTTATAGAAAATAGAACGCGTTTTATACTTTATCAAGCGCAGACAATTTAAAATATCTCGAAACTTTCTGTTGGTTAAAACGCTCTTCATTTACACATAGATAAAACAACTCGCCGTACGTGTCGGTTTGCTTTTACATTTTTCAGCCGCGACAAAGTCGGTTGCTTAGAATGCGAAAAAGAAAATTACTAATGAGATATTAGCATAGGGAAAATAACAGGTAATTTAACACGGGGGATTAGTGCGATAGGAGGGTTTAGAATTTTGCAGGGAGGCGGAGGGAAAATGCCAGTCCGGTAACGGGGCTCGCTCTGAAAGGAAAGTTAAATCCCTTTACAGTTTATACGACGAACGCTGGTGTTTCCCAACTTAACTGGTTTAGGGTCATAAACCTCACCCGAGCATGCAGGAAAGCGCATTTATAACTAACGTAACTCGTATCCCGCTTAGCTAAATAATTAAAAGATACGAGAGAAGGCTTGCGTTCCACCCCCGCCCCGCCGCTAACGTTATCACCATTATGACCGAGTCTCAACCCCCTTCAACTGTCACCTATCATGTGCACCTCCATTATCATTATTTCTAACTTTATGATATAAATAGAGAAAAGTAATATTAATGCCCTGTCACTGTTTTATTTCTATCAATACTATCATAAAATATATTTTTATTAATACTATATATTTTTACTACAAAAACTCGGAGCAGTGTTTAGAACAATGTACCAAAATGTCTAAAATATACTTCTCGTTCATATTTATATATCTGAGAGAATACAGTGGGGGAAAAAAAATATAAATTTATTCCTAAAGTGAGAACGAAAATGTTTGCATTTCTGCGAGCGAGTAATGTATCGCGATTGTTAAAAAAAAAAATGTGGAAAGAGGAGAAAGAGAAGAACCTTTTTGATTCATTTACACATCATCGCGCCGAATTAAATCGCGTTGTCGCGATTGAATAAGAATCACGCGGAAAGAAGAGAAACGAGAGATTAGATAAACATAGATTATATACAGGGATGATTTAAGGGAACGGTCATTGGACGAGAATCGGTTTAGCATGCCGCGGTGTAAGAGGCAGGGACCAACGTTAGCTTTATGTTAATCCGGGCTAGCGGCGCTGCGGCTGACAACGATGCTGTCGCTGTTAATATCGCCCGGTGACGTAGTAGTAACTAGTCGCCGGTATACCTGCCGGCCAAACTGTTCTGCGCCGACACAACAGTCTGGGAGCGTACGTGTGGAGTATCCAGCCCGCTGTGGTACGTACTCTCCTATGGTGTACGCTCCGGGGGTGGTATCGCACGATATGGTGTGGCTGTACCACCGGCTAGGGTGGCGACAGGGGTGGCAATCAATATGGGCCTCAACGCAAACACGGCGCCGCTGTTGTACTAACATCAAATAGGCGGATAGCGACCGGTCGCTCGCCTCGTGTGCATTGTCTACTCTACTGCTCTGTATAAACCGACCGCTTTTCGATATTTTTCGCCCGGCTGATCGAGTCGGGTTAACCGTCGCCGATCGAGCCGACCCCGATATCGTGGAGCCTTTGCATCTTTGCGTTAAAAAAAAAAAAAAAAAAGACGCGTTAGTATAAAATAATTTATATAACTGATAATTCAGAGGTATTTAAAAAAATTAATTAACTTTCTTCTCTCAACATCGTAACATTTTCTTTTCAAGAAATTATCGCGCTTCATGTTGTTCGAATTAAGAAGAAGATGATTGTAAAAAGAGATTTCGCATAGCAATATAATTTATTACATACTATAGTAGAATTATATTATATTTATGTATTATATATAGTAGAGTTATATCGACACGTTTAATAACGCCTTAGCAAAGAATGATTTACGAAATGAAAATTGATAGAAACATTTTATGTTGCGCGAATGTATCTATTTTCAACGTCAAAACAATATCGCAGTAAAATACCAATCGTCCACGACATGTATTCCTCTTTTATATAAACGAAGGCAATCTGCCGTACGCTTTTAGAAAACGAGGGGTTGGAAAAAAAGAATAACAAGCAAAACGCGCAGCGAAATTCTAGAGAGCGTCGCACAATAAATTTGAGGATTGTCGAGAATAGGGAGGCTACAAAATTCCGCAGTCGAAATTTTCTTCGACGAAGAAACGGAATCGCGCGCGGGCCGCGGGTCACCGCCGCGCTACGCTGGCCCTCTTCTCCCTCGACAAGGCGAAGCAAAAATTCGACGGCGGGAACAATAGTGAGAAATAAATTATGCAAGATTACAAAGGAGGCAAGCACGGGTCGAGGGGACACTTTATATTATCCGGGGACAGCGGTAGCATAATTGCCACCCAAACCATCCCCGCTTCTTCTCAAACTCCTCTCAGCCGCCATTCTCTCGCCCCGTGTTCCTCGATAACGCCCCCGGAAAATAGAAGAAGACGAAGAAATCCCTCGTTATGAGATGCGAGCTGGTTTCTTGCCCAGCTGTTTTCCGTCCCGCACCACCGTTCTTTAGTAAGATTTCCCCAACGTAAACATACCGTCTCTGGTTCCAGCACGCCACTCCACTCACTTCGCTCCATTCCACTCGATTCGGCCTACCATCCGCACTCCTTCGATCCCACGGAATGGGTTTCGTTTCGCACACCCGTCAACAAGTACGCAGAAATGCGTTTGTACGACTCGTCAACGATAATTAATAACTAATACGAGAGTATCTTTTCTAGTCTCTACTCAAGTAAAACTTTTTTTAATCGATATTAGTTTTTCTCGCGTTCTCTATTAATCACACGGATATAATTATTAATTTTTTAATAAAAACATCTTATGCAGTATTCATAAAATATATGAGTATTTCAATGATTCAACTACAAAAATAGATATTTTGTTTTAGTTGCACAAAAATTTCCAGAATAATCAAATGAAATTATAATCTTGCAAATACTCTAACGTGAAGTGAACTACAAGCTTATTGTCACGAGAGTCTCTTTGTGTATTTTACATTCGTGTCTTCGTTGCCCCAACGTCCTTCGATCTTAATTTACATGCTAAAATCCTTTTTTCTTTTGAATATTAAGAGAACGACTCTTCCAATATTAAAATCGCAGGATCTCTTATTACTCTCGTATTAATTGACGTCATGAAAATCTCTTATCTCGAAAGCTCTTACAATCAATAAATTAGTTAGTGCCTGCCATCTTCACATTCTCACACATTCACTGCCTCTTATACCGACATTTTAACACAAAAAACGAAAAGAGGAATAAAACAAAGCACTACGTATGCAATGCAGGAATATTAAAGCTAGTTGTTACGATGAAGATGGTTTTCTTGGGAGGACAAGGTTGTGAGGGTGATGGAAACGCAAGATGTTAATGAGGCTGGAGGGTTGGCATTCCTAGCGGCCTCCAAGACTTCCAAAGATTTCTCTCTGGTGACGTCAAGATTCTGATCCTCCACGAGTCCTCGTTCAATCTCGACGCGCATGCTTATTTTGAATCTAGTTTTTCTCAAACGTGTATGAGTGATTTATTAAAAATATTACTATTATAAAATCGCAAGAAATAAAGTATTATCAATTTCGATTAAACCGTATCGGAATCATCAAACATCTTGAAAAACGCGTTCGTAAATAATACTACAAAGTGACTTTAACACCAGTTTCTTGGTTGGAATCACATACTTTCATTTTTCCTCTTTTTTTTTCGAGGCACAATGGTGCGTGGTCGCTACCCCTCGTACTCTTAAATTATTGTTGCTCGGGGTGGAGCATACAGCAAGGGCGTATCATCCAACAGATATGATAACCCCAAGCTAGGGGTTGGTTCGATCCAACGGACCAATAACACACTACACGGCAGTCCCATTCATAACCGAATATCATAAAGTACCGCCCATTGAGGAAGAAAATTCTCTTGCGCACTATGATATTGCCGTTCGTATATATTAAATTTATGTCGCTACATTTATGTACAAAATATGAAAGAAGTTTTTTTTTAGAATTTTTTAATTAATTTTAATTAATTCAAACTTTTAACTTGTTTAGTTTGGTATATCAATATTAAAGATATTGATATACCAAACTAAATCTTATAAAGATTTTTTTTTAAACGTTAACAAGCATAAGAAATATTTATATTATATAAATATAAATAAAAATAACTATTTAAGTAGTTTAAAAATAAACTTGTAACAAGAACAATAGTTTTATTTAATTTCCATCATTTTCAATGAGATTTTGTTCTGCAAAAAGAAAAGAAAAAGAACACGCCCAATCGGTGCACAGTTCTCCGTATTATAATTTTCTAAGAGTTCAAGAAGATTGCAAATGTCAAGTACACCGAGTGCTTAAGACGTTTGAGCAGCAATGAGGGGGTGAATTGCGGTGAAAACGTTAGGTCGAAGCAAAGGGGGTATTCGTGAGGAAGAAGGGGAAGGGCGGAGCGGTGAGGGGGTTAAACCAAGAGATAGAGGGTTGCTGTCACAACCACACCAGCCGTTACTTCTGCTCCGGTAAATTCTGCGCTCGCTGGAACATCGGATGATGTTCCGTCCGTTCGTCTGCCTGCGATCGGTTTCTCTGATGCTTCAACGAACGCTTTATTTTCTCTTTTCTTTTCGTCGCCGAGTCATTGCACGAATGACGCTTTTCGTAAATGGTGATACATTCAATAAACGACGAAATGCACTAATTATACGTAAATAATGTATGTGAAAATAATTTTATAATTTATATTTTATAAATTAAAAATAAAAATGCATGTATTATTAATATATAATGTGTATATAACACAATAAAATAGTATAATCTCGTATATAAATAGTTGGAAGAATAAATGTCTACGATCACAACGACAGTTTTATGTATTGTTTATCACAATTGAGTACTAAATTATTGAAAAATAACACGTATATGATAAAGCGGAAAATACGTGCGTGTGTAAGCACGATTAGATAGAATATTATGATTGGGCGCGTCGGATCTTCCGTGCGGCGAGCAAAAACATCCGACACCGAGAGAAGAGGAGCAGACAGAGCGCGGAAATTGCGGTGCGATCTGTTTCAACCTTGAATATCGGCCCCGCGTCGTCGCCCACAAGAGCGTTCAGCCGCATCCCGCGCGCGGAATATCGCCCGTTTAAAAAGGGAAGCGCCGTCAAGCGCACAAGAGAGAGCTTTTCCCTCCTCCCATACGGCGCATCAATTTATACGTAGCGTTGAGAAATCAAGCGAAGGAAGCCCACCCCAAGCGCGCGCGTTGCGCCACGCCGCGTTCTCTCGGTAAGCGGCCCCGTTTATGCGCCGATAGGGATGAAACTCTGAGGGGTGGAAGCTTTGCTTTATACTTATACGAGTTTGGGCTTTCGTGATGTATTCCGACAAGGAGCACGGGATGCGTCTCGATCGCGGAACGAAGAGAGACGGAAGATACGGGCACGTTGGTAGGAAATGGCAAGGCGATGGTAGGGAAAGCAAGCCGAAAGTGGTAGGGGCGGGATAGATATCAAACCGCGATTGCCATTTTTACTCTCGCAATCCGAGCACGCATGGATCTCGACCCTTTGCCGGTCCGGCGCGGCGGTGATTTTAATCCATATCGAGCATCGAGTACGCTGGAGAGAAAAAAAAAGAGCAACGATAAGGAACGATAGGAGGAAAAGTGACGAGAATCTTTTTTTTAACGATATTCTCCCGTTTTTATAGCTGACAGTTATTTACACCTAATAAAATATAATATTTCGCACGTTGCAAATATATATCTCAAATTGATTATCGACACAAGGAAAAGCTGTGCCGATGAAACGGAATGATCGCGCAGAAACTTTCCCTCTTTCATGCCTCGTTCGCTCTTATCGCGAGGATAACTCACTCCTGCCGCTTTGCATGCAACGCTTCACTGATACAGCTTTCGATTAAAAAGGGCGTGCTTGGGTATATTTCCTGTATTTGTATATTTCAATATATTATATTAGAGACAAATATTCGCTTGATATGTTTCGTGCAAAATTTTGTCAATTTTTTTTATAAATAATATCCACAACTTAAATGCATGATAACATTTATGTAGAATATCAACTTTCAAAAAAAGAGAAAGAAACGAAAATTCCTGTTAGAAAATATTACGCTTCGCGTCGGCACGAAAATAATCTGGTCGGAAACGCGATACGCGATACCGTTCAGCAAATATTTCGATAAATCAGCGCGGCCGCGGCGAAAAGCGGCAGCGCGGCGTAGTAGCAAGGTATACAACACATATCTTAACGTCGTATAAATCTCCGACTGGAAAATTACACCAATGCGAGATAGACGGAGAGATCGCGAAAGAAAGGATGAGAAGGAAAGTTTGCGTCGAAGGTGGGCGAGCGGAAGCGTGAGGGAAGGGGGAGGGATAGAAAGCGCGAGAGACTCCCCTCTCGATCGGTAAAGGTGAGGTGGCTCGGAGAGTAGAGGGCGAGGCGAGGCTCGAAGATCCCGGGTTGGGGTAAAGCGTATACTTCCCCTCTCCTTCTCTTCATCCGCTACCCCCTCGCGCTCTGTTGCCGCCTTCTCCTCTACCAATACCTCCGTCACCATCACCACCAACGCTATCCCAAATTCAGTAGTAGTAGCAATAACAGCGACAGCAGCGGCAGCAGCAGCAGCAGCAGTAGCAGCAGCAGCAGCAGCGCCGGCAACGGCGGCAATAGAACGCAGTAGCAACAGCCAACGAAGGCGGTGGCGGTGGCGGTGGTGGCGGCGGCGGCAGTAGCAGCAGCAGCAGCAGCAGCAGCTTTCCCCACTTCAGAAGAAAAGCACTTTCATAAATCTGCCAGCAGATATATGTGCGCACAATTTCCGAGATCCGGCCATTAAAGAGCCGCTCCTCGGCTATACCTCCCTCTCCCCCACTCCACTTCTGCCTCTTCTATCGCCCTGAACCAACCGGTCCACCCTTCTTCTCTTCCTCCGCCGCCACCCCCCCTCCCCCCCCGTCACCCTCCCCCGCCCTCAGCCGCCGAAGCGTCGTGGATATAATGCGGCCGGGAGCCTGAAAGTAATTCTCTCCGTGGTTATATCTTGATCTCATCCCCACTCTCGTCACCACCTACCGCCGCTTCCTCCTTTTCCGCGCTCCAGAGAGCCACCCTCAGAGAGAAACCCTCGAAACCATTGCTATGAAGAATAAACGGCTAAGCAATGCCAGAGCGAGCCCCCGCGATCACCCTTCTCTCCCTCCCCCCCCCTCTCTCTCTCTCTCGTTCTTCTTTGCCCACCGTTCCGCTCCTTTCCACCTGAACCTTCCCCGGCTCACCCCGAGTCGAAAACTCAACGCGTTTAGATAACGTACTGAAATGCCTCACGGCACACTCCGCCGCCTATCCCCTTCTTACCCCCTTCGCGCCTTCATTTCCACCTCCGTGCGCCACGTGGAATTTACCCTTTTCTCGACATTCACGCAGCACGACGGCGAGGGGGGGAGGGTGGGGGGGGAGGGGACGCGCGGGATGAGTATGCCCCGGATATCCCGCGGCGCGGAGTAACACGCTGTAAACAGTTTACTTCTAAATCGGCGAGTTTGCTATATATTTTCAGATAGGGGCTGACTTATGCCCGCCGACGCCCCTGGTAAGCGTCGACCGTTTTTAAAGATTTATCTCGGCGCAATACGCCGACACGAGGGGCTGCGCCACTGCACCGAGCCACAAGCTTTACCGTTGGAAATGTTCCTTCAGAAAAGTTTCGAGAGCTGGTACAGCTTTTATTAGGTTTTATTGTTGTTGAAAAAAAAAAAATACGACACACGATACATATTATCCTGATTTCTTTCGTTAACTGATATTTTGAGAATGAGAATAGAAATAATCTCTCTCTATACTTGTTTAGCATTATTCTTTTAGTTAGATAATTAAAGAAATGTCCGTATATATATATATATATTAATTATTTCGTCTATGCCTGATTGAACAAAGAAGCGGAAACAATTATGATATATTATTAAGATTAATTAGCTCTCTCTGAAAAAGAAATATTATTTATCTCCCCGAATTCTTACTTATTCTTAGCAACCCTGATATCCGATTACGCTCAAGATAATATCTTTTATATATTATTTTACACTTTATAACTTTTTAGTTTTTTAAGTTAATGCAGATATAATTTATATAGATTCATACAGATTAAAAACGAAGTAGAGAATAAAGTTTTAGATTTTCCCGCTCTTTAAAAAACTTAAAAGAGTAGAAAGCATGTCCGATTAAAAATGATATATGATACACATTCATAATTACATCAAACCTCACTAATTTAAGGTCCGAATTATGCAGAATAGAGACAAATGCAAAATATAATAAAATCTATCACAATGATAGGACCATTTCCGGTTATTCGTCAAATAGGATATAATCTATAAAATCGGTAAAAGAATAATGAATGCTGAAGGAAGAGAACTTAAGGATCAAGGCATATATAGAAAGGAAGCGAAATTGCTATCGGCTTCCGGTAACAATAAAATTTGATAAAGAAGGAGAAAGTTTGCAATATACAGCACTCTCGGCTCTCGTTCTCAGTATAGTGATGGAACTTCCGGGCGTAGCAAAATAGAAGAAGAGGGCGAGAGTGGAAAAGGAGAACGCGCTTCTATAAACGCAGCGAGACACCGTTACCTCTAGTCACAACTTTCAACACAGAAAGACGGAACTTTAATCAGACCCAAATCATGTTATTTGTCATTGGATTCATCACAATAGCACAGGATGGATCAATGGCGTGTTTGTACTACTTTAGAAGTCTAATATAAATGTTGAATGTATTATTGCATGTAAGAAATTTTAAGAAACAGAAGGTATAAAGAGAGTATGTTGATATCGAGTTATTTATATTGTAAATAATCTTGTGCGTAAATTACAAATAAATCACATATTAATTAACACAAAATATTCTTTTGTAAATTACTAAACTCATTTATATTTTAATTATATCGTGATTAATTACAAGTATTACTTTTGTAATTCAATATATTTACTGAAATTTATTCTTGCTAAAATATGAATAATTTGTTAAAAATAATAATTATCACAATCAGTATATACTTTTTTAGTATTAAAATGAAAGAACATTTTGCAATGAAAACATTTATAATCTTAAATATAAACATATATAAATATAGCTTGATTATTTAAGATATTATAAAGTAATAAAAAAAATATTTTGTGTCTTTTCTGATTTATGAAATTTTCTTTCTCTGTTCGACAAATCTCATTTGTAACATTTCTCAAAATCCGGCAACATCTGTCGTTGCTTGCGAGTCATTTCAACCTTGAAGAGACGCTCGAAACTAAACAGAACTGACCCAAAGTGCTAAGGACTATCCACGGGTAGGTAAATATGACTCCGCCGGATACGACTCTCACCTGTTTCGTCGTCTGATCTCGGAATCTAATTCAGAGGGAATCGGGGGGTAGTGAGGAAACGGAGAAATGCGAAAATGACGGAAGTGAGGAAGAAAGAATAAGAGCGAGGGAAGAATAAAGCGAGAGGAATATAGTTAGGAAGCAAAGAAAGAGAGAGAGAGAGAGAGAGAGAGAGAGAGAGAGAGAGAGGGAGGGGAGAGAGAGAGAGAGAGAGAGAGAGAGAGAGAGAGAGAGAGAGAGAGAGAGAGAGAGAGAGAGAGAGAGAGAGAGATGAGGAGAAGGTGAAATACATCAAGATTGCATCCCCACTCAACATCGCGGAGGACGAGAGAGGACGTTCTCCCCTTCTCGTGGTCGCTGCAGGGGAACGCGAGGGAGATTGTAGGTGGATGAGGAGGTAAAGGACGACAGGGAGGGTGGGTGACGGTGGTGGTTGTGGCTGAATTCAACGGGGTGTACCGTCTCTGTTGCCAGCCCCGCCCGTCATATTCCGCGAGGGCCAATCCCGCGAGCTCTTTTTATTAGATCCATAAATCCATCATATCGGTCTCACCCCCATGGACCGTACGCCCTCGCGTACTCATTGGTCGGCATTATGATCTCACATCTACGCGGTGATCGCGGAGGGTTTATGTTGATGCGCGCGATCCGCATCCGTCGCGTCTTTTGGCGCATTGCGGACTTTTCTTCACTCCGCCTTGTTATTAATATTGAATTTTTCCGCCGCGAAAAGGGAGAACGCGACGGAACGGCCGGCAAGGCCGAGTAAGCACCCTTCGAGAGAGAGATGAACGCCAAGAACTTGCTCGCGGTGGTGTTCGCGGAGGAGTGGTACGCTCGCTCTCGTGTGTAGGTGGGCTCTCAAAAGGGCATCTATATATGCTGGTGGGGAGCGGGAGAGATGCGCGCGCAAATCTTCCGAGCCTGCCTGCAGACCACTGTCCACTCTTCGCCATCCGACGTTCTTTCCTCATCGTGCGCCCTACGTTCCGGCGGGGCTGACGAGACGTTACTCCCGGAGGGATCGGAAATTTGCTCGGTAATGCGAACCAACACTACGACACAGGAGTCTTTAACGCAATACTTGGAATATGTTATGGAATTTGTCGAAGAAAGAACGTTTAAAAACACGAATGTTTAACTCTAAAAAAAAAAAAACATTTTATATAGACCGATTTAGAGATCGAGATATATTTATATCAAAGAGAGATAAGTCGAGAGCTTTTGTTCGCGAGCTTCTCGCTATTCCGGGAGAAAGTTTGTTCAGAGATAAGAAAATTAATTATGAAAACGAGCACGAGATATCATCGGTAAGATAAATTCATAATTCGAGCATGATCGCGTTGTGTAAGCAGGGGTTGTGTCTCCGTTCCCAGAGAGCTAGTTCTCTTGTCCCCAAGGAGGGCTGCAAGATCGAAAGAAACCGACGATGAGCGGGAAGCGCAGGAGGAGCGGGGAAGACTCGAAGACCATCAGACTGCTTGACGGACGCGAGGATCAATATCCTCCGATACCATACTCCGAAAGCTATATACGAACCCATTTCCACCGCCAATAAAACGCCATACCTACGTGTATTGCGCTATTCGGGCGATTCTCTTCCTGGCCTCCTATTGGCCGTAAAACACTGGTCGGCTGAAAGGTTGAATTTTATCGCGGGGAAAGAAATATCGATGTAAAGGAGAGCAACTCAGGGTGGTGTACGGTATGTACGTATATACAAACGGTCGCGATGCCTGTTGTACATTACGGGAAATGTGTCGGTGAGAAACGCTTCGCGTTCTCCATGATCTCAAAATGAGAAAACGCGTGGCAACGAATGTTTATAATTTTAAAAAAGTATTCATTTCCAAGATTAAAACAAAGCTTGCGAGGTCAGAACGTGGATGTCAGTCCATGTAAACGAGAAATTAATATATAAAATCAATATTTAAAAAATATAGTAAATGAAAAAGATATTTATGTCTTTTAGTTTGCTAATATCTTAATGAAATCTCCATACTCGATAATATATATATATATATTAAAAAATTAAAATTTATTGCCAAGTAAAATTATAAGAACGGTGGTATTTGATGAAAAATCGATATAATATAGAATATAGAAGACAGTATAATGCCTAATCATCTATTCTGTCTTTCTTAAAATATCCATCGATCTAGTTTCAACCGTGTATACACTTAGATATTCCGCAAATGGAATGTCGAGATAAGAGAATCTCGCATGAATATGGATAAGACGCGCTCGTGCGATCCCATTGGGAGATTCGCGGCTCCAATCATAACGCGTACCGATATCACGTAACGCTATGATATGACATTATCATAACGCGGGCGGTTTATTATTGGTCGCGAGTGCGCCCTACTCTATGCTTCTCTCCCCTTCGCTCCTTCCTTTCTTCCGTTCTTCCAGCCACCCCCGTGCCGTGTTCTGTGCCTCGACGCATACGTTTCTCGGTTGGTGAGGTGGGGCACGGAGCAGAGCCCCCCTATTCACCACCCCTCTGCCGCCAACTGCCGCTTCCCCTTCTAGTCCCAACTGCTCTGCCGCCATCTCCCCGCCGTCCCAGCCACCCTCCACCCCCGCCCGAATTATGAGGATCAATACACGAGGAAGCTTGCAAGGGCAGCGCCGACGCTACTCGTTTGTCGACCTTCTTCGAGCGTGGACCTTCTTCGTCTCGCTGGACATCCGTATACGCATCGCGATCGTCGGCCACCTCGCGCGCACCATCGGTCATCGTTTCATTCTAAAATTGTGTCCCTCTTCACGCACGCGTGCATAAATAACGGCCTTCCTTTAGCACGCAGTATTGCAATCGTAGTCTAATTTTTTGCGACACTTTCTCCCCTTTAATTATGATTTATAAAATAATACAAAAAATTATAAAATAAATTTGTTAAATAAGATGTAAAAAGATCTCTGCTTAAAAGCTCTTCAATCACGTTTGTTTTCAACCGTCTTATTTCTCTCGTCGAACATTTGTACGAGTGACGGCGTTGTCCTTACAAAAACTTCCTCACACAACCGACAATCTTTTATTCCAGCATCCTATCTTTTCTACACGCATATATGTATATATATAGAATAGTTATATGTTTTCGCTTAATATATAATGCTGCAATCATATTGGTTTTAATTTCTTATTATATGTTCTTTCTTTTAGAAATGTGTGTAGCTATTTGGTGAAAAAAAAAACTAAAAAAAATTATTAAATTTGTTAAACAAGAAGAGAGAGAAAGAGAGAAAGATGAAAAAGTGTGATTAAAACTTCTTTGACGACAAAGCATATATTCCTATCTAAACTTTATTATCATTCTCATTTACATGTTGCATCATATAAATATCGATTTCACGCTTCAATTTTTTTCTTTTTTTTTGCTTTTAATCTATTCGTATACAAAAATTCACACAAAATTTCTATATATAAAAATCTCGATGCAACTCTCGAATTGTACGGCACAGCAATTGCTACTTTTAATCGAAAGTGATAATGATGATCAATTGTTCACAAGTATCTGATACCTGATATTTTGACGTATAAATTGTTTTAATTGGTTTAGCAATTAGGTCGGTGCATTCAATACAAACGCATGCGCGTACGTAAGCACACATAATTTTTCAGACATTTATATTAAATATACGAGAAAATCCCATTTTGTACTCTCTAAAAAAAATTTTAAAGATATTGCATGTAATTTTTTTTAATAAATGGATGACTTAATCACACGTAAAAATGCAGTTAATTCTTTTCATTTAATTATCTACATTTCTTTTGGAAAAAGCACTAAAGCATAAATTAAAAAATATAAATAAATAAATATTAATGTATGTTATTATGTTTAGTATATATCCATTATATCTATTGCTTCTACAGAATTATATTTCAATCAAAAAATTTCTTGCTCAGTTTAAGATTTGTTTAATTGAAGAAGACTTAAAATAAAAAGTCAGTAAACTTCTCGGAAGAAGAAAATATAGATGATTACATAAAATTATTTTCTTCAATCAAAGTAAAGTGGACTCAGAATTTTAAATTATATAAAATTAATATTGTTTAAAAATAATATTTATATGCAATCATTTCTTCTCTTTTCTTATATAATTAAATTTTGATTTTAATTGGCTCCCTTTCTCTCTCTATTATTAAATGTTAATTATAAATACTGCTAAAAATTCGAAGCTGCCATTAATGATGTTCTCTTTCCTGTATTTTCAAATATCAATACAGATAATGTCATAAAGAAAAATACATAATTTAAATTTTCCCACCCTCTCCGTTTTAGTGGAGTCCATCATATAAAATGCCTACGAAAATTCCTACATATGACAACAGTAAAAGAGAATCAGATACACAAATTCGACACGAAGCACCCGCATGGTCTCATACGTGCATGGCTAGCATTATATCGCAGAACAATCGATACATACCGTCAGCACACGACAGAGCTCGAATTCCCGGCCCCTGTTGGCCGAACTAAGCCAACCGACCCCGCACTACCGCCATTCAACGACCACAAACTGCCTAGTTCTCCAACATCCGCGTGTCACTTTGCATATCTTACAATGCAACGATCATAATTTCAAAACTCTTTAAACTGTTCTCTCTATAAACATCTCGTAAAATTTTTTAAGATATCTTGATTTCTACTTTTAAGGATTGCTCTTTATCGAGGTTCGTTTCTATATATGTATATATGATTTTATATACATATTTACATTAATTATAAAATACACATCAAAATTGTATGTATATGATAAGATTGCATCAGTGATAATAATCCTTTAAATAATTTTTCTTTTCGTTCTCTCTTCTCTCTTTCTATTTTTTTTATCTCCTCTCTTTTCCCTCTTTCTCTCTCTGAGTTTTATATATATATACATATATAAAACTCAGAGAGAGAGAAGAGAGAGGAGGATAAAAAAATAGAAAGAGAGAAGAGAAAAAGAAGAAAAATTATTTAAAGGATTATTATCACTGATGCAATCTTATCATATACATAATTTTGATGTGTATTTTATAATTAATGTAAATATATAAAAATTATATATATCTATACATACATATATTTCTCTCTATTAGATTTTGCCGAACGTTTAAGAATAAAGTTGGAAACGATTGTATCACGCTATATTATTTAACATTCTCGTTAACTTCAACATTTGTTTTAAACATATAATATATACGCTAGTGCATATACAAAACAATTAGCGGGAGCATCTTCTCGGTTACCGGACGTTTATATTCGTTATAATACTCCGTACAGTATATTCTCAGTTAAATGCGACGATCACATCGTAACTCGGAGATGTCGCGAAGAAAGCGTCGTTCCATAGGTAGCGTTTGGAAGGTGCGGTGGTCCGTCAGTCGGGCGAATGGGCGTAAGTGTTCGCCGATGATAGTAGAGAGTAGTGGAGGAAACGGTAGGAACCGTCCGCGGGAAAAAAGGAGAAAAGGGAGTGAATTTTTTATCGGTAAAAACTCCATTAGAGAGAGAGAAGCGACGGTGTTTGTTATTGGTCATCCTCGGGGCGAAGATGGAAGGGTAGCTAGCTAGATAGGTAGGGTAGAGGGCCTTGTCCGGCGCAGAGATATCCATCGATCTGAAGGACGGTAGATCCGCCACCGTCCTCGATTCTTCCCCCTTCTTACATACTATATCCTAGGGAGGAGAATCCTCCCTTTAGCCACCGTCGACTCCTATGAGAGTGAAACGAAGAGAAAAAGAGAGAGAGAGAGAGAGGGAAGGAGAGAGAAAGAGATCGAGGCGTTTTCGCGCCCCCTTCCTGCTACGGGAACTCTACGTACGTACGCAGGCAAGCATCTACAATGTTCCTTTGGCGCGGGTGGTATCAAAGAAATCAATTACCCAGCAACACACACGCGGAGTCCTGCACCCGATCTCCACACGGTCCACCCAACCTAGCCCGTTCTCCACTCTTCCCCACTACAGAGTTAGTACCGAGCACTCACGCCCTCTCCAGGCGTCCATCTTTTCTGGAGTGCCACCCCCCCCCCCCCTGTGCGTCTCACATATTTATTTTATACTGCCCGCGCCTTGTACGACCGTTCCAGAGCCCCGGGATGGAATTCTTTATCAAGTCGCTCTCCCAACGCGGTACTTCCGTCTATTGCTTCGGCCGAACGCGTTCTCGATTGAATCGAAGCGATATCGAACGTCATTTTCGCGAAATCTACGTGCTAGTTTTGATTTCACGATCCAATCATGATTTACGCGTTACGAAATATCATCTATCGTTGATATGATAGAAAAATTGTACATTCTTTTTGGGGAGAAATCAAATACACGAAATATATACTTTTTTATTTTTCGTTCGATTTAATTGCAAATCTAATTGTAAACGTCACGATGCATCATTCTATGAAATAAATCAAATCGATAGAACTCGTTTATTAAATTGCGTCCTTGCAGCAGAATCTCGGAGGGGCAATACATGGTATTAATCTAAACTAAAAATGGTCCTTTGTAGTAAACCGTCGCCTCCGAGAGACAGGCTCGGAATCAAATGGATTGCGAATGGATGGAGAGCAGTGAGATGTAAGAGCGAACGAGAGGAGACAATGATAGTAACAGTGTAAGAGGAAAGGAAGAGAGAAAGAGGGAGAGAGAAGATGGTGGCAGACAACAAAAAAGAGAAGGAAGAGAGAACCGGAGAAAAAGAAAGCCTCAATGTGGCGTGGGAGGATAGAGGACGGCCATCGGAATAGCCTCAACTGGACAGCACGTGGACGACTGGACTACCTACTTTTATATCGTTCGGGAAATAATGGGATTCCCATCATGAAGTGGATTTCCCTTGGGAGCCAGTGGACATCGATGCACCCGTCAAGAGATCCAACGCCATCCGACGCCCGTATCCTCTATCGGTTTCCTACACCCCCGACGTTCATCATTCGTGCCCTCCCGTACTCATTCACCTGTTCGGAGATCGCGTCGCCCCGCGTTACACTTCGTTACATCAGAAAAATGATCGGAGCCAAGTTCAAAGAACCAGACGCCTTGTTATTCTAATTAATTTAATCGGTCAGATTTTTTTTCATATAATAAATCTTTTTTTTTTATTATTATTATTCTCCTGATTCATATATATCATCGCTAAAATTCGAACGAATTGCATAGTGAAACTATAAACTACCTAAATATTTTTATCCAAGTCCGAAATTATTATCATTTTTTTGTGTAAAAAAATCGGGCTCTGATTCGAGCACTTATCGATAACTGGACCGCGGTGTGATTATAAACAGACTGCGAAATTTTATCAATGTCGAGTTTTTTGCCCGAGATGTTTAAACAATACATAAATTCCATAGATTTCATGGAACAATTTTAAATTTGTGATTATTTTAAGTTTTAACGATACAATACCTACACATTTTTCTAATCACCTTTGTGAAAAATCTCATTGTCAGTTTTATACGCGCGAATTATATTATGAAACAAAGTAATTATTTTAATATTGCTATTATAATATCATTTTAATATTGTTATTATTATGAAGATAATCATTAAATAATAATTTTGCAACAATGTTGCAAATTAAGCTTAATATAAAAATTGCGTATTTTATAGAATATATAATTAAAGAATCGATTTTTCCAAAAAATATTTGATATCTAAAATTCTCACATATATGTACATGCACAAATACATACATATATATGTATTTGTATTTATATGTGTTTTATACATATATATATAATATATAACAGAGTTTTGTAATATGCCCCCACATATGATTCATAAAAGTTTATGATTAAAATACACAGAGAATCATTATAGTGCCATCTCTCATCATAATACTGATTAAAATACACAGAGAATCGTTATTATAGTGCCATCTCTCATCATAATATTGCGTTATAGAAAATGATAATAGTGTATGATCGATAAAAACATTTTAGAAAAGAAGAGTTACCTATTGAAACATTATCTCGATAGAAAAAGATCTGTCGATAAATTCTTAATCTAATAATTTTTGCAATATCCTTGGATAAATTATCGATAAGAAAACTACATGACCGACATGGACGATTGCTAAGTATTTGATCACAATACATGAATAGAAAATCATATTTTCAGTGTATAATATTTGATGCATTACATTGATTGGAACAAAACTATCGATTGCTATTTACATATTGCAGAAAGTATAATCGACGCACATAATTATTAAACAACGATATTATATATGTAGACTAACCTGGCGATGATCGTTGTACTCTTTGCTGCGAACGGCAAGGCACGATGTGAAACATGCGAAGAGGATCTCGATCGGATAGAAGCGGCGGATTACAGGAATCACGAGAGTCACTGGCGTATAATAAAACGATTGTACGTGACACTTAACACGCTACGCCGAAAACGCGCGTTCTTTACGAGACATTCGCGCGCGAGGTGTCTTCACATTTTTTTAGGCAGTAACACTCGCGAGAAAATGGCGCGATTTCAATGTACCTGTTGCACGGAAGCGAATCACCCGAATAACGAATATTGACGTATACGATCGATTGCACGCGATATTTGATACACTACGACGAACGCGTTCACTTTACGAAACACTCGCGACGATTTTTCGCGCAGGAGATTCATGTTTTTTTAGGCAGTAACACTCGCGAGGAAAATGGCGCGGTTTCAGTATAACCGTTACACGCAAGCGGATCACCGGCATAATGAATATTGACGTATACGATCGGTTGCACGCGATATTTGATACATTACGACGTACGCGTTCACTTTGCGAAACACTCCCGACGACTTTTTACACAAGATTCACACTTTTGGACAATAATATTCGCGCAAAAATGTGGAGCGGAGCAAAAAGCGACGCGACGCGTACCGTGACTGACCGCGATTTGAAATCGAGTGGACAGCAGTTGCGATTCTCGAAGTATCGAAACGATCGAGATATCGAATTAGCTGCGGGCTGCGGCGATTATTCAAGGTTATGGTTTTATGGTTATAGAGGTTATAACCGGTCTGTGTGAAATGTTTAAACAAATTGTGAGATTATCTACATCGTATAATTCATGTCAAATCTTATCGGGTAGGTAAAATAATTAATAATTATTTCCCTTTCTCTCTTCTACTTAAATATTGCAAAATATTAATTTTAAAAAGTAATGTCTAATTCTATACTCAAGTTATTGACCTATTTAAATTATTATGATATAATCATCTGTATGCATGTTTCTATCACACAATATTACAAAATATTAATTTGAAAAAGTAATATCTAATTCCATACTTAAATTATGATGATATAATCATCTGTATGCATGTTTCTATCACACAGTCATAAACATTTTGTACAGGTACATCGAGAAAAGCTGCCACGGTATATCCCAAAGTGATTCAATGTCAGGATACTCAAGCGTTTGGTACCGCAACTACAGGAAAATGGGATTTATACAGTGCTGTCTGTTTGGAACGCCATCCAGTTGTAATGCAATCAATGCAAGAAATAGAACTAAAGTTTTATAATATTTTAAAGAAGATTGAATATGAGAATAGTTTAAAATGTGATCACGAACTAAGAGTGGAAAGAGAGGAAAAACAGAAAAAATCAAGCGTAGAAAATGTAAATGCAGATAATATTTTAATGCAAACTGCACAGGACTTCGAAGATAGTAGTCAAGAAGAATTGAACAATTTTAAATTTGCGCCAAGAATCACAAGTATGTTGCCAATATTTTCTCAATAATGAAATACAAGACAAAATTTTATATAATAAAAAATATTTTTTTATCTATTAAAATGATCTATACAATATATTAGAAAGAGAGAGAGATTTTTGCATATTTATAAAAATATTAGAAAATTTTGTTACACAATTCATAAATCATATTTTTTTTTATCATAAATAATTCATATCCATTTTTAGAATTTGATGAAGAAAATGCAACATCAACTTTGAAACGGAAATTGGACAAAAATTTACTTTTATTAATACAACAAAAAGTGGGTAATACATATTATTGGATACCTCCTCAAGGTATTCGAAAGGAAGGAGAGACCATGCGACAAGTATGTCTACAATTTTTCTCTGTAATTAATTTTACACACACATACATATATATAATTAATTGTCAAAAACCAAAAACAGTTTGATATAATTTGATGTTATCTTATTTCTTTGCAGACTGCAGAAAGAGCATTACAAGATACATGCGGTACAGAAATAAAAGTAAAGTTTTATGGCAACGCACCTATTGGATTTTATAAATATAAATATCCCAAGAAATTTCATGAACAAGGAATTTGTGGCGCTAAAATATTTTATTTTTTGGCAAAATATGTAGATGGAAATGTTACTAATAATGTAAAATATCAGTGGTTAGATGATACAGAATTAGAAAAAGTTTTACCCCATGGAATGCAAAAAAGTATCTCACAATTTATGGTGTTTACTTAAATATACTACTTTAATAATATAAAATGTCAGAGCTCGTTCTTTTTGACTTTCCTTATTGTCACTATTGTCAATTATTGTAATGATATCAACAATATTACAAATAAGTCCTAAAGTATAAATACGAGGAACAGATTAATGTTAATATTATACTTCATATATATAGCATTTATATGCAATTGTAATTATTAATTTATGTATTTAAATATTTTCTAACAAAATATATTACAAATTGTGCTCCATCATAAAAAAAATATTGTATCACATCAACATATTATTTTCAAACTAAATTTTGGGTGATTTAAAAACAAAAATCAATTAGTTTTTATAAACTTTATTGTTTATAAATATAACTAGATAAAAATTATTTAAAAAATGTTTTACGTACTATAGGTATATCTCAAAATCGTACAGGTCTTTTTCGTCCAGTATATTTATTATCGTCTCTTACTTCTTTTCCTTGTCGTCGTCTCCTTTCTTTCTTTTCTATTATCCATTCTCTACTTTTCTTCAATGATTTACCTCTGGCTTTTTTAATATATTCCCTGTAATGCAAAATTGGCAAAGTTATTAATATTTTATATATTGTAAGATAAAATAGATAAAAAAAAGCATATAATTTAAAATGCAGCTTAAATTGCAAAATACTAGATAATAGATAATAAAAATATAAAAATCGAACCTTTTCGAGTTAGCGATGGTTTGTCTATCTTCAATCTCTGTACCTAGTGCTTTTGGGAGTGGACCAGCTCCCCCGGTCATTAAAACTAAGAACATTTTCTTTGCTTTTGTACTATTTGGGAAATCGACAACCACACCACCAAAAAAGCCAGCTTTTGTAGCTTGTGCAGTAATTAATTCAACTTGTTCACTGTTCTCTGGATAGAACTGTAATACTGCCCTGGCACTTCTTGACAGGCACGCAAATAACGTAGAGAAGAAACAATACAAACGCCTTATAGGATTGTCGAAAGTTTTATTTGCATAGCATAACCACTGCAGCGCAGAGATACTGACAGCGCCATCAAATGTACCAGCCTTAAACGGCAGTCCTTGACCCATATCCCCTAGGATCAAATCGCCATTTGTTTGTCTATGATTAGCTACCTCTGAAAAATAACATATCAACCATATACCTAACGTTACACATAAAGAAAAAATAGTTAATAAAAACAAAATAGAAAGAAAATAGTTAAAAGTAGGAAAATAGTATAGAAAGTATTATAATGAAAAAAAGTTTGTAAAGGACAACTATATTGCATAATAATGAAAAATATTTACCAAGCATAGATGAAGAGATGTCGACACCTATCCATAAGTGTCCCTGATCTTCCAATACGCTACCACTAAGGCCTGATCCACAACCGATATCCAAAAGTAAACAGCTCTGATCCTCGGGTAAAAGAAGAAGTTCTATAGCACGTTCACACATTTGTACTTGGATATCTATCATACGGGTGCTGCAAATATACAGATCTTATTTGTAGAAATAAATGCACAGTAGATGTATGTAATACAAATTTTATATAAGAACATACCTGTGCGTATACTTCTTTGCTTCTGTTTCATTGTAATACTGTCACATATAGAAAAAATATGAAATTAACCTCTTGATTCATCAACATAATTATTTTTAGTAATTATAATCAAAGAAAACACATATAATTAGTATTAATAAATTAATATTTACAACTTACCACCTCAGGTGGTGCCATACGTTCTGGACGCTTAGACATAATGCCTAATATTTTATTTATTTCCTATAATATAGGAGTCTGTGGGTTTATATAAACACACACGTGTTACAGATCTAACCTGAACAAAAACAGTGACGATACATTGTCGATACATAAGTCGATAGGTCGATAAATCGATAAGTCGATACATTGCAAATTGTATGTATGCGCTCCATATATGAATTAGAATAAATCAAGATCGGAATTTATACAACGACTCGTGCGTGACTAATAAAGAAAGGCTCTAAGAAAATGAAAGGTGTCTTTTTTTTTAAATTCTTCACACATACGTAACTTCAGGTGCGCAAGGTTCTTGAAACATAAAGAGAAGTCGTTACTTTATTCTATACCGTGTACAGTAGTTATATTATGAAGTCAAAAATTATATATCAGATACTTACTGTATATATAAATAACTTAAATATATCAAGATTTTTGCACATCTCCACATACACATATTACACTATAAATATTTATATAAATTTAATTCTGTTATATATAAAGTATCATATTACGAAAAATATTTCTATCAAACTGTATCTGCGTTCGTGTACTTTACCCCATTTTTTTTTTTCTTAAAAATAACTTGTACAGTCTCTCTCTTTCCCTGTTTTTCATTTTAATAATTAATAAACAACGAACGTTGAAGAACTTCCATATCTTCTTGCAATTGCAAGTATAACATAATTTTATACGCACAAATACTTCAAGCATAGAGTTCACTTGATGATATTGATATAATACAAATATAATTAAAGGACATCACTTTATTGTGTATAAGTTTATAGGTTCATTTCAGCCATAAATATTATTTATATGATATACAAATACACAATAGACACACGCGATAGTCTATTCTTTCAAAGTCCATTTATATAATATTTACAAAATTTTTAATAACTAGTTTTCGGAAATTCGAGAGAATTCTGCAGTAGTGTAAGCTGCATCCCAAATACGTGAGCAGGTAAAGTTAATGTTAATACAGTTAGAAATTGATAGTTACAAAATGCGTTCTAAGTGCTTACACAATATACTTTATTTGCTCAAATTTTCGAAAACTATTACTAACACTTTTTTTTGCAAATTTACGTTTAATGACGACAATATAGAGTATGATATCGCAATATTTTTAATCATTTTTTGTAAAGACACGATACAAAAGTTCTCACAATGTAATATCTTTCGATTTAATATCTGGCATCGATAAGTGCATGGAAGTTTACACGATAAGAAGTGTTTACAAAGAATTTTATTGACAAATGTAAAAAAAAATCTTCCATATAAGAGTTGATCATTGTCTTTTATCAACAAGAATAATGTAAAAGTATAAAAAAGAAAAAATATTGCTAGAGCCTATAACAAGCTCTATGAAAGGAGTTTAGAGAGGTAATCGATTTACAAAACTTCGATTTTAAATCAGGAAATCTGGTCTTTATTTCCAAAAATATGTCGCCCTCATCTGGACTGTCCAAAACTGCCTGCAAATACAAATAAAAGAAAACTGTGAGAACTTTTTCAGCACATAAACCGCAAAACTTATTCCCAACACAGAGTCCTTTTCGAAATTTGGGAATCTCACTTGTATACAGTTTGTTCAGGATTTTCATTGTAAAATTGAATAAAATTTGATAAAATAAAGATCGTAATAACAAAGATTACACTCTCTTAAAAGATCAAACACTTTATTTAATATGAATAAGGTGTGTATGTGTGTGTGTATGCCTGGGATTTTAGATATACAAAAATTCATATTGCCTAAACTTGAATATATGTCTTCTTCGACAACGCTTGTGATTAAAATATCCCCTCCAATACCCAACTAAACATCTGCCTAGATAAACAAGTTGTAGTCGCGGTGATAGAAGCATCAAATATGGACTATTAAACACAATAGACTTAATCATCCAATTAGAAATATCTTGGGGAAAAATAGGCGAGATAAGAAGTCTTAAAAAGTAAGACTTCAAAATTTCTACAATGACCATTGGGCTTGCGATGGGATAAGAGTACGAACGCATGCTGGGTAATGTAAAACCTGTTGCAATAATAGCGATAAAATATAATCCAACTGCACGGTGCTGCGTTTTTCGCACTTTAATTCTATTTTCCACCCTGTGGTGTGATATTTTAATAATGGTAATATAGTATCACTATATTGTTAGAAATTAAAATAAAAAATAATCTTGATAGCAATCAGTATCAATAATATACCAATGATAGTAATATAATATAATATTTATAGAGTAGTATTACTATTGCAGTAACGATAGAGATAATAATAATGGTAGTAATAATAGCAGCAGCAGCAGCGATATCGATAGCAACAGTAGTGCTAATTACACTAATAGTAATAATAGTTGTACTACTAACTCCTGTAGCGCAACAGATAACTATTTCCGTAACCTACTATTATAATTCAAAATTAATATGAAAACGTTGGAATATTTTGGTTTAGATCGCGTTTACATAAGCGATATAGTTCACCAACTCACTCAATATATACTCACACACCATGAGAGATCGATCAGCTGAGAGCTTCTGTCACTTACTTTTTATTATTATTTTTTTATTATAATGGATTATAGCCAATAGTCGGACTTAGATCAAATCAGCGACATTCATTGGCATTTCATCAATATGCGTATTATAGAATTGCTCGATATCTTTCAAGGTTCGTTTATCTTCTTCTGTCACGAAGTTAATTGCCACACCTTTACGACCAAAACGACCGCCACGACCAATTCTGTAAATAAAGAAAAATATGTTAAATATAAATATATAAACTTTTAGATATATATGAAAAAAATATACATACAGATATAGAAAAGAAATTACATATACATTTGCGATATTATGAAATTCTGATATTGTATGGATATAAAAGCATATGAAATTATTGAATAAATTATATCTTTTTACATGTACAGATTACATTGTTGGTTAGGTACATATTACATTGTGTTGATAATCCTTTAAAATGTATTTGCAACTCGGATTTAAGGAAATAAAATGTTGGGATATGGCATTTGATCTCGAAATCATAGCTGATTATTGAGGATTGGTGAAACTATTTTAAATTTAAAAAAATTGCATATATAAATATAAAATTTACATTTTTCCTTTACATATCTTTATGTTTTATAAATTCTTGCTGTCTTTTTCTATAATTAGTTTTTAATTTTCTGCTCACAAATAAATTATAAACTTATATTAATTTCAAGATCATAATTAAAAATTAATTGTTATTAAACTTACCTATGGATATAATTCTCTCGATTGGAAGGTAAATCATAGTTAATGACGAGCGAGACTTGCTGTACATCAATACCACGTGCCAGAAGATCGGTGGTAATCAGGACTCTGGATGACCCAGTTCGGAATTGTCTCATAATAAGATCGCGCTCTTTCTGCTCCATATCTCCATGCATAGCCGAAACAGTAAAGTCACGTTTATGCATGCTCTCTGTTAACCAATCTACTTTACGCCGTGTATTGCAGAAAATAACAGCCTGAGTAATGCTCAATGTGTCATACAAGTCGCAGAGGGTTTCCAGTTTCCAGTCTTCACGTTCAACGTAAACGAAAAACTGTTTAATTCCCTCTAATGTCAGTTCCTCTTTCTTAACCAAAATACGAATGGGATTTCGCATGAAGCATTTGGATACATCCAATACATCAGCTGGCATTGTCGCAGATAATAATATAACCTGAAAAAGAAAATTACGATTGCATTAGAAATACAAAGACTAAACTCTTACGCAAGAAACCATGTGTGGGTACAATGTGATGATCAATATTTTCTACATTTGATGAAAGAAATAAATAAACTGCATTTATTGAGATGTTATATATAAATAACTATACATGTGTGCAATATAATAGCATCATGCTGTAATAAGTAAATCGTAAATTTTTGCTGCTATCACAGAGATATTAAGAGTGACTAATTGATTTTTAGGACATTATTATTATTATTATTATTAGGAGTGCTATGCCATAATAATTGTTTGCATTTAGGCCACTATTATTTTCATACAAAAGAACACATTTGATGGTAAACAGCGTATGTCAAACCTATAGTGTACATTTGTCAAAAAATGACACTATTATGACGCACCTGTATTTTATAATATATTTGTTAACTCGACTATTATAAGGTATACTGCAACTTTTTCGTCTTGTATGATTTGTGGACTTGTCCAAAAAAGATATTTTCTAATAATTAAAATAAAATTATCTATTAGATGGCAATTGTAATAAAAAATTTACAATGCTCAAAAATATTTTATATATATCTACCTGCACTTCATTAGGTAATAATTTGAATACATCGTGGATTTGATCCTTAAATCCTCGGGAGAGCATTTCATCTGCTTCATCCAGCACGAACAGTTTGATGCTATTTGCCCGAAGCGCTCGTCGACTGATCATATCGTAAACTCTACCGGGCGTACCGACGACCACATGAACACCCTGATCCAATTTTCGCATATCCTCACGTACGTTGGTACCACCGATGCACGCGTGACACTCAGCATGCATAAAATCTCCTAGAGCGATAACAACCTTCTGGATCTGGAAAACAAAGATAAGAAAACATATTAACGTTTTGTTGAAATAAAAAGTAATATTTTTGTTGAAGCAAACGTCTCCCTGACGAGACACTTACTTGTTGAGCTAACTCACGAGTCGGTGCGAGGATCAAGGCCTGGCATTCTTTAAGACTAGTGTCAATTTGTTGAAGTATTGATATCGAGAAAGTCGCAGTTTTCCCAGTACCTGTAAATAATTGAAAATATACAACATTCGTTAGTATAAACTGTGCGATAAAATTTACCCACAAACATTTATTTATTTTTTTTATTATTAATTACATTTTATTTTGCACTAAAATTCCTTACCAGACTGAGCCTGAGCAATAACATCGAGCCCCCTTATACATGGTAGGATGGCACGTTGTTGGATTGCAGATGGTTTTTCAAAGCCATAAGCATATATACCACGTAATAGCTCTTCCTTCAAATTCATTTCATCGAAGTTTTCCACAACCTGTTTAAATTAAAGCATAATATCAGTACAATCAGCAAATCATAATATTTCTAATATATTATACATAGTGTTATATATATGATAATGTAATAACTATATAAAATAAGTTCATAAAATATAATTATAATTATTGTATAATTGCCAGAAAAATCTTTTCATTTTATAAGAATTTTTGAAAATTATACAAAAATGAAGATTATATTTAAAAAATTTCATAAAGTATACGTAGAAAAAATTTTTGGAAACCTAAAGATTCTTTGAAATCTAAAAATTGCACTAGTATAATTAATTCGATAGAAAAACCAATGTAACATAATAATTATTTTAAAAAGTTTTCTTAATAAGATTTGATTGCCTCTATTGCCTCTTACTCATATAGGACATGTAATAAATTTGTTGAAACTTTCTGAAAGCTTTCTAAAAGCTTTTTTATTCAAAGACTAAGAACATTTTCAAAATGCATTAAATCATAAAAAAATATAAATTGCTATCAATATTTGAATATCCAATTATCTCACAAATATTATTTGAATTTATTTTAAAATAATTAAAAATCCAGAAAGTTTTAGATATACAGCAGAAGTTTATTTTAAGAGTAATCTAAAATAAAATAGTACAACATATTTGAATATAGAATTAATTAATACAGTGCAATGCTATCATTTGAAGCAATTTTCTTATTTGTGCAATTAAATTGATAAGTACTTAAATTTTCATAAATATTAAATACTTGACTAATTATTTCTTATTCTTACTAATGATATCAGATAATGGGTAAATACACAAATATATATATATATTTGATAATTTATATTCATATTATCAATATTCATATTCATATGAATCATATACTTTCTACTTCTGAGTGTGTTGTATATGTATAATATATATATATGTATAATATACATATATATATATATATATATATATATATATATATATATATATATATATACACACACACACATATGAGTGTTGCATATGTATTATATATAGATATATATGTATGTATTATATATATATATATATATATATATATATATATATATGTATTTATATATATATATATATATATATATATATATATATATATATATATATTATATATGCAATTACATATGCAACACTCTCAGATGTAGCAAGTATATGATTCATATTGATAATACTAAATTATCAAAGTTTGATAAATCTAAATCATCAAAGTTTGAATGGCGAATAATATATGCTTCTTTCAAACATGTAAGCAGTACAATGTTATTATCTAAAATATTGTAATACAAAATAGCAATGTACTCACAACGTCCCAGTTGGACTCGATGATACCATCAGGGTCCATTCCTGGCGGTCCATCGTATGTTGGTTGCTCGCTTTCACTAGGACCATTTTTTGAATCCCCTGGCCATTGATCGTCATTTCTAAAACACATAAGATATTAATAATTAGAAATATTAACTATATTGGATATAAATATGTATATTGGATATAAATATGTATATTGGATCTAATATATGTAAGCTATAAACTATATTAATAATAATCTTTTTATTAGATCTTTAAACTTTGCAAAGATAAATTGCCAAGAGTGCTTAACATATTTATATAATATATATATTGGTATATATATATATAGAATTTCAGTTATATCTTATTGTGCAAAACATTATTTCTAAAAAATATATATATAAAGAGAAGTAAATAATCTCGAAAAAACTATAATAGAAAACAAAAAGATAAATAGATGATCAAGCTTATTTTATCTCTATGCGAATATACAATCAAAACTCGTGCGGTAAATTTATCAAATATTTCAATAAAAATATCGGTGCATATGTCGGCACTTTGCATCGATGCAAAACTGATATCGCGGTTGCGGCGATCGAGCGATGACAAATCACTTTAAATCCACGTGACCTTGAAAGCCGAACTTTTAAATCGATCTTGTAAAATATGCATCCGTCGAAATTTTACGATGGCCATTTTTACATTTTTACGCGTGCGGGGAGAATAAGTCTGGCACGATAAAAGGTGGGAATTCAGCAGTCCTTGAGGAAAGGCAGCAGACAATTAACTCGCGCGACGAATGCTTTGACAGTGACTCACGCGAAAGCGTGTTCGCGGAAACGCGTATGAGGGGACGTGTTGCTTCGCGCGAGCAACGGGAACATGCGTTGAGCGAACGCGCGGTAGAGACATCGCGGGTCGCAGGTCGGATCGAAAATGCGAATTGATTTTTCGGCGCGAAAAACGTCGAATATTCCATTACGTAATTGCGGATGCAGGACGGGAAAAAAAAAAACGTGCTCGAGTGGCGAAGGCGAGCCTCTTCACCCACGCTAACGGGCATCGAGACGGCACGACACGGCACGGCGTCGGGCCGCCGTCGTCGTCGTCGTCGTCGTCATCCTCGTCGTGCATGCTTGCTCCGAAATAGATTCGCGCGATCTTTATCGCGACGAGGAGGTTAAGCGGCGAACCGACGACAGCGGCGACGACGGCACGCGGTTTCCCTCGTGCCCGTTAAATCATCGCGATGTCGGCAATGTGATAAAAACGAATGCACGCCATGTTGTCAGTCTCGTGTGCCCCATGCACACCGTCCGATCGCGGCACACTATTTTTCACGGACGTATATTAAATCCGCGTACGCGCGAATTTCGCGACGCGCAAGATCCGCGACGGCACCGTCGTCGCCGGAATCGTCGAGCGCGTGAAAACGCGAGCCCGGTTCGCGGTTACGCTGAAAAAACGCTCAACTTACCTTCGTTCTGATGTATGAGACATGTTCAACTCACGAGAGTTCGACAGAAAGGAAGAATCCGAATGGCGTCACGAGATGTACTCTCACTTCCGCCGCGGCGGGGCGCTGCGGTGGTTTCACCGGATTTCGACGAGCCTTTGCGCGCGCACGTTGTCGGCGCTTTTGTAACGGCAGTGCTGATTGCCTCGCATTTTAAAAGCCGATTTGGCGACTTTTCTGGTTCGTATGTAGGATTTTTAAAGGTATATTTTCGTTCGTTGACCGATTATGGCGCATGACGGAAATGACGTACTATTCGTAGCGTCTTGCGGCGCTGTAGTGGGGGTTAAATTGCGGCAAATACAAAAAAATGTGTGTGTCGAGATACACTTTAAATATAAATATACGCTATTTCACAAAATCAATGATTATTAGATTGATTATAATTACACACTTAATTGTTAAAATATATATATTTATTGTCTCTCTTTCTCTCTCTCTCTCTTAGTTCATACACAAAAATTGTACAGTATTGTATTGAATTTCTACATACTGTAATATAATAAACAGAGTAATCCATTTTATTCTATATTTTTGTACTTATACAATTTATATGAAAATATACAAGTGTAAAAAATTTTTTACAATTTTAATTATACTCAACTTATATACGAGTTAAAAAAAACTTCCGAGTATACATTTTAATCTCATATTGTATATCCCAAAACTATCAAATATCTTCTCGAGAATTCTTTTTTATCAAATTAGAAACAATTTTTCCATAGAGAAAATGTCAAAGAAAGTTATCATTTATTGCAGTTTCTAATTTTTAATACTATATACCTTTTTGCAACTAAGAGCTTCAAAAATTATAATTTTATTGAAATAAGGTCACAATTTAAAAATAGTTAAAAAATATAATTTGATTACTTTCCTAAAGTAGTCTTACTAAAGTAGTATTACTTTCCTGAAGTCTTTTGATTTTCTTTCCTAAAGATATAAGGAATCTCTTACTTTCAACTAAGGCAGTCTTGGCATAATCTGTACATTAGAAGTTCCAAATCACTCGAATACATATCTAAATAATAGTGATGCAGTGATCTGTAAGCAATAACAAAGACATTAATTTTTTTCACATCTTAAAATGTTTACCTTATGTAATTAAATTGTTATACCTGATTAAAAATATAATTATAATTTAATTTTTTATATTATATAGTTATATATAATTTCCTCCATTCATGTTTCGTACTAAATTTTCAATCAATTCATATTTAAATTTATACTTAATTACAAAATAATTTGAATATCATGATTTATGAAAAATTCTTAATTATGAAAGATTTCTACATGTTTTATTTATACTTTCTGCAGATACCTTTAGAATTGGAGATCCAGTCATATTCACATAAAGGCACAACCAAGAATTAAAAGCAATGTTGCAATTGGAAAAATCATATATGCACCCATCCGTGGCTGGCAAGTAGAAATTAATATACTAATGTCGTCCATCTCATTATGTTCTATACCATCCTTGGTTGGTATTTCAACGATTATTCTTTCTGCTGACAGTGGACTTAACGAAAATGAGCATTCAGTTGCATTTATACATGATTTAGTCACATTTTCATATTGGAAAGTTGGCTTATATATATCAAAGATCGCATAAATATCATTGGATACAATATCGTTATCGCTATAAAAAATGTAATAATAGTAACCATCTTGTTCCACGTGATGGTTTGCTTGCGTGTGTTTACCACTGAGTAAATAAAAAGTATTAGTACATTGATTTGAAGGTTCAAATTCATGAGCTAATAATATCGCTCCGCCGTAACAATTGAATAAGTCATTCTCAAAACTAGAAACAGCTTCATTAGAATTAGATGTAAAATTTTTATCAGCATTTCCACCATGCTTGATGCCTTGATCTAATAAGGATGGTGGCTTTATAAATTCTTGATTTCTTTTAAATCTTTTGATGTTCATTTCATCTTTCAGCTTTACTTCCTGTCCAACTATATCTCTTCCATCAATTTTATCAGAATGCAATTCTCGTTTTAATTTTTGTATACGCAGTTCTCTGTCTTGGTCTTGCACATGTTTTCTTCTTTGTCTTACTTTTTGATTTTTGTTCTTTCTCATCTTATGGCTCCTAAGGTGTCTTAATTTTCTGGTGCTATTCATGCTTTTTTGTTGATCCATATGTTTCTGAATATAAGATGCTGCAGTATCATACAACGTCTCTAAATCTTTCATCAAACTCTCATCAAACTTATACGACGATGTATTATTATGTGTATTATATGCATTATTATCTGTATTTGTAAGAACTTTCTCATTTCTATTCATAGAATTTTCAGAACTTACATTTACAAGTGGTATATGTACATTGGTAGTGTTATATATATTAATAGGCTCGACCATGATTGATTCTTTAGAATCAATTTCTTGTGCATTTGACTCATATATTATTTTAACCTGTTTGTTTGCACCTGGTAAGTAGATATCTTGTGCTTGCTCCTTATCGATATTGTGTTCTAACAAACCACAAGTACGTAAATTCCTTTCTCCTTTTACCACTAATATAGAGGCTCCTGGAAATCTAAATAAGCATTTTGGTTTATATACACTGTGCTTGTGCAAATAAACAAAATTAGAGAAATTACATTTGTAGATTGTATCTTTAATTTATTGTTACAAATATAATAGTATTATTTTCTTCATTCTTTTTTTTTTACCTTGAACACACAGAGAGTGCTACAGTTGCACCTTTCAGTAAGTAAAATCCCCAATATTCCAATGTATCATCCGGTAAATTCATGCTTTTTTTTAGCCTTATATGCTTTCGTTTAGATGCTATTTCTGGCCGGTGAGCCATTTGAAAAGCATTAAAAGTGTTATTCATTTTTAAAGTGTGTTCCTATGAGAAAAAATGATTTTTTTTAGTCATTATATACATTATTATTATTATAGACACAATTATATATTATCCATACAATCTTATTTAACATTTATATTGATTCATGCATTCTTTTATCACATACAATAAATATATAATTGAAACTTTTTAATATACTTTATATTAAATCTTTTAATAATGACAAATATATATATATATAAAATCATAAAAATAATGACATAATTAAATATTAAACGTTTATTCTTACTGAACAAAATATTGTCGAAATTCCATCGTTGATCTCCATGATATCAGATTCTGTTACAGCATATGCAACATCCGCAAAGGAAATATGCCGCAGATATAAAGGAATTACTATAAACGTGATTGGTAAGATAGCTACCAATGTACAGAAAACTAACACTCTTTTGATACCATGCATTTTTGCTACTCCTACCAATGTTAAATAAATTTGGCAATATTATTAGTTGAAACTACTATTATTAGTTGAAATATAATAAAGCAGAAATTATTTATACATGCAAAAATATAATATACATATCATGTTTTATTGAAGCTGATACTGCAATATGCTACAGATTATATATTCAATTCAAATACAAATGCTTAAATACTAATGCTACTGAATGTTATATTCAAAGTAGAAAGCAAGAAAGCATTTACACACATTTAAAAGTAATTAAATAATAATATATATACATATATATACACAATCTTTATAATTTGAATCGAAATCTTTATAATTTGAATCGAAAAAATTATCATATTAAATTGAGCATAATATATAGAGAATAATTTATAAGAAAAATTACTTTCTCCCGTATGCTTCTCAAATTAAGCTTTGTAAATAAACAGCCTGTTCGTTTTAGAGAGGTTATGTCTTAATTTATTTTTCAAAGAGGCTAGCAGTTTTAACACCCTTCTCCCTTTCTTTACAAACCTCTTCATTTATAAACATCAATAATTGTACTATTTACAATCTTAGCATTTGCAATCTTATATGAAATATATAACGCATATAAACAATTATATGCGTATCGCGTGTGGCATAATTTGAAATTTTAAAAATAATATGTCACCTCTTATGTTATCCGTTTTTCTTTCCAGAGGAAATAATTATAAGTTTCCACTAATATATTATTTGTGAAATTTCAAGATGACAGATTTATACTTACTTCAAATATTAATAAGTGCTAATAGGATCTAACGGAAAAGAGGTTAGGCATTAACGAAGATAAAGATGAAAACTAATGAAAACTGAGCGCTATTGACAGTTTGATAAGGAAAATACACGATTAGGATTCGACCAATGTCGTGTGTGATTCGTCTGTTATATTGAGAAACATATATCTCTACCAATTTTATCATTAATATGCTTACATTCTCAAAGTATGTATTACACTCATCTTTTGTAGATAATACACTTCTTATGGCGATTCACTATTATCGCATTTATCTAATTCGAGTTCACCTCAAATCTTAATCTAAATCTCAAGTCTAAATTAGCACAATTTAAAATGATAAAACTGAATTAGTTACAGGTTGAAAACAAAAAATAAAAATGTGCATTTTTAATTCTTTCTTTAATCTTATCTGAAAAATTACATCTTCAATCATAAGATGTCAATCATACCCATAATGTTATTGTGTGCAACATATATTTTGTATATATTAAATAAAATAAATAATTAAAATATTATCATATACATATTTAAATAATATGTAAATACACGCGCGCGCGCGCATCATACATATAATATGTACATATTATATATAAATCTTTCTTTCAACAAGTTATTTTCTTGCGATAAAAAGAGATTATTACAACAATTATAAAATATATATCCCTGCATTTAAAAAGTAATGCTAATTATTGCATTATAGTAATTTCCTTTGGTAGCAGTGTGAAGTTCAGATATATCAATTTGATTAAATAAAGTTTCTCCAAATAATGTATCTTTATAAACCTAAAATATGAAATAAATATTATTAATTTCTATCACCAACTTTCCACTAAATCATATATACATATCTAATTTATATAAACAAGTCCTTACTTTTAATATTTCACTTGCATCAAATTTTTCTTTAAATTTTGCATGATAATCATGTTTGAATGATGTATTCATTAAAGTAGCGTGTAATTTTATTGTTTCATATTCTTTCTCCATTATACCTGAAAGTAAAAATAAATACAATATCATAAAAGCTAATATTAATAAAAATATAATTGAAAATTTTATAATTAAGAAATTATAATTATTATTTAAATATTTGCACAGTACTGTATATTCTAAAGATTTAATTCTATATATGTTATTTACCTATATCAACAAAGTAATCAGCAATTTTATCAACGAGTTCTTGTAATTTTTCATTGCGCGTAATTTGTGCAAATAAAACTTTAACCTCAGTGGGATCATCATTCATACATGCAACTCCCTGTAATTGTATATTTATTGGCCAAGCTTCTTCAAGAAAAGAACTGGAATAAATTACTTGCAATTAATTATATCCTTTTTTAAAAAAAATCATATACTTGTATAATTTATCATAGAAGTATACCATAAATATCATATTTATGATCAATTATATGTGTAACTTGGGTTTGTATATAATCAATATTATATATGTAAACCGTTGTTATATATTTATATAAATCGATATTTATCTTACTCTATAATTTTTTCTTTACAACTCATGAGAGCATTAACAGCCTGTTTTTTTTCATTGTCATCAAGTAATTTAAGCATTCCAATAGTGAGATGCAACTTAGACGATGCTTGGAAAAGTGTTTCGTCAATATTGTATGCAGTTTTGCCATATTTTTCCAATACATCATCTTTGAAAGAGTTATAATTGTCAATTATTCCCTTTTTATTCAATGGAATAGACAAAAAATGTGTATAACGTATCTTTTTCCTTGAAGTCTCTACTAGTAAATCAATTCTATGTCTTGCGGATATTATAGCTTTATGATCCGCTGCAGTAATAACTGTAGATAAACATATAATATTTAAAAATTATTGTAATAAAAATAGAAATATTTAAAATTAGTTAAATTAATATCATTCTCTCATGTTGACACACAAAAATGTAATGTAAATTATTTTTACCAATATTCCCATCTTTTCCCTTCTTTGGTATATCTATAGTTGCTTTTGTTTCATTTTCCAATTTTTTACGCATCATACCTTTTGTGCCAATTATATACGAGTAGTATATTCTAAAATATTAAAAATTATGTGAATTATTATTATATTCTATTCGATTGCAATTGCTACACTATTCTTGACTCTAAATCTTGACTGTTATTATATTTATGCCAAAATGTGTGACAGAAAAATATATATTTGTGGAAATTCTCACTTGGGTACATAGAAGGTATGTTTGAACCGTCCATTATGAGGCACTATTTCTATACTAGTTTCAGATTCCTCATCTGAACAAACTGACTCTTTGTCCTCCATGTATGGGGCTGATGTATGAATGTTTTTCCAGGCACTACTTTCATAAAATCTATAGCAGCGTCCATTAACCCAAATTAATTCTGGTTCTAACACATCCATTATATAATAAAATGCAATATGTTTTATATGAACACTCCTAAAATTTATATTAAATTGTTAATGAATTTAAACTGTAAATGTAACTAACTTCTTAAAAGATTATAAAATATAATAAAAAATTTAGTTCTTTCTCTTTGTACATGGTTTCCAAATAAGCTAAAATATTATTCTTAATTTTTGTCACTTATAAAAATATAAATTTTATAAAGTGCTACTTAATATATGTATTATCTATTATCTATATATAACATGTACAATATTCAATGTAAGCATTATATCAGCGTTATATAAAGATCTAAAATTAAAGCACATAGTTCCAGCTATAAAAATTTCAATATTTACATAATTATATTAAAAATTACAGTAAAAAGTAGTCTTTAATAAAAGCAGCCACAACGATTGTGTAATAAAGAATTATTAATATAGGATTTTATTGACAGAACAAACACAATTTAAATATTTGTAATAAGTATTGACAATAGGAGATATTTGTTCATAACATTTTTCATTCTCAAATAGTCTATCAACTTTTTATATTCCCAAACATCTCGTGTGTATATGTGTTTGTGTGTAGTGCATTTATAATAATAACTTATTTGGAATTTAAAATATTTGTTTTTATTAGGGTGTCTTCAACTTACTTAAGTTATGTGATACGCATTATGAGAGAATACGTGATAAACTAAATAAACCGATAATTTAGAGAACTGAACACCGCTATTATAAAGATTACTTAAATCTTAGAGTTAGGATCTAATCATCCTGTGCATTTTCAAATGATTTTTTTAATCTTCAGGAACTTAGAATATGATTTCTTAGGTTAAGTAGCTCTATACATATGTAATATGTAGATATGATACTATACAACGTTGTCATACTATTAAAAAGTAATTTATTACGCACTGATATTTAAAAATATTAGTTCGATCAACACAGCGTTCACCTTTTTAATGCATTTAACATTAATGATTTTGCTGATACAAATAGTGACATATAAGATCTGCTCGTTTTACTTGCACTTTCTACACTCAGTTATTCGCTTTCTTTCTCTTCAATGCCTAAATATATGTATATACATCTATCTTATTTCAAATGCAGAAAATTCGACAGAAATGCAAACGAAATAAATAAATTTATTCAACTCCTCAAAAACCAACTTAAATTTTAAGTCAGATATTACATTCATACGATAAAAAGTATGTAGGACTTATTGCTTACTGGATAAAAAATTTATTTTATTATTTGTTTTTAAAGATATCTATGTAAGATTACGATCATTTAACTTCTTTTACACATTTTATTTTTTTTATTCACATATACTTTCTTTCTCCTCATTAGCAGTGTGTACTGACAATTGCATATCTTTAATAAAGTAATGGGTTTTGTGTGTATGTACATTTATACATATTTAGTTTCATATATAATACCATCAAAGTTTTTAAACTTGAACAGATCTCTAATAATGACAGAAGCAGATAAAAAAAGACTTTAAAAACATTGACAGTGTAAATGATAAAAGAAGAAATTGTTCTGTGTAATTAATTTTAATTCTATGGATCTAGCAAAATGTTTTATATTAAATTACATATATTGTTTAAAAAAAAGTTTTGATGACATTTTTATAAACTAATATCCATTCAGTCTAAATCAAGACACAACACTTAAATGTATAAAAAGATCTACAATAAATTATAGTTCTGTGTACTAAATAATAGTGTATACACATATTGGAATTTACATTCTTTCATAAACACATACTTTCTTTTTATACAAAGTTTTCAGTAGTGAAATTCCACTTCACTTTTACTCCCATTCAGATATCATAAATAATTACACACCTATTAGTATACTACAGTATTATGGTGATAGTAACAGGTAATAACATAGCGCATTAATACAAAACTGAACATATATAATCCAAAATCATTAAGTATTATAGTAAATAATGCAAATGATATTTTAAACTTATAAATTAATCTTGGTTTAATGTTGCACAATATCAAAGCAGCAAATAGTAAATTGCTATCTTGCGTTTCAAGTAAACTCTTACAATTGTACAGACGTCCCAGCATCAGTAACAAGTAAGGTATAATAATTGCCTGTAAATATTAACACACGACACATGTAAATTATGAACGTGAATACTTCAATATAAACTAATAGATGAAATTACCTGCCCAAATAAATTATCTAATTTCAGCATTACTAAAATGTTGACAATTCCAGCTAGCAGGATAAAATTGATACGATTGAATAACAATCTACGTAACATAAATTTTGGCTTGGATATTTGTCCCGATAAACATGTACTTCTATCACTAGTGTCATTTAAAAAGTTTTCATGTTCATCGTCGTTAAATCTTGTAGAATCTTGCAATTCTGCCTCTTTATCGATATTACATGTGCCATTTCTGATATTATACTCTTCCAAATCTGTTTCTGTTTTAAGACTGTTGCTTTCCATTCGTGGATTATCATCTGCAAAATATTTTTTAAATGTGTCAATCCAAGCCAAAAATCTATTTATACAACATGTGAGAGGTAAATACATAGAAAAAACTTCTTGTACAAATATCTAAATAGACTGTTTTACATATGGCATGCATAGATTTAAACAAAATTTTTTTTTTTTTTTTTTTTTTTTTTAATATATGTTGGACCGAGCTCATTATCTCAATTCATCACATATAATAATGGCTTACTGTACTAGCATCTAAAGTCAAACTTAAGAAATGGTTTCAACATTCCTGCTTGCTACATACATCAATGTTAAAATTTTTTTTATCATTAGCATATAATAATTCAACCTGATGATAATTATTCAAAATAATGTTTGTCTCTTTGCATCTTTTGGCAAAATAATGTACATTGAGAAGACAAAACAAGCATGCACAAGCATGTATTCATCTAAAAAAACTGTGCCCAAGTGAACTGTGTTCATGTGAATCAAATATTTCTTTCAGTATACATGTGTGCTTTGGAAATTTTTTATTATATTTATTAGTCTTTTTTATTTGTTTGAATTTTATTACTGGATTTTCGCAAAACTTGGAACATGTAGTTATTCTCTTATGTCTTACATCAGATTTGCTTCCATATGCATTTTCTTTTTAACTCATTCGTTATATTTACCCTCAATTTCATCTGCATTATTCCTCGTTGTAATTTTACGTAAACGAATTTCCGAATTTTCCAAGATTCGTCGTCTCCTTGCTTCTCTTCTGGCATTGGTTTCAGCCATCGTTGTATCTAATAATTTCATCTAATATACGATGACAAGCTTTTTTGCAATATGCACTTGTGTAAATTATGCATCAATCGAGAAGGGCTTCAAAGATCAAATAAAACGAATTTGCATTCGTTTGCGGATATTTGTAGAAACAGATGTAAATAAAGGAACGAAACACGCTTCTTTGAAATATTAGGTTAGAGAATGACTTTTAGCGCCGCCCGGAAGTGGCAAACTAAAATGGATCACGTGACGAGTAGTGGAAGTTGATTCGAATCACTGCGGATTTCACACACACACACACACAAATACATTGTGTATTTATAATTCGTAAATTTAATACAAACATATGAGCGCGAGAGAAAAATACATAAGTTGATCTGTTAAAATAACTCGTATTTGCTTCAAGATGACTCGCACAATTGTCGATATCTAAATATAAGATATATAAAATGTTGATAGTCTAATCCATCAGATGTATCTGCTGCTGTCATCATCGTAACAGTTAATCCACGTGGGTTAGTGCAAATTTCTATAAAAAAAGCAGAGGGAAAGAAATGAGATGTTAGTACATGTATGATTCAAGAAGAAAACTTAAAATATTAATATTTGAGGTGAATTTCTCAGAATCCTTATTTAAGGATAATTCAATTGATAATCAAGGAATATTTACATAAGTGATAATTATACATAAATTTATTACATAAAGAAAATATATAATACAGGATACAAACTATATAATATATAAAAATACGAAAATGCTACCTACATCCCGATAACTTTGTTATACAAACGTTACTTATACATAAGATTTAAAATGCAAAATATTGATATTAGAATAGCACCTGTACCAATAAATACATATTCTCTTACCATCTTCCAATTTTTACTGCACTCTTTCAAGACTGTTAAAAATTTTTGCCATACAGAAGCAAAATACTTATGCATCTGTGTATGTAATTCGCGAGGTTGCACTGATTCATTACCATTGCTTATCAATGCATCTGTTGTTGTATTTCTTGAATATTTAATTACATCTCGTAAATTGTTTTTGTCATTGTAAAGTACCAAGCTTCTTGTAGATTTATATTGTTGATCTAAACAAATTGTAAATAAAATGTATTTTTTATGGTTTTAATAATTATATAAAATCTTGAAGCTAATATGATTTTTCTATTACCATTTCTATTAGCATCAGAAATATCTCCATGTGTATACTGTATATCCGTGCCCCAACCTGTTTTAATATTCTCTTTGTTTCGAGTTCTGACATTGGAGAAATCTGTAACAATGTATTCAGGAATTTGCATACTAGATTGGTTGGGGCACTCTGAATCCTATTCTTTGTGTTTACCGATATTGATATCGCGTTTAGATTTAAGAACAGATTTTAGCAATTCTTGATGACCTGCTCGAATCATATTTTCCTCCCATTTCTTTATTTCAGTTTTATATTTTTCTGATAATTGCGCTGCTTCTGCTATATATTTATTTTTAGCTTCCACTGTTAAATTCTTCCATTCTTTACTTATATTCCTCATCCAGTCCTAAAAATATGTAAAAAAAACGAGAAATTATGTACTACTTATCTACTTTTCTTTATAATAACCTTAAAAAAATTAATGTTTTCTCTTTATATACTCTATGAAAAAAAAAACGGAAAGACTTAAATATCTCTTAACAGATTCACATTTTATATATATAGAAACATGAGCAAAAAGGGGAATGGATTTAAAAAATTCACATAAAAATGACAAATTCAATTTAGGAATAATTCAGAAGGTAATTATTTAGAAAATAATAAACCTACGTGCTGTGATATTTGTGAATCTTTGACCATCCTCTTATCCTGCATGAATAAGAAAAAGACAGTTAATGGCCGCTTTGGTTTTCCCAGTTCTGCAAGTTTCTGTCATAAAAATAAAAACATATTACATAAACATATTACATAACCTAATATTTAGATTTTAGTATAAAATTCATCTTGATATAAATACTTGTTTAACTTGGCTCCTTTCTAAAGCATGCTCTTTTTTTATTAATTCTTTTTTTATTAACATCTGCTGATCATCAGTTATTGAATTTTTGTAATCCATTAATTTTTGTTTATACACAGAGCTTTGTTCCGTATATTGCTTTTGTAAATTTTGTTTTACTGTTGGCTCCACTTGTGCCCATTGCTCTGCTACTTTTTTCAAAAGTTCTTTCTGTGTATAATTGGGATATTCTTTATGCAACTTGTCTTTTATAGAAATATAATATTGCATAAATGCATTTAATGGTTTTTTTGGTTTTGGTGGTAAAATGTCTTTTTCTATATTGCGCTTAAGTTTGGATACAATGAGGTCTTGTGTGGTAGCCAATCTCCTATATAATACAAAATTAAAATATTTATTATTTATTAAAATATTTACAAAACTTTAAATTATATTTTAGTTGCTATTTATTTATATACATCTGACATAAAAAGCAAAGATTTAAGAGATAAAATATTATAAACATTTTCTCCCAATTAGGTCACTTTAGGTCTGTTCTTTATAGCTGAACTAGGCTAAACTGACTGTACTAGTTCAGAGTTTATCTTTTTCCTTCCAAGTGGAGTAAAAGCGATAAACCTTAACTAATGCAGCTAGTTCAGCTATAAAGAACAGACCTCTTAATAATATCTATTTTCTCTTATGCATATTTATCAAAATATATTCTGGAACAATAATAACTGTAACGACTAAAGAAGTAAAATCGCTCCTTTATATAATCATAAATTTTAATAATGTATAATTTCTGTACTATCAAAAGAATTTAATATTATATCTCATGGATAGATACATTGTTTCACAGTGTTAAAATTAAAAGCTTGCTAATGTTTACTTTAAAAATCTCTAAATAATCAATCATAATAGAAAATCGATAAAATAATTTGTTTTACCTTGTACATAACAAATTAATGCCATTAATAGGAAATAATAACCTCCAAGTCGTCGTAATCATGATTTATGTGCTTTCAGTATTGTTATCGAGCAGCCTTGATCAATCCTTGATTGTATGTGAACTTTTGTATAGGATTATTCTAATATTCCTAAATGTATCAACGGAAGACAGTTAGAAAATCGAGCTACATTGAGAAATCTTCGTTCACGAATTCCTCTTTTTCTTCTTTTCTTTTTAGACTGTTTTAGACTCGTGGACGTAGTACGCTGAATCAAACACAATAGTTAACCATAGATAGAGGAAACATCGCAGTAGGTAGGTGTTACGAAAAAAAAACGCCGGGATGGTTCCACCGCTCTCAGGTTGCGTTCCAAAATTTACTTCCGTTTGTCCTGATTGGTCAATCATCGATAGAATATGGCGAAACCGCCATATTCAAGAATAAATTTAAAAAACTGATTTTTTCTAAACCGATAGACGGAATTTAATAAGGAAAAAAAATAATAACCATAATAAATTAAAAAATAATAGTATTAATATGATAATTAGGAAAGTATTTGACTAGAAGCAATTATAAATAGTCTTAAATTAAAAAAAAAAAAAAAGAAACTTTTCGCCATAACTCATGTTAACAATATATATTTAATTCTTTATATGAAGTATGTAGCATCGATATTTGCTATTTCTTTTTTCACAAAGGATTTAACGACATCCTTCTCATTGCGACGAAATATATACGCGATTGAGGCGTATAAAAGCGTTTGCTGGCGTTCGCGCATGCGCGAGGTTCGTCCTTTCATCTCTCAACCCTGCTCGTCGCCAGTGTTAATACTGCTAAACCCGGTGTACGTATTGGATTGTGTAGGTCGATCATGATTGGAGCATGCGCTGGCACGCGTCCGTTTGGCTCCTCTCGGCTCGGGGACCGCGAGGTGATTGTCATTCATGATTAGTCGCAGCGTTCCTGACGGGGGTTTGCATCGCGCGTTTCTCTCGCGAGTGTCGGCTTCCAATTTTCTCGCCGTATGGTGTCGTATGTCAAAATACCACGGCTAGCGTTCGCCTGCGAGCTGCACGTCCCGTTGTGCATTCGGTTCCGCTCGGATTGATCGATCGCGAAGAGAGAGACAGAGAGAGTGAGAAAGAGGTTCTCGTCGCCGCACGCGGAGAACCCGTGTTTGCCGCTTTTTCGCACGGATGTACGAGTCTTGTATGTACTTGTACGCACGATGTTACACGCTTCGCCTCTCTCCTGATACCGAGCGAACGTCTCCGTAATAGGAACACCTCCGCCTGGTTCTAACGGATAAGATCGGTAGGTTGCGAATTGAAATTTTTTTTTTCTAACGGGGGAGAAAAATATTGGCGAGCGCAATGCCAAAAATCGATCGCGATGAATTAGCTTCCCGCCGAAGACTCATTCGTCTTCCTTCGTAATTCGAAATCCGCGAAATCGGCTGTTACGAGCTACGGTCTCCGTCACGTTCGATCGTTCGAAAGTGAGAAAAAAGGAAGAAAGGAAGGGATAAGGCGCGAGTGAAGAAAAAAAATGAAATGCTCGAGCGCAAATGCACCTTCCGTGGCGGACATGTCGACGTAATGGCGTCACGACTCTGTCTTCTGCCGGAGATAAATGCAATTTCGCTTTTCTAATCGCCGCCACGGTAGACTTCAGCGATCATTCGCGTGACTTTGGAATATTATTTCCTTCAGAATTTTATATAATCTTAGTTCGTTATAGCGATGTTAAAGCGCGTGTCATGTAACGCTTCATGAATATACGCGGGTATCAATCAATCTGACTTTGATATATATTTTCAATTAGGGTTTAATATATTTCGCGTATATTATGATTAAATCGATTGGAAGAGGAAAGCGTGGATTACATGTTGTATTTTTGTACATGTACTAATTCTTACAAAAAAATTTATAAATTAATTCCGTAAACGTATAAATATAAGCTGGTTATTTCAACCTAGCAATGAATAAGTGTTTAATGAAGTGACCTGTAGGTTAATAGATCAAGTATATGTATACAATATATATGACTATCATATTTGAAATTAATGAACCATATAATACTATAATGCAACATATCTGCTTCACAGAGTTTTTATTTCAAATATTTATTCTTAATGATAAAGTAGATATAAATAAACTAATTTGTTTAATGAAATACTATTTATATTGCATAATCGCAGAGTAAGGAATAATTTACAATTTGTATATTATGTTTGATACTAATTATGTTATATCTTTCTGTTTCAGATGAATATCTTCTAATACCAATTGCATCATAATATTTGATCAGTGGTACGATCGTCGTCATAACATTAATGAGTAGAAGGCTTTGTGCTGGATAAAGGCTTCTTCTACGAATCAACATCGCAGCAACAAATTAGCGGTGAAATGGCAGATGAAGGCAGCGAAGTGAAGTCGGCAGGACCGTCTTCGCCAAGGAGTCCTCAGAGCAGTAGCACCGGTGGAAAACCTAGTAGCCCGCATTCCCCTAGGCAACCAAGACGCGTGAAGCTTACTCAGCAACAATTGGACAGCTTGACAAAGGACGAGCTAGCGGCCAAATGGCATGAACAGGACTTGTATGTGGAGTGTCTAGAAGCCCAGGCGGCAGCTCAGGAAGGTACTGAGATCACACGAGTGAGACCACCTTACTCACATATCTTAAGCGAATTAACGAATGCCAGAACACAACGGTCTTTTATAAGAGACAAGACTCTCATAGGGACGCTAAGCATAGGGTTCATTAGACCAGTGTTTAGGATACTGTCATTAAATTGTCTATTAGGATTAAGGTAATGAGAGAGCTTTAGTAAATAAGTAATACACTGTAGGTATAAAATATCTTTATTTGCTCTCTATGAGAAAGCTCAGTACATGTGTTTGTGCAGTCAGATTGTTTCAATGTATTTGCACAAGTATTAGAAAGATATAAAACTGAGATAATGTTGCGTTTCGTAATATGCGATATAGTGTTGATTGACTCAATTATATATTAATTTTTAAAACTGCATTTGTGATGTGTAGTGCGGATAATTAAATTAAAGATTCATATGTATAGTGACATAAAGCGCGAAAATTCTCAAGGTATCTGTGAGCATAGGTGGAGTGATAGCCATATATATAATATACAAAAAGCTGGGATATATTTATGGCTGAGATATATCCACACTAAATTTTTCTGTGAGCAGTTATATTGTCAGCCGTAAAAAGCATAGTTAGCGGAGTAAAAGTGAATACGGCTGAAATAACAAGTGTTAATGTGTATCAAGAGGCGTCCATTTCTTTGCAAAAAATAAAGATGTGTCTGCCATCAATATTGTGGAAGACACAATTGTCTAGCCCGAAATAACATTTCGTAAGTGCCTGTGCAGTGTATCGCGTATACTTCTGCAGTGTAATAATTATGTCGCCAAATGCAGGACAAGTGTGTGCGCGCGTGCAATTCGAAATACCGAGTTTCTAGTTTACCAAGATGAGATGAAAAGCACAGCGTTTTTATGAGGACGCTGAATATAACGGCTCAGAGGAATAATAAGAATGGATCCGTTTTACCCTTTGGCCAAATTACTGCATTTGGGGTGCGTGAATTTAAATCTCGGTGACGTACGCAACCACAACATTCGCCGTTACCAAAACTGAAACACTGTATTACCTAATTCTATACCATCTGCTCTCCCTTCCTCCTCCTTCCTTTTCAAATCTACATATTTTTATATATATTATCTTTTGTCCTTAAACCTTTTTCCAGTTAGATAACGCAATTTTTAATTAATTGTATTCCTAGACCAATCATCCTTCTACATATTCTCACTATGAATGCAACTTGTGTGCATGCATTTATACCTGCACCATAATGTCCGGATATCAGAAACGAATTTCAAAAGTACAAACCTGTGAATTAAGCCCGGCCGGCGTCTCGTTACAACATCTGTGCCTGCAACAAGTACACGCTTGATTCTTGCGGAAGAAAAGTAACATCCACTCTTGGTCTTGGTGGAAGTACAGAGAATCTCACAAATGGCACGTCGCAACGAGCTACAAAAATCAAAGTATGCGCTAATTAACAATGTCAGTTGTCAGGCAGTCATTGTCACATACTTATGAAAGTATATAGTTTATTTATGCGCACTTAGGTTAAAATTACAAATAGTAATTTTTCACCAATACACACTTGGTTCCAGCAAAAAACTCTCTCTCTCTCTCTCTCTATATATATATATATATATATATATATATATATATATATATATATATATATTTATACATGAAAATTATACAGAATATTTTACACAATTCCACAAATACAGTCCATTTACAGTCTGAGATTTCAAGCACTCTATGTGATTCATAAATTCGTATTTTTTATTATATAAAAATGTGTGTTCTCAAAGAATAGAAAATTATTACTGATTTATTTCAATTTTTACATTTGTAGCTACAAAAAGTTTTTTTTAAATATTTTTAAATATATTATTGATATAAAAAAAAATATATTACAATGGAATTAATGAGGTATATACTTAACTTAATATTTCTTTATAATAAAAATTTTTATTTAATTCTTTTATTTATTATTACTTTAACTGTTTTAAGAAATAATTAACGCTACAGAAAAAATTTTCTTATTCCTATTAAAATGTGGTATGTTTGCATAAAAATGTAGCTAGGAATAGAAATCGTCATAGATTTACTTTTTAATCTCTCAATTTATAAAATTACAAAAATTTACAAAAATTTTAAACCTCTTGTGTACTTATATAAATATTATTTATTTAAATCAAAGTTTATAACTTATATATTCATATTTTCTTGTTTATTTATATACAAAAGGAACAAAAAATTAAATTTACATAAAACATTTTAAAAAAACGTTTATTAAAAAGATTTTGATAAAATATAATAGAAATAATGGCTAGATTTTTTTCCAAACAAAATAAACTGTTGCAGGCTTAAAATAGTTTCAAAGTTCATATATGTATGTATAAATGTATTATACATCTCCTCTATGAAATATATTTCATTAGTTCACTGTAATTATTTTAATATGTAATGAATAATTTTGATGTTTTATAAGAAATATTTTTCTTGTAAGAGATATCGTGTTGAATATATACATTATAAATATTGCAATTTTGAGAAACACATAGATGCCATTGAATATTGAAATTCTAGAAGTATAAAAATTTATAGACTATTCCTTTATAGGTGAACTAGCTTCATTGAGAGAATCCGAAAACAAATACAGACAACAATATGTAGAAGCATCTCACAGGGAGAAGATCTTAGTAAGGAGGCTTGCCTCTAAAGAGCAGGAATTGCAAGAATATATTGTATGTAAACATTCTCAGATACATAAAAATTCTCAGTAAAAATTGTCTTGCAAAACTTATTTTTATATAAACCGATAAATAAAAAAGATCTTTCTTTTCTGTTAGAATCAAATAACTGAAATGAAAGCCACCCAAGCTCCGTCCGCAGCTGCATTAAGATCTGCTCTGTTAGATCCGGCTGTTAATATATTGGTACAGAAATTAAGGCAAGAATTAATAACGACCAAGGGTAAATTAGAGGATACACAAAATGAGCTAAGCGCATGGAAATTTACGCCAGACAGGTCAGAAGAGACTCTAGTATTTATGTATCGAATAAAATATAGTACACTGCTCTTCTCACTAATTATATTTTATTTACAGCAATACAGGGAAAAGATTAATGGCAAAATGTAGATTATTATATCAAGAAAATGAAGAACTTGGTCGTATGATTGCTAGTGGACGTATTGCTAAATTAGAAGGCGAACTTGCCTTACAAAAAAGTTTCAGCGAAGAAGTCAAAAAGTCACAATCAGGTATCCTGTTAAATATTCCTTCATTTACAAACTTGTATAAAGCAATTTTTATAATTACAATTAAAATCGGATCTTTTTTATAATTGAAATGTCTTGAATGTTATACATTTGGAAGCATCATAGAACTTGGACATTTTCTTTCATTTTGCAGAATTAGACGAGTTTCTACAGGATTTAGATGAAGATGTGGAGGGTATGCAAAGTACCATTTACTTCTTACAACAAGAACTGCGCAAGGCTCGAGAATCCGTCACGCTATTACAACAGGAAAATGCAGTATTGAAGACGAATACAAATGAGAGTAATTTATCGAACGGTTTATCACCCCATACACCCCCAATCAAAAAGGAGGAATTGGAAGAAACTCCTGCACCAGATACGAAACCTCCGAAACCGATGGAGGACAGTGATATGTGCAAAGGTGTAAGAACTCCACCGTTAACGTCGCCCCAGAGTGAGCTTACTAGTGTCGAAAGAACAGAACGTGCAGAGAGAAAACTTAATCAATCCGATCACAATGACGAAAGTTCTAGCGACTCCGCGGCATTAATTATTAAGGTTGAAAATGAGGAACTCAGTGATAGAGAAGAGGAGCACGAGGAAAATCGGAACAAGCGAATATTAAGGAGTAAAAGTCACAATAGGAATAGTGGTAAATCAAATGGGGAAGAGGTGCTAACGCGAACAACGCGGGGTAGGGACAGGATAAAGAGGGAGAAAAGTGCAGCCAGTAGTGATGATGAAAGGACGCACAAGAAGAAACGAAGGGAAAGTATTCTTTCTCTCGATTATAATGAAGGCGATGATGATGCATTAGTTTTAACTAATGGCGAGACTCTACAAAGTGATCCAGAATGAACGATATTCTAGGTTGATTTTGAATTATATCCAACCAAAATGTGGTAAAAATCTGCGATATGATTTGACATTTTCTCGTTACTGTGTACAAAATTTTTCAATTAACGCAACGTCGGCTGTTTACAGGACAGTGTTCGAATAAACGAATAATTAGTCATAAAGAAAGAGACGTAATTTCAGTACCTGTATTGGTGATAACTTCAAATGATAAATATTGATATTGTCTCTAAAAATTAACAAACTTGTAAATACTCTTATACTATTAGATTAGTATAAAATTTAAAATTTATGTTTACATTTATGTCAAGTTATTTGCGTATGACCAAATTACAAATTATATTACAAAAACATATTAAATAAATTTGATTATTACCTTATAATTTATATCAACCAAATGTTGTAAAAGAAGTTAGCACAATCAAATTTTGTTCATATTTTGTGAATTTGTAACAACATTTTGTGTAAATCAGTAAAAGTTTGGTTAATCAGTAAAAATAGATGATCCGAAAAATTGTCAAGAATTAATCAAAAACGCCTAACCACATTTTATGTAAACAAATAAATAATCAATACTTTCAGATACATATATGAAAACGCATCTAAATTATATACGTAATATTCCAATATATATATATATATATATATATATATATATATATATATATATGTACTTTTGTGTTGCATGAGACATATCAATCGCGCATAACATGCGTTTTTATTTCCCTTTTTTATTAAATGATTTAAGAGAAAAAAAGTATAAAATAGCAGTACTTTTGACAAAGTACATATATGTGGATTGATTTCACAACTAATATATTAAAAATTGTTAGTCTCAAAAATTGTACGAAGCATTCACATTTTTAATTTCCTAAAAAAATTGTACAAAATTATGTGTGTGAGATATATTTTATAACAATATATATATAAAAGTTTGTTTAAAATTTTTTTTAATTTGTGCTTTCGTTTTTAAAAAGAGAACGCGAATAGAAAGAAATAGAAGATATTAAATACATATAAATTTACATTAAAGAGTAAAATATGTATGATATATATTCCATTCCAAATTTCTATATAGTGCCATTATTATTATTCTTTTTTTTAGCAATCTACTAGAAAGATAACGATAACTTCTAAGTTATAAACTGAAAATAAAGTTTTTTTCATATGCATATTTTGTAATTAAATAGTGTCTTCTTTTTAAATCATTATTTGCTGTATAAACTTATGTTATATGTAAGATATTTTTAACGAATACAATAAGTAAATTTTAAGCTTCTAGAATATAATCCTTTATTTAAAAGTCACCCTGTAACAATAATAGTGTTTAATATACCATTTGATATATCTTATATATTATTAGCATTCATAGTAAATAATAGACAAACACAAAAACGACACAGAATTTGTATAGTCTTTTGGAAGGGTGTATATTGCATCTAGATACGAGCCTGCCGATATCGATCACGTGACGATGACGTCACGCATGCGTACGAGGTACCGCCCGATGGAATTTATTCCGCGATCTTTCTACACTGTTGCAGTTATGGATAATGCGATATTGCAAAAGCCGGTATCGCAAGTATTCAGCAAATAGTTTGCCAATAGTTTGCGCTAGTAGCGCGGTATACTTTGCGTACGCTGACAGTTTGCAGTAGAATCAAGCAGAAACAAAAATAGACCCGTAAAGAGGAGTCATTGAATTATTTTCAAAAATAAAGTCCACTTTTGTACTTTTTCGATCATGTTCGCAGTAAGGCGTATTCTCGTCTCCAATACAATGTAAATATACCAATATCGCTCTTACATTCGCTCCTGTTTTCGTATTATGTAATTCCTAACCTAATACATAACCTTGATATTTCTGCGAAACGCGATGTTTCTTATCTGTAGCGAACTTTTACTCGTGTGTGAGTCGATATTAATTTATATAAGACGATATGTATGTCAGCAATTTATATGAAATAGAATTGACAAAAAAGATGTGCACGAACGAACGTGCGAACAAAATTGTCAAAATTTACTTTATTTTAGATTCTTGATTCTTTTTTCTTGTGCATTTATTTACGACCGGCGAAAAATGTTTTCTGATTTATCTAAAGAAAGATTCCATTTTTTTAACAAACGGATAATATTACCGCAATGTGTTTCAAAAAATAAATTTCATATTCGCTTATCGATATATAATTAACTGTCTACCAGAATTTGTAATCAATTTTTTTATTTGATCGGTATTCTTAAGTATGGTTTTTTGATAATTATTTCTTTGATAAATTGGTAAATTGTAAATTTCTTTGGTAAATTGTAAATTATATAATTATATTAACAAGAAACAGTAAAAATTTGCAAGTTAGATAAAACGCAAGTTTATTCTGTTTATTGTTTATTATGTCTGTTTACATCTATTTATTATATGTTATATGCTTTCTATATATTTCGCATTTCTTATAAATAATGTAATCCAACATGTGCATTATCAGTGGTTGATGCGATTTACAGCAAGGATGTATTTGCGAGATCAAAGCACTCGCTTCCAGATCTGCCATACGATTATAAGGCTCTGGAGCCTATCATAAGCGCAGAGATCATGCAGCTTCATCATTCCAAACATCACGCAACATATGTCAATAACTTGAATGTTGCTGAGGAGAAGCTGAAAGAGGCAGTTGCAAAAGGTGACGTCAACACACAAATTGCTCTGGCCCCAGCCATCAAGTTCAATGGTGGCGGTCATCTCAATCACTCAATCTTCTGGTGCAACCTTTCGCCTTGTGGCGGTGATCCAGATGGTAACAATGAAAAACAGAAAAGAATAATCAATTAGTTACCTAATTAATTTTCAAACATGTATACAAAAAGAATATTTGAGTGAATTAAATTCACTTTGTATGACAGTAAAAAGTAATTTTTAAGGATGTTTATCTTTATAGAGTTCTCTCTTTTTAAAGTTTGAATCAGATTGAGATTATAGTAGGATTCAATCAATTACACTTTACCTTCTAATGACAATATTACTTAAATTATGATAATATTTGTTATTCTCGATTGAATTTTATAATGTACTTTGTATAATTATAATTCATTTCTAATGCACAGTTAATGTCGGTTTTAAGATTTTACAAATTTTTAAATTCTTTATATATGAAATTAAAGTTAGAAATTAGAAATGGAAATAGAAATTCTATATATGAAATTAAAGTTAGAAATAGCTCTGTAAAAAATCCACTTAAACAAATGTGAAGACATTTAAAAATTGCAAAATTTTATTTCTCTTAAAGATAAAAAAAAGGGAAGAAAAATGTATCATAAATTTAAACATTAACAATTACAGATTTTTAAAAAATAATCTGTACATATACATATATAAAAGAGTTAAGTTTAAAATTGAATTTTTAAAATTGTATAATATATTAATATGTTGGAAAGTGTAAAGTACAACTTGTACGGATAATATATTATGTATCTATTCTCCTAGCCACCCTGGTGAAACAGATCGAGAAGGACTTCGGCAGTTTAGAGGAAATGAAGAAACGCTTGTCCGAAACAACTGTGGCAATTCAGGGTTCTGGCTGGGGTTGGCTTGGATATGATCAAAAAGCGAAGTCGCTGAGAATAGTGACTTGCGCGAATCAGGATCCGCTGCAGGCCACAACCGGCCTTATTCCTCTCTTTGGCATCGACGTGTGGGAGCACGCCTATTATTTGCAGTACAAGAATGTACGTCCCGACTATGTGAAAGCGATCTTTGATATTGTCAACTGGAAGGATGTGAACGCACGCTTCAAAACCGCCACCGGCTGCTAAGAGTCAATAGAGACGTTTAGCGCGCTTGAATCTGTTTTGAAATTTGGTGTCGTTTAGAATGACGCTTTTTTTTTAGGGTTGGTATATCGTCACGAACTTTCGTCACGCCCAATTACACGCCTGTGATTTTCTGTATGCTTTTCTTTTTTCCAGGCAGTATCTAAGATTTGTGTAATTATGAACAAGTGACGAGTAAAACAAATGTAAAAAGTACGAGTAACGTTTACTTCGTATCTTATCCTTAGATAGAACGAGACTAAACGTTTTATTTTGGGAATGATATTTCTCATAGATGCACAGTTGTCTTTTTTCTGTTTATACAATTTGTTCCATGTAAAATATGCATTTGTATAATAAATAATCAATGTTTATGTTTCTTTTAAATCACGAAGATATACTCTATACTAATATATTAAATATTGTTGATTATGAAAATATGACATTCAAAAATGATACCATTTCTATTTAGCAGAATATTTGAAAAGCATACATGAAAGATGTTCACAGATATATTTTTTTCCAAATTTTATCAATTCAGCAGAGTAAATTATGGAGTATTTTTTTTATGTAAATTATGGAATATTTCATAAGAATTTATTTTTCATTAACTCACTATAAAAGAATAAATTTTTATGAAAAAGTACTTTTCTATAATTTATTAGCACTAATTTAATAAGCAGAAATAAAAAATTCTTCAATCAAGTAACCTATCAAATATAATTAAATTAATTAAATTTGCGCATACTCCCAAATTTCTCGATATTCGTATTATAAATGTAATACAAATTTACAGAGAAGTGAAAAATTTTTATTTTTGACATTTTAAAGATACCCGCATAGAACATGGATTGCAGAGCATTGTGTAACAATAAGATTTCCCCGACTACCTCAACGGGAAAAACAAGGTTATGTTCGGGAATCAGCGGAAAACTTGTATGAATCATCCAAGTGTCTCGCTCAAGAAGCGTTATTTGTGTGCGCGCGCGCGAGAGATCGTGATCTTTATCCTCATTTATTACGAAGAAAGCGGAGTCTGGACGAGAGCGCAAGTCCGAGAAACGCGCGAGGTCGTGGTTGAAATTGAAAAGGAACGCGAATAGATCAGGAACGGGAGGCGACAGCGTCGCGGTCGCGCCGTTTCGCAGCGCGAAAGAGCAGACGCAGAGGAAAACGGAGGAGGAAAAAGGGCCAGCGTTCTAACATAAGTCGCGCGGCTGCGATAATCGATCGCTCGCTCGCCCTCGCCACGGTCGGGGAAGTAGTGTCGGTCCACCGTGTGGCGTCGCGACGCTCAGCGTGCACGACGCGAGGGACCGTCGTCGCCAGGAACCAGTATGGCCGTAGGAGCCCAGCTGTTTTCACGTCACTGCCTACGTATCTGGTGAGTATCTCGCTCTTCCCGCTCGCGCGTTTCGCGCCACTTCACTTTATATGTGTTCGCGCTAACTTCTCGCGCCTCTCGTTTTCTTGTCGCGATCGCTATTACTCGTCGTCATTACGAGAGTAAGGTTTCGTTGTGCGTGAACGCGCTGCTGTGAACGCGACGTGATAATTATTTATTTAAACGGCCACCGCGTTTTATCGACGAGAGAGGGAGAGAGAGAGAGAGAGCGAGGGTTTCGAAGCGCCGGAACGATCGAATCGCCTTTTTGTTTGTCACTTTGGAGCAAACGTCAAAAATGAACCGTTTCACCTGTAATCTTACGGCATATATCGAAAACGGATCGTGTCGTTCTTCATACTTCAAGGTAAACGTATTATATCTTCGATTTTATCTCCGATCTTTATATGTATGTCTGATTTTAAACTGCGCATATTAATACTCTCGATATATGTAACTTGAAATTTCATCAAGTTACATATATATACATATAAATGAATTACACATAAGAATTTTTGAGAAAGTGAGTCAGGCTGAAACACTTTGTAATCGAAATTATCGAAAGGAATTATCGAGATGGAATCTGCCAAGTGTATATATATATGTCTCAGATTTTCTGCATTATATTTATTTGCAAAAACGATTTCTGCTGTCGGAAGCCATCACAGTTTCGCGATTAGTGATACAGGAAGGTCGGTTGAATTTTTTGTGTATATACTTATTCTGAGCGATTCATGTTGCGCATTAAGGGGTGTTAAAATACAAGGATGAGATATTGGAACAAGAAATGAATATGAATTTTCACGGTGTATTGTTGCATAAAGCAACAATTAGGAACAGATATATATTGCTTTTCGCTTTATTCTTAATCATTCGCAATGTTAGTGTATTTTGCGTATTCTGTGGTAGACGTGAAATCAATAGTCAAAATAGAATGGAGAGGGGACAGAAAAAATTAAAAAGCCAAAAACGATATCGTGTTATTTTCATTGAACAGTGTAAGAAGTGAAATCGAACGGCTCGACATTTAGAAAAAAGTGAAGAAAAGAATATCCTATTTAACGTTTCGCCATTGTTGTGTTGTGTGGCTATATTCATCCGTTTTATTCATACTGTGCGTTATCTGGGTTGCTGGTTGCTTCGTGTGATTATCGATTCGTGTTTCTTTTTTATTTACTTATTATTAAATGTGCCTATCGTATCGTTGAGGATCTTTATCTTAAAAAGGGATATTAGAAAAATATATTCAACATCGAGAGAATATGTGTCTTGTTGAAAATTGATAACATTAGAGAGATTGTAATCTTTATTTTTTATATCCATAAAAAATGATCATGAAAAAAATAAACGCCGTTCTTTCGCGTATTTTTCATTAAATTCTCTAAGAATAATATAGTTTAATTAATATTCGACATAAAATAATGTTTATTTTATTTTTGAAATTGAAATTTGAATCGAAGAATAATATTGTATGAGCGTAAATGTAATTCACTGTGCATTTGAGAGATAATCGATTAATCACAAATTTGATTGACATTTTCATTTGGCGAAAAACGAAATGCAATATAGACGGACATTTGTTAAATAATGTCCAACCGGTCGAGGATTAAGCTTGTACTTGAATTGGTAATTCGTATATTAATTACGATTATTACAATTCGATAAATGTTAAAATTGATTATATGGTCATTTTAATTTTATGACTGTGCTTTACAATATTTTATTTATTCGAGCTCGTAAAAAAAAAAAAAAAAAAAAATTATTTCTACAGAAATTTATAAGTGAAAAACTAACTTCATTTTTTTTGTCAGGGAAGAATTAACTTCAAATTTGTTCCACCAATTTGTAACACCAATCTGCGATCAATCTGTCCCCTCATTCTCGTTACGTTTTGACCCTTTTAGCTCCCGTCACAGATCGTTATAGATATAGATAGTGAGTACCTCCAGATTGACTGAAGCGAAATGGCATGAGGATAACGATTTGAACAAGGGCGGAAGGAGTACAAAGAACATTGAAGGGTTCGCAAAGGTTACGACAGGCCATAGGCAACATTTCGTGATAAAAAGTGTGGGGTCTAAGGTAGGTCAGTAGTAATCGATGTTTCGAGTATCGTAATTACTGAATTCGTTAACGACTCGATATTTTGGATGACACGTGTATAATTTCTGACATTCCGTAATGATGGGATTATACGTCGATTAACTCTTCGATTAAAGCGCGTTTGAATATTGTAAGCGAAAATTCAGTTGTCAGTCACCTTGAATTTTCTCCTTCAATTAAATTTACGTTAAGAAAGAGTTAATGCCTAATCCTTATAATACTAAAATTTTAAATAATAGCTTCTAGATAATTGTTTTATATCACCATACGTATATCAATACATTGAAATGAGAATGAGCGATACTATTTTATTACTTATGAAATAAAAGAAAAAGTGAATATTGTATATAATATATTTCATATAGAATTGTCGTCCTTAGAGATTATTTACTAAATTCGGAAACCAATAAGATTATTTACGAAATTCGGAACCATTTTTTGTTAACAAATATGTCAGTATTCGATTAGACATATAAATTGCTTTTGACCCAATTAAACAATTCAAATGGATGATAAATTAAAATGAAATTGGAGAAACGTGTGGATAAAATAAACAAAAAATAAAAATTTATTATTGAATATTTTAAATTGACTTTTAAGAAGCTATTAGAAAGTAAAACAGTTTGAATTTTAATAAGATTAAATTTTAATAAGATTAAATTTAATAAGATTTTGGTCTGATATGTTATTAAAAATACAGATGTCATGAAAATAGATGACATCCAATATTTTCAGAAATTGAAATCACTTTGAATTATACAAAGCAGCAGTAGCTAAAACCGACTGCTCCAATTTTCAAACATTCTTATAAAATTGGAGGTATAAAATATTCTGGTATAAAATTTTGGTATAAAATATTCTCACTTAAAAATTTTTTTGCATACATAAGGCATGCGGAAGGCATCACATATTTTTCGCATATATGTATGTATATATTTTCTCTTTCTTCAACAAAAATGTCAGATTTAAAAAATTGAAAGATCTCAGCCTTGTAAAACAATAAAATCTTTCTGCAAATTTTTAGAGGACTCGAATGCTAAAAAGTTATTAGAAAAGAGGAATTTTTTCCAAGGAAAAATTGACTTCAAATTGGTCAAGGAATCCTTATAAGGAAGTGCGAGGGGGAGAGCTATGAGTCATTTCCACATATACATATCATCTTATTCAATAATCTTGTTTTATAGAGCAAGCGAGCTACCAATTTTGATGAGACTCATTCGTTAATTTGACTCGACTCGTGAAATTTTCCGTATAATCCGAAATTTCATTCTCGGAAATGCGTTCCTCGAAACGGTCGACGCGGCGACGCCGGGCGTCGCGTCGCGCGGCGGACACGTTATATGTTAATAATTCGCCCTCGGAACGGCGCGTCGGTGTCGAAAAGGGGATGATTTTTGTTTAGTTAATCGACGTTGACGTCGAAGGAAAAGAGAGAGAGAGAGAAAGACAGAGAAAGAGAGAGAGAGCCAACTTTTGCGAGCGTGTGTGTGTTTGCGCGCGCGGTACCGTCGGCGATGTCGTCGTGGATATCTTTTACTTATTGATTGCTCCGTGGAAATTGGCCGGCGCCGCCTGCGTCGCATCGGTCGATCGTCGGGTTGCAGGCTGACGTCACTCGGGGTGCCTTCGCGGGCTATTGATTTTCTCCCTCTAGACGCGACGCGATTGGTCCATAAACCGAGAAAGCGGCCAGAGAAAACGGCCCTGGACCACCACGGTGTTGTCGATCGACGCGCGCAATCCTCCACCCGTCGCGCGCGTCGATGTGCTTCATCTGTGTGTGTGTGTGCCTGTCTGTATACGTATACATGTATGAGCGTTTACACGTGTAAACTCGTGCGCAGATGTGTGGGCGGCCACGTTGATTCGAATCCAACCACCACCCCTAGTGCTATGCCGGTATCGCGATGCCGCTCGAGGGTTTCATAGGAAGAACGTAGATGGAAACGCGTTCCGGGGGCGTAAACCGTCATCGAATCGCATTCGGAGAACGCACGGAGGGTGACGCGCGCTTTCATCCTGCTGGAGGTAAGCCGTGTCGAACGGGACGAACGATTAATCGGCTTCGTAATGTCCCGGAACACGGACTCATCCACAGCTTGATGGTCGATCACGCACATCGGTGAATCTACATGCCGCTACCTTCTGGAGGGCGCGGGGTGACCTCCAAAGAATTCCTTCATTTCGCAAAATGAGATTTCCCGCTAGAATGCCGCGACGTGAATGAAATTCATCGAATACCGCTGAATTTTATGTAATTTCGGCGAGATTGCCGAATACCAATGCGCATTCTAATCTTTTTCATATTTATATATAATTTATATATGTATATATACATGTATAAATTATATATAAATATAAAAAAAATAGAATGCGCATTGGTATATAAATCTAAAAAAATTATATATGTATGTGTAATCAATGCGGAATTGTCGATCGATAGTCAATCATAGACTTGGCACGAGACACTATTGTGTCAGATGAGAATGTTCTCTTTATAGGTATATAACGTGTATGAGTTATATACATACAGTATACTGTATGTCTGTATGGAACTTTTATCGCAACATGAGGGTAGCATGCATAAGGATGATCTCTTTACCCTTCCATCTCCAATAGATAATGCTCATGCATCTCAATGCGAAGGTCGTTTAAACATTTTTCCATGGATAGAACATTCAATTTGAACATTGTGCGTCATTCTAAGATCTTCCAAAGATTTTTTGGGGGTGAGAAACGGTTTCATAGAATGATTCCCATCGCATAAGTAAGAGCATTTTTATGCTCGATTTCTGAAATCGAATCTCTGACAATGAAATTATAGAATAGGCCTGATTATGTGCGATTAATTCTTAGTTAACGAAGTATTATACTCCAAATGCAATAAGTAAATCAATCACTATCCGATTAAAAAAAATATATATATTTAGAACGCACTGATATCCATGCTCGACATTTTCGCTTCTAAACATACATACAATGTATAAGCTGTTATAAAAGCTGAAAGGTAATAATAACCGATGTCTCTCTTATATACGATGACATGTTTAATGCATTCATTCGATTCACGACACGATAAATTGTTTGTGCACTGTGTAATGTAAAGTCACATGTCACATAAAAGCGCGAGGTAAAAAGATATCTAAAGAACATATCAAAAATATCTGCGATATTATTGGTCTTGTTTAACATCCCTTTGTATTTTTGCCCTATTTAAAAAATTAGTTGGACTTACAAATTCGCGACAAATTTGCGGAATATTTGGCGCATTTTTAACACAACTTGTCAAGTCTATTTTTTTTTGTATCAATTTTTACGGAAATAATTGATTAAGGAAGTAAGCTAACTAGTAGCTGGAATTAACTAAAATTCTCTCTCTTAGGTTACGATCTAAATACGTACAATCGGACGTTTAATAAAAAATTTATTTAATTATTTCAGTTTTTTATTTATAAATAACATTTATTTTATCTCTTGATCTTCTGCTTTTTTTTTTTAGCAAGTTTGACGTCTATCATTTTAAACGGGTCATACGAAAAATTTAATAAATGTTCACGCGTATTGAAGATTTATTAGTTGTGCCAAATAAAAACGTCCGATTGATCTCACTTCACATAACGACATTACCACTGCTGATTTTAATTTTACAATTTAGATATAAAAACGATCCGAATAGCATTCAATTGGCTTCGGGTTTGATGAATTTGCGAGTGTGGACAAAAAAATTACCATTATTAACAGAAACATATTTCTTATCTTATATAATATCTGATCTCAGTATAATTTAATAAGTAAGATTTTTTTAATAAGTGCGTATTAAATATATTTTACTAATTTCTTAATGTCGGAGTCTGTCTCTCTGCATCAATTCACAAATGCAATCTCTCTTTGATGGTATCTAAGAATTCAAGAAAAAGTCGAGATTGCCTCGTAATCTCGAGATTCACTCGTACAATGTATCATGCGATGCTATCATTCGCGATCTAAATATATTAAAAAAAAAAAAAAAAAAAAAAAACAAGTCGAGGTTTTAAAAGAGTCTTTATATGTACAGGTAGTTCATGATCTGCGCGATAATATCTGAAATATCTGCTATTCAGCGGCGTAATTAGATCAACGTGCACTCGGGTGTTAAGTCCACCCTTCGCTCCCCTATACATGCACGCGTGCACACGCTCTGCTTTCTTCTTCTTCGAAGAATAGGCGGTGTAAGTTTACTCTTGGAATGAAAAACAACTCTGGTAAATTAGATTGCGAATGTCGAGATAATTTGATGGATTTTGACAACCGCGTTCTAATTAGCTCCCACTGCCTTTTCTCCTAAAGCAGATCGGCGTTACTTAGTGGAAGATATTTGCGTTCGCGGGTGCTTTGTTTCTCGTATCACATCCAGCGAGGAAATCATGAGTTGCGCGCGTGGCAGGGAGCGAATATTACAACCCTTACGACCGCCTACGAGGCATTCGCGCGTGGTTTGTAGCTACCTACCCTCGTCTCTCTATCCCCCCTTAGTGGTTAAAATACGGCACGGTAACTCGAGACACGGGCTGCGACTAGGGATACTTTAATTTAATAGGATACAGGTATATTTATTTTTTTTTTTTTTTTATCCAGGAATATTATACATGGGCGATAAAACATTTGATAGGGGTAAACAACCCGCTTTATAGAGCTGATTTTGAACATAAATTTAACAATGAGCCAACGATATAATTTGTACCTACGCTGTTTCTCTCTTTTAAACTATTTTTTTTTTTCAAAAAATGCGAAAATAAATAACGATAGCGTACAATAAATTACGAGGTAGAGCAGTGTAAATATAAAGTTCAAATTCAATGAATATATAGTTCAAATTAAAATTCAATGATTTGTTTACTTTAATTATTGTACAGTTTTAAAATTAGATAATTGTATAATATATATGACGAAAAAGGAGAATATATTTATTCGCGCAAACGTAAAAATACAGAAAATAATATAATATAAATGAAAAAAGAAGCTTTGAATTCAATTTTAAAACTAATTTTATAATTATGATCTGTCTTTTAAGAATATCGTCTTTTAAGAATAGTGTCTTTTAAGAATCTCTTTGCTCAAATAGACATCAATACCACCGGAAGATAATTCTAGAGAAAGAGAGAGCGAAAGAATCGAAATAATATCAATTGCTTCTATTAATTGCTATTAATTAAAATTATAGCAAAAAGAATGCTTTTCCTGGAAATATCGAGAAAAATATCGATATTCATACTGGTTCGAAGGGGGCAGAGAAGTATCAGTACCCTACTAAACTTAAGTATCCCTACTCTAGACACGAGTCCGTGTCCCCGACAACGACGACGACGACGACGACGACGACGACGACGACGACGACGGAGCAGCAGAGCAGCACGCAGGCGCCCGCGGTTTACGTCGTCAGTACTCGCCACAAACGGGGTAACAACGGGGGTGGCGTTGCAACACGGCGAAGCGAGTTCGCCAAAGTTCGCTCGGTAGACAGACAGGCAGGCAGTCGAGCTGTAATTCGTATGGGGTGCGCGGGTGTACACGCGTGAGTGTTGTTACGCGGGCGAACGCGCTATAATGTCAGCTTACGGAGGTTTCGTGGATCGCGGATCGTCCAGCGGATGGCCGACGTAGTGACGTATAGTGAATCAACGTGAAGCAATCGCGCCGCGATACCACTTCTCGGTCCGTGGGAGAAAGAGTCGACCTTTCCTTCCGTGAGGTCATTTCGCGGGAGGCTCTCCTCGAAGTTTGCATCTCCTTTTTCTTCTCGCCCCTCGCCGAGACGAGAGAACGAACGGCGCTCCCCCAAAAGGTAAGACCCCGACCACCGTATTCCTCTCCGAACGTGCGGACGATCGATCGTAAAAATCCACATATACGCTGTTCCTCGTCTCCGCCCCTTCCGGACCTTCCTCCGCGAACACTACTCGGACGCCGTCGTATCGATCACACCGCTGCCGTGATGGTGTTTTGTACGTCAATTACGAGAGTGGCCTCGCAGAAGGGATGTCTTCTTGAAATCCGATGACGTCGAACGTCATTCCTATGGTTCTCTTCCCTGTGCGTATCGTGCACCCTCGAGCCTCTCTCGCATCCTGATAGAATCTACCTGCGATTTCAGGTGTTCTATATGTGAACTCGCGACGAACGTAGGCGCTGCTAAATTGATATCAGAGTTTCTTTAACTCTCATTTCAATATTTTTCACTATGCCGATGAAAAATATGCCTTGTAATATATTTAACTTGATTATTTCATGCATCATATGACGCGATATGTTATACGTTTCTATCTCTCTTGCTAATAGTAATTGAAATATTTTTTTTTAAACATGTTCTTCTTTCGATTACCTAATTTAATGAAACGCATCGTTTCATTGAATAATCTTTTTTGCAAATCTCAATTGTGAAAATCTGTATAGGACATCTCAAATATTTTAATGAAAGTATTGAAAGATCTAAATCTAAATTTCGTTTTCGTTAAAAAAAAAAATAACTTGGTTAAAAAAAAGTAACAAAGAGTATAAAATAAAAAATACTATATGAGAGAATTGATTTTCATGAATAGTGCAAATGTTAAATACTTAAAAGCTCTAACTGTTTGATTATACTTGTGTGTGATTTATGAGAATTTTCAAGAAAATATAATTACAGATAACTCATTTGCAAGCATAATTATACATGTTTCTAGACTTTCTCATTCATTTTTTCTTATATAACAGCAATATTGCGAAGTTTTATTGTGGAAACGAATAATTTGACATTTGAAAAATGGGTTTGTGTGAATTATTCTTTTTTTCAAGGAATTTATGTCCATTTTCTTCAGATATTCACAAGTTAGATGTAATCTCATTTTTTGCATAATATGACTTCTCCAGCTTCTCACGAATAGATGACGCGCGCGCGCGGTTACTAATTAATTATTCTTCCGATAAAATCTACGTATTTCTGTACGGATCAATGACCCGTGCTATGCTTCAACGACATTTGTAAATGTAAGAATCGTTATTATATGTATACATTTTACTGGTTTATTACTGTATTGATTTTATCCTGATCTTTTTCGCTGTACGATTCGTGAATAGAAATTTGTTATTTTCGAGTTTCAATTAAATAAGATATACGTTTTTCTAAAAAAAGAATTCATTCATTGCTGATTCACGATCTAATAACATTTTTGAAAGATATAATGTAAAACGCACATTTGTGTGTGTGTAAATTAAAATTATACGAAGCATGAAATATATGAATTTTATATATAATCCTTGAAAATAATCTGGTACATACAAAATAATTAATTCATTGTCAGTGATTTATGTCAACGATTAATGCGATTCTGTTTGTGTGAAAGATATTCTGTAGGTCAAATAGAAACCGTGAAAACTACATTTTTGTTCTTTTTTTATTCACTTCTATATATGTGAAAAAGTGTTATAAATAATATATTTATTAATAATTTTCAAATATATATTCTTAAAGAAATATATGAAGACTAAATTCCATAATTGCTTTTCGATTGTTCACTTGCAATAAATAATGTTCTTTTGAAATATGCAATTGCTTAGATAAAATAATATTTCAATTATTTAAGAGATAAATTAATATCTTCAAATACGTCGATTGAGATTAAATATTAATGAATTTATAATATGACCTTTTACTTGCAAGAATTTCTATTGACCTTTTACTCGCAAGAAGATCTTTCTTGTCTGAAAGATGTGAACTTTGACTTAAGAAATTTACCGGCTATGCTATTATAATTGCTATATTAATTGTTTTGAAAATGGAGTACTATTAATAAATTCGACGATGACATTACAATAATCGAAATAAAATTTTTGTTGCAGAGAGTCGAGCGAGAGGAAGTTATCGCCAGCACCGCCGCCGGCTTTATCCGACGCTAAGTTAAAGAAAAACAAGAAAAATGTCGTCGGTTAAGGTGGCGGTGAGGGTACGACCCTTCAACCATCGCGAAATCAGTCGTCAGGCACAATGTATCATAGATATGACGGGGAGTACCACTTGTAAGTTTCTGACTCGTAATTTAAACCGGCAACGCGTAAATTTACGATGCTATATCCGCTATTTTTACGTTACAGCCATAGTGAATCCTAAAGCCTCACCAGGAAGCAAAGAGGCTGTCAAAAGCTTCAATTATGATTATTCCTACTTTTCTATGGACGTAAGTGTATCTTTTTTTCATTTTAATGAGCGATATTAAGGTGATATTATTATGTTTATTTCATGATTAATTTGATGTTTGTGCAGCCAAACGATGAGAACTATTCATCTCAGCTCATGGTTTACAAGGATATCGGTGAAGAAATGTTGGAACACGCCTTTGAAGGTAGATATTAATACATGGATATTAATACGTGGGAAGTTTTCAAATCTTTTTTTAACGAGTCATTAAAAAAAAATAACTGAGCAAATTCGTGTTTAAAAACGTATGAATATTGCAATAGTTTTTGTATGAGAAATAACTGTAATGTATAGTCATATGTTATATCAATGACTAACATTAACATGATTTCTCAATCAAAATTTATTGAAACCACATAATTATTTTTTTTTTTCAAAAAAAATTGATTTCAAAAAGAAATTGAAGGATTAATTTGTACATTTTATTATAGACGTTATACAGTTTATTTTGTTTTGTGACACAGGTTATAACGTTTGCATTTTTGCGTACGGTCAAACTGGCGCCGGTAAATCTTACACCATGATGGGTAAGCAGGAAGATGGACAGGAGGGAATAATACCACAGATTTGCAAGGATCTGTTTAGGAAAATCAGCTATACGTCTAACGAGCGATTGAAGTATTCGGTAGAAGTGAGTTATATGGAAATCTATTGCGAGAGGGTGCGCGATTTGTTGAATCCGAAAAACAGAGGGAATCTTCGAGTAAGGGAACACCCTCTCTATGGACCTTACGTCGAAGACCTTTCCAAATTGGCCGTACTGTCGTACGAAGACATTCACGATCTCATAGACGAGGGTAACAAGGCCAGGTTAGTCTACACACACACACAAACATACTAGTCATTTATATAAATTCCTTCTGTAATATGCTGTATAATACGTCATTGGAAATCATACTGCAATCATTCCAGGACTGTCGCAGCGACAAACATGAACGAAACATCCAGCAGATCGCACGCTGTTTTCACTATATTCTTCACACAACAACAACAGGACTGCATCACCGGTTTAATGACAGAGAAAGTTAGTAAAATATCGCTGGTTGATCTGGCTGGATCCGAGAGAGCCGATTCAACGGGCGCGAAAGGCACACGACTAAAGGAAGGGGCTAATATTAACAAGAGTCTGACAACTCTCGGAAAGGTTATCAGTGCCCTAGCTGAAATTGTAAGTATCGTATCTTGTTCAAATCTTTGCGTCATATTAAGTATTGAATATATCGTTTATTTATATCGCTATTACGCATTTATTTGCTGCTTTTTCGCGGATTGTTAGGCGGTAAGTTTATTGAAATTAAAATTAAAGTTTAGGGAACAAATTAATTACAAGTAATATATAATGGTTTTTTTATGTGAATTTTTGTTTCTTTATAGGCAACGAAAAAGAAGAAGAAAGCTGATTTCATACCATACAGAGATTCGGTTTTAACATGGTTATTACGAGAGAATTTGGGTGGAAATTCGAAAACTGCTATGATCGCAGCAATTAGCCCTGCTGACATCAATTACGATGAGACACTATCAACCTTACGGTAAGAGATTTTAATTGTTATATATATTTTCAACTAATTTTCATCAAAGTTTGAATTAAAATGTTAAAGCGATTAATTATTTTGATCTAAAAGACTTTTGTTTTATTTATAGATATGCGGACCGAGCGAAACAGATCGTTTGCAAGGCCGTGGTCAACGAAGACGCGAATGCCAGACTTATCAGAGAACTCAAAGAAGAAATACAGAAACTACGGGAACTTTTAAAACAGGAAGGCATCGACGTACAAGAAGGTAAAGGTATCATTTTTTTAGTAAGTCCAGAAATTAATATAAAAATTGGATTTTATATATATATATATATATATATATATATATATATATATATATATAAAGCTTTTTATTATTGAAAGCATACGAGACGAGGACAGACTGAATAAAGTTTAATGAGTAATTAAAAATGCAAATATAAATATTCCTCTAATTAGAATCTCTTAATAAATTCACAGGATATGTATAATTATATATAATTAGTATCGTCGTAAATATATGACTCTCATTTTATCTATTATGCTAATTGTCGATCGTGTTTTCTACAATTTAAATATAGATTACATAGCAATATTACTCTCACAGGAATCAACATACGTGTCATATAAAACTACCAGAATTCTTGGTTGCTATAAATTAATTGCCATTGCACAGCGCGCGACAGAGACAATAATCCATTCACATAGTATTTTTTTCTTTGTTTCTCCTTGCGCTCGACGTAGGGCCAGATGGCAAAGTTACGTACGAAAAGAAAGAATCTAGTAAGTAAAAATGCTAACAATCCATACAACAGCAAAGAATACAGCCAAGACAGGCATCGTCCATCTCTTGCGCCTCTTTCGTAGACATTTTATTATTTTTCTTTGGTTTATGCGCTTATATTTTACTGTCAAGCGCAAAATATACTTATCAGTGGTTCTTCTTTTGTACGTTTGCTTCACGAATTTTCTTTGTCTTCATTTAATGTACGTATCTGTCCTGTTAATACCTATCGCGCGATTACGCTTCCCTCCCTTCATGTCCGGTACAATTAGCAACTTGCGATAATTCTCAAGGTTTATATGAAATTAATGCAATCAATGCTGTGTAAATCGATAATCGATTATGCTTGTATTGTTTGCAAGAAAAAGAATATGTGAATTGAATAAATAAAATAACAATAAAATGTGTTATATTATGGAAGAGTGAAAATATTATATGTAAAAACAATATATATGAAGATGTTAAAAAAAGTCGATCGAATTTATAATTGAAAATATATACAATAGATATCGAACGGCGATACACATTAGATCATGATTATACACATTTAGATCATGCTCGGTGCTCTGTAAAACGCACCACAATTTATTCGAGTTATATTTCTAAAGCTTGAAAAGGATTAATTAATTAGCAACATGATATGTAAACTCTACAGCTTCTGGAATATGTCTCTTCATCTACGCCACTGCTTTAATTATGGCTTTTGATGTTTACATTACGATACACACGATACCGACTCTGACGCTGGCTTGCCATTTTAAGTATTTTACGATTTCTCGCCTCTTGACGATCCTTATTTTGCAGGGGACGAAATTATCAGAACGAACAAGCGAAACGAAGAGGACACCAAGGAGACTCGGTCGAGGCTCTCCTCCCATGCTACATCTACTATCGCCGAAGAGGCGGTTGATCAATTGCAAGCGTCTGAAAAATTAATCGCAGGTAACTGGGATTATTCTAACGTATACTTTTGTTATTTTTACCTCGTAATATATGCGACGCACAGAGATTGATAAGTCGTTTCATTTATATTCATATTCATTTTAACTAATTTTTAATCAATTTTATTCTCCGTTTCAGAATTGAACGAAACGTGGGAAGAGAAGTTGAAGCGAACCGAATCGATTCGCCTGCAACGCGAAGCGGTATTCGCCGAGATGGGGGTCGCTGTGAAAGAGGATGGCGTCACAGTGGGTGTATTCTCGCCGAAGAAGACACCGCACTTGGTAAATCTGAACGAGGATCCTCTCATGTCAGAATGTCTGATCTACTACATCAAGGACGGATTTACGCGCATCGGTAGCGCCGAGGCGATTATACCCCAGGATGTTCAGCTATGCGGCCCGCACATACTCAGCGAGCACTGCGTTTTCGAAAATCACGAGGGCATCATAACTCTCATACCGAAGAAAGGAGCTTTGATCTATGTCAATGGCCGCGAAGTGACCGAACCGCTTGTTCTAACGACTGGTTCGCGTGTTATTCTGGGAAAGAGCCACGTTTTCCGATTTAATCATCCCGATCAAGGTAAAGCTGTAAAATATTTGAAATGTGTGCGATTTAAGAAGTTACAGATATTTACTAGAGAGAATGTACGAGTAAAATACCGTGTATTTCTTGTCGTTCAATTATACAGTACGCGAACGAATAGCGAACGGATCGCCGGCGGAAACTCCTGGCAACAATGAACCAGTCGCAGACTGGGACTTTGCGCAGGTTGAGTTGTTAGAAAAACAGGGTATCGATCTAAAGGTTGAAATGGAGAAGAGATTGCTTGTATTGGAGGAACAGTTCCGTAAAGAAAAGGAGGAAGCTGATCAGCTGTTTGAGGAGCAACGAAAGGTACGCATACGAATACATACGTGATCCTTCTTCAATTCGTATATACATTATTACGATTGACGATTGCTTCTATGAATAGAGCTACGAAGCGCGGATAGACGCATTACAGAGGCAGGTGGAGGAACAAAGTATGACGATGTCTATGTACAGCAGTTACACGCCGGAAGACTTCAACAACATCGAGGAAGACATTTTCGGTGAGTATGGAAAATACAATCGCTCTTCGGATGTCTAACATATTTTGGTATAGCTTGCCCGATCGATTGGGCGTTTTTCTCTTACCTTCCACTCCGTAACACTCCAAATGTTGTTTACCACACCATTGACATATGAAAGTTTACTGCATGCGACGGAGCTTACTCACTTGTCGATAGGATATAGCATATTCTCTTAACGAAGTAAAATCGGTATTATTTTATGAAATGCTTGGCTTCTCTCTGACTGTTTTGCCTGGTAATGGCTTGCATTTCAGTCAACCCATTGTTTGACGCAGAGAGCAACTGGACCGAGAGAGAGTTTCAACTGGCCGCTTGGGCCTTCCGCAAGTGGAAATATCATCAGTTCACGAGTTTACGGGACGATCTTTGGGGCAACGCGATATTCCTTAAAGAGGCTAATGCCATATCCGTTGAACTAAAAAAGAAGGTACAGTCGCGGACGTATAACGGAAAACTTTAGTACGACTCTTCTTCGACTGGTGTCTTTGACTTTTGCACTAATGTATCCTCGAAATTCTTTCGGATATGAACTTTTCCCGCATATTCCCGATGCGAATAACGAAAATTACGTTTACGTGATCTGCGTGTAATCTATGCGTGTGAACGCGTTTTTACTGTGATATTTCTATGCAGAATTATTATCATGTGTTTTACAAAAACGGCACTCCTTGTTATCGTTAAATTCGTATTTTCAAAAAAAAGAACACCTATGAAAAAGAATTTTTGTTTTGCATAGTGGATCTTGCTGCATTAATTTTCTCTCTTTTAGGTTCAATTTCAATTTACTTTACTCACGGACACCCTTTACTCGCCGCTACCTCATGATCTTTTACCCGTTATGGATGACGAAGAGGAGGATGAGAGGCCGTTTCCACGCACGATCGTTGCTGTCGAAGTCCAGGATACGAAAAATGGTGCTACGCATTACTGGACACTAGACAAGCTAAGGTTTGCTTTATATTTATTTTATATTTTACTATAGCTTCTTCAATTAGAACATTCGAGGGAGAGAGAGGTATAAGTGAAACGCACATATCCTATACTTCTAAAAAAAGGAAATAAGTTTATCATAATTAATCATCTTTTGAGAAGAAGTTAACGATATTTTCTATTAAATAATTTTGTAATTAAATTATAATTGAATTATACATATACATATATGTATATCACTAAATTTGTACATCCAGCATGTTCTACAATTATCATGCAATTATTTATTTCTATAACCGAAATAAAACCTCTTCATGCAACGCGTTTGATAGTCTCTTTTGTTTCGTTACTAATGCACGAATGCACTTCTTGCGCGCTTAATGAAAACTATGTCTTGAAGATTACCTTAATATGTCGGAAACTAAACAATCTTGTGACAATATCCGTATCATCGCGAGATGATCAAAAATTCTTCCAGGCGCACATCGCACATCGTAATCGCGTAAGATGCTTAAAGTTACACTCGTTATTCAAGCAAAATCGCGGCTTATCTCTATTAGATCGATTCGACATTCGGATAGAGAGCGCATAAAAAAAGGACGCACAGCGAAGTAATACATGTTGACTTGTAGACAGCGCTTGGAGCTGATGCGACACGTGTACAACGAGGACTCGAGCCCCAGCACTCCGGAGGCCAAAGAGGATATTTTCCAATGCCTTACAGTCTACTCTAATCCGAAGTTCTCGCTCGCAAATCTTTTGCCTTCGAGGTTGGTGCGCGAGGCTCTCCTCTTATCGCCATGTTAACACGCTTTACGCCCGGCCTCGAAGAACTTTTCATTATCTGGCCGCAAGAGTCGTGCGTTTTATCGCCGTGCGTTTTTTGTCATTTTTTCGCTCTTTCTGTCTTGTGAGAGGCTTTCTCGATATGGCAACCTCTGATGCTCGCCGGTGCAAGAAGCGCGAAACCGAGCTTTGCACTTGGAGCTCGCAAACGTTCGATCGACGACTCTGCATGATTTTTTTTTTTTTTTAATTCGTAGCCTAACGTGACGAATCGGATCGAATAGATATGTATGAGCTCCCTTCCCCTTTCCCCGCAAAAATTTACGCCATCGCGTTTATTATACGCAGCACCGCTTCTGCTGCTGTGAAGAACATTTCTATGCTGTCTGAATATGAGAAGAATGTCTCTTCACATTCTGTGCACGTCAAACACCATCACACATCTTCTTTATTATCTCCTGCTGAGCTCGTGTCCTCACCATTTCGCTTTTCAACTTTATCATGCACGTGTATATCCGATTAGATTGCGATACAGCATACAGCATACAGCTCGATTAAGAAAGCGATGAAAAAAAAATAACGTCAAACAGACGTGAAAAGAAATTCTAAAATTCTATATCTTATAACAAATATGTGTATATACTTCGATATTTTTTATCAATTATTTAAGTCATCAATTATTTATCACTTATTATTGTTAAATAATACGTTTCATATTGTGAGAACAAAATTTCTTGATGGAAGAAATTGTTCCGATTATTGCAACTACGCGAATATTATTCTCATTGAAACAATTTTCCAATAAAGTACATATACATATATGAAAAGGCCAAAGAGGTTAAATCCTGAAGATATACTTGAAGAAGTTCATCCGAAGAAATTTTTGATGAAGCAACACGTTTTGATGATTTATAACACACCAGTTGTGATCACATTTACATAACTGTTTCTTATATGGAACTCGTAATAGATAATAATTCTTTCTGTTTTTCAGACAAAGGTTGGAGCTGATGCGCGAGATGTATCACAACGAGGCCGAGCTCTCGCCCACATCTCCGGATTTCAATATCGAATCCATTACGGGAGGCGATCCGTTTTACGATCGATTCCCGTGGTTCCGCATGGTCGGCAGGTAAACGAACATAATTAGTATCAGGATTTTTAATTAAATTTACTAAAATAACTCGTTATCGTTACCGCTATTCAAAAAATGAATTATAATTTTTTTAACATTATTACAAAACTAATATACATATCAAACATATAAAATTTACATTTTTTAAACTTTTTTTTTTATATTAAAATGTAATAAAAGCGACACAATTTCGATATTGATATCGATATAAAGTGTATAATATAAATTTGATGATAATTTTAAATCTTAATAAATAGAAAAAAATAAATATATCGAAGTATTTCGTTACAAACGAAATTTGTAACGTTTGTTACTTTGCAATCCCGATTAAGATATAATGCTATGACCTCTTTCTGCTTTTCTGTGTGTTTTTTTTTAATAATACTCATATGATTCCATATCTAATTTTAGAGCCTTCGTGTATCTGAGCAATCTCATGTATCCGGTGCCGTTGATTCACAAAGTAGCCATCGTGAACGAGAAGGGCGACGTTAAGGGTTACTTGCGGGTTGCTGTACAAGCCGTAGTTGGTACGTAATCCGTAGCCATGCCGTTATCGTTTCGTGTCCGTATCGTGTATAAGACGTGCATAAGGAACCCTTCTTCCAGAAGAGGAAAACAGCGAATACTCGAGTGGCGTCAGACAATCAGCACGAATCTCTTTTGAGGACGATCTCTTTGGCGGACACAAGCACAACAAACGCAACACACTTTTGACTCAAACTCTGGAGAAGAATCGGCAAATCATGCTGCACGAGGAGCGCGTGGTCGAGGGACACAACGAGATCAATCAGAAGGACATGAAGGATGAGGATGATATAGGAGACGCTGACAGTGGCAGAGGCGACAGCTCGGTTTCGAGCGACATGAAGGAGGAGGAGTTGCCGGATCATTTGCAACCTGGCGCGGAATTCACTTTCAGGGTAACGGTCCTACAAGCTATGGGTATTTCTACAGAGTACGCTGACATTTTCTGTCAATTCAAGTAAGTACGGCCTGTATTTCAACTTATTTTAAACATGATATGTAAACACACACTGCAAATGCAATTGTTTTCGCAGCTTCCTACATAGACACGACGAAGCTTTCTCGACAGAGCCGGTGAAGAACACAGGCAAGGGCAATCCGCCCGGATTTTATCACGTACAAAACGTAAGTGTCGTCGAGAACCATCTTGTTTCAGATTATCACAGAGAGAGAGAGAGTTTTATCCGAATTAGATTATGTGTAATATTTTTTTATTTTGATACACAGATTACGGTCACTGTTACCAAATCCTTCTTGGAATATTTGAAGACGCAACCTATCGTCTTCGAAGTGTTTGGTCATTATCAACAACATCCGTTACACAAGGACGCGAAGCTGGAATAGTAAGTGTTAGAAAATTGCTCTAATTTTATTATATATTTTACTTGCAAGAACATTTCTCATATAAAAACACATTTATGTGTATTCACGTAGCAGCGTACGACAACCACCGAAGAGGATGCTTCCGCCTTCCATACCGATCAGCCAACCGGTTCGTTCGCCGAAATTCGGCAGCGTTCTGCCGTCACCCAGCACGTCTCACGTGCACGCCAAGTACGATGTGTTGGTGTGGTTCGAGATCTGCGAATTGGCGCCGAACGGCGAGTACGTGCCGTCGGTGGTGGATCACAGCGACGATCTGCCGTGTCGCGGATTGTTTCTGCTTCACCAGGGTATACAGCGACGTATACGAATCACCATTGTGCACGAACCGGCTTCCGAATTGAGATGGAAGGATGTGCGCGAGCTCGTGGTCGGCCGTATCCGAAATACTCCGGAACCCGAGGAAGAGGATAACGACTCGTCTGTGCTCTCGTTGGGCCTGTTCCCCGGCGAGTATCTCGAGATTCCCGGTGACGATCGCACCATGTTCAGATTCGAAGCAGCCTGGGACAGCTCCCTGCACAATTCGACTCTGCTCAATCGAGTCACATCTTACGGAGAGCAAATCTTCATGACCATTTCCGCGTATCTCGAGGTACGTATCAGAGATATACTTAAATCGTTTTTTTTTTTAGAAGTATTTTTTAGAGACGTTATCTCTTATCTTGTATCGATTATTTAGCTGGAGAACTGTGGAAGACCTGCAATCATCACGAAAGATCTGAGCATGATCATCTACGGAAGGGACGCAAGAGTCGGCCCGCGTTCGCTTAAACACCTGTTTAGCGGCAGCTATCGCAATCAAGAAGCGAATCGACTCAGCGGCGTCTACGAACTGGTGCTACGTCGTTCTTCGGAAGCAGGTAGCCCAGGTTTGTTATGTCTAACCATAGTGTAGTCCCGTGTTTCACTTGATATTACACATTATGCTGGAATTCTCAATTCAAACTATATATTTCATCTTCTCCGGAGAGCACTTGTGTAATCTTTATCTAAATGTATATATATGTATCTGAAAGCTATATCTCTCGGATAGATTCAGTGATTGGTAAAAACGTAATTTTAATATTTGAAATCCAAGGATATTATTCTCTTTTCGATATCATTCTCCAGTTTGAAAAAAAAAAAGAAGAAGCAATGTTCCAATATTATAAACGTTGATCATTTTAGTTCTATAAGATATTAATTAAACATGACAATACACTATAAGCAAGCAACTTACTATCTTTCAATATAACAAAGTTCCTTAAAATATTTTTTACGTAAATGATAGATGTTTTATATTTTCTCATACTTTTGGCTCTTCCCTTTATCTTTCGCTCGATACCTATCCCTTTTCCTTCCCTATTTATTTGTAGGAGTTCAAAGACGTCAACGTCGCGTCTTGGACACGAGTTCCACGTATGTCAGGGGCGAGGAGAATCTACATGGATGGAGACCGCGCGGAGACAGTCTTATATTTGATCATCAGTGGGAGCTCGAGAAGTTGACGAGGCTAGAAGAAGTGGAAAGAGTGCGGCACACACTGTTGTTGCGGGAGAAACTTGGCATTGACAAAGTACCCTTCTGCAATAAACCTCTACACGATTTCACGAAGAGCGAAAAGGTAGCTGCGTATTATCCTACGTTTATTAAAATATACGCGATACACGATAATATATACAATTTCTCTGATACGTCTCAGGACGTATGTAACATGGTGGCAAAGGCCACGAACGAACCACACGCCAGCCCAGTGAAGCTGAAACGCTCGACCAGTAAAGACGTTTACGAACCCTGGGAAATGACCGAGAGGGAGCGCGAATTGACGACCAAGTATATTAAACTCATCCAAGGAAGAATCCCGAGCAAGGAACCGATATTACTTGCCGATGTTTCGCCCGGGGAGGACACCATAGCCGATCTATCCGCGTCTATGATGTCCTCGGTCATATCGTCCTCGTCTCAAGAGTCAGTATATGCGAGAGCTAGCGATTTCTTAAAGCAGGTAACCCTTCCTGCATGCCTTGTGAGTGCTCTTGCTAGTAGCGGTTGTCCATGCTTCGCTTCATCGTTCCTCTTTAGAACAAGATAGGCAATGTGATATTCCCGGAAGTTGAAAAAAAGCAATACTCAATTCGTTCATTACCAATTTTGCAATTTTGATCCGATATATGCTACATAAATTCGATATAAATACATTAAATATGGATGAAAGCACCGAGTGTTTTAAAGTGATTAAAAAATAGAGAAAGTCAACATTCGATTACACTTTTACTTTTGCCGTGTAACGCGGCGATCCACAACACGCCATTTTCTAGTTTGGCTCGACACATATTATATCGCGCTTCTTTAAAGCGCGATACAGCTTCTAAAACATTTTCGCTTTCGCATTCGTTTCAACGCGTGGCATTCGGGACGTTCGAATCGTCTCGACGTGCCGAGATCGACAACCGCCAGCATGATTGGCTCAGCAGGGTTATGCTGGAGTGTTACTTGCAGGCTGCTGATATAATAGTATGGAGCAGGTCTAAGTCGTGCCTCCTTAGGTTAAGCTCGCCGGAGAGGGCTAGATTGCAAGAGCTCCAGGAGAGTATATTGGCGAGCGAGTCGGCCAATCAAACCTGCACCGTCGCACCACCACCGCTAGGATCGTCCTCGCCGTCGAAGGAGAACTTGGTACTGTATGTACCGGAGGTGGAGGAGATACGCATTAGCCCGGTCATCGCGCGGAAGGGCTACTTGAACGTTCTCGAGCACAAGACCAACGGTTGGAAGAAACGCTGGGTGGTACGTTCGTCATCATTAAATCTACGCTCTCTCGCATATGCGTGTGTATCTGTGTGACAAGATTTAATATCTTTCCTTTTCGTTGCTTCAGGCTGTCCGTCGACCATATGTTCTCATTTTCCGAGAAGAAAAGGATCCCGTTGAAAGGGCGCTAATTAATTTAGCCACGGCTCAAGTTGAATATTCTGAGGATCAGCTGGCCATGGTGAAAGTGCCGAATACGTTCAGGTAAACCGTCCGCGAAAAAAACTGTAAAAAGATATATTATATAAATATATTATGCAATCGTGTACAACATATTCTGAAATGTCTGTCTTTATTTAGCGTCGTTACCAAACACAGAGGATACTTGCTGCAGACATTAGGCGATAAGGAGGTCTACGACTGGCTATACGCGATTAATCCTCTCCTAGCTGGTCAAATTAGGTACGTATAACTAGCGTAAACTTGATTCGCTCTCCTCTCCCGTTTTTATCTTAATTATTGACAATTTATAAAAAACGCAAGTACATTATAATTTTACATACACAAATTATATGGAAAGATAGAAAGTGTGCTTAATACGTTTTCGTAGGTCGAAACTCGCACGCAAAAGTCCGGCTGCACCGAATTTAAGCAACGGCGCGCCGATCGGCCTGACACCGACTCTGGAGCAACCGAACAATCAGACCAAGTGAGTGGCGTTGGCCGATACTATGGCCGGGGTAACGGGTGCAATAGCAAAGGCGTCGGAAAAAATGCTGTGTTGGTCGCACTCGGCCTTAGAGTCCCGAGACTTGTGTAACTTTCGATTCCCGCTAGTCTTTGATTGGCCCTTGAGCGGAGGCTGAGCTGTTGAGATTTTAACCCAGGATCGACAGCACGGTAATATCGACGTTTTACTTTACGCAGCGTTCCCTTAGCACGTTTACAGAGCGAAAAAAGGTGCTCGTCTTTCGAAGAAGTTACAAACGCGCGTGCAAATGTAATTGCTACGGTACCAATTACTGTACTACATCGGAAAATTCGTTTCCGCGTCTCTCCGTACATTTCGAATTCGCATTCGAAATGCTCTTCACGTCGACGAGACGAGATCAAAGATCCGTGCGCGCGACTGTTTCCGTTGAAACTTTTATTTCCACGACGCGTTGATGTAACCTATCGTGATACCCCTTTACGCATGCAACGTGTGAGAAGGATAGAAATGCATTTATGCCTAATAAACATATTCTTAAGACGATCACTGAAAACGAGGTAAGGAATACACGTTATAGATATATCTGTAGAAGAAGAAAAAGTATGCGAGAAAGAGAGAGAGAGAGAGAGAAAGAAAGTAATATAGAGAAAAAAAAGAGAGAACGAAACGAAGAGATTTGGGAAGATATTGATAATTTCGTACACGAGCTTGTGACGATCGCTTATAGTCGTAGAGATACTCTCGGAAGAGTATCTACGACGAAGGAAAAGAAACATTAATACGCAATTTTCTATATGAGAATTAGATTCCCATTCTCTGTGTTCACGTTTTCTTTTATTTATTCGATTAAGCGAATCAGATCTAGATGATGATGCAGAGCATCCAACTTCGACAATGTGAAAATGTCGTACTGTTGTTGTACACGCAATCGATTGACCGTCGCTAGATGAAGATTTTACTTTGCGAATTGGAGATTCTTAAATAGCTTTAATTATGACATACATATGTAGTAAGATGGGATAACATTGCTCCAACGCAACGACATTGAATTTTGCATCGGAATGAAAAGAGATTTGTATATCATTTAAAATGGGAAAATCAGAAAGCAAGGGTAGAGAGAGAAAGAAAAAGTTGCCACTTCTTGAAACATACAGTTTATAGAGTACTTTCTGTTTTAATGTGGTTTGGAATGTTTTTTTTCCGCCGCTGTTACCTTTGATATAGAGTAATTTTATCCTGTCTTAAGATATATTTTAAAATCTCTTATATATATAAATAAATTATATAAATAAATTAAAAAAACTTTTAGTATAGAGCAGAGAAATACAAGTAGCAATGAGAACAAATGAAGAGTACTTGCATAAACAGTATTTGCAACTCTTTTTGTTTCTAAAAGTCTTCGTTTGAAAAAAAAATGAGGGGGAATTTTAATATATTCCGCGATGTATAAATATGGAAAAATATTATTGCAAACTTCTTCGAAACACGAATGAAATGCGAGAAAGTCGGCAAGCAAGCAAGACGCGTCAAGAGAGACGCGACGTAAGAAAATTTTCCATTCGTAATGCGATCGCGTGTCGATATACGACATAAGTTACGACGAAACCATCAAAGTATTTCGTATCTCGCAGAGAGTAATATATACGCGCGATATAAATAGATAAAATCACGTTAATCTGTGGAGATATAGACGCCACATTCTGACGCATCGTGTTTTCATGTCTACATAGAGTTTAAGCGATTCTCCTCGAAGATGTTCGCCAGGCGAGCGCGATACACACCCTCGGGATGCGTATCACCACGTGATCCGAGCACGAATTGACGAACATAATCGATGATTCTATATAGCGAGGAAATGTTCAATTTTCGACCGAGTTGAATTTTTAACGAGCTCTCATTCGTTTGTAATTTAGAGAAATGGAGAAAAAAATTTAATTACTCTCTTAAGTTTTTTTCTTTTTTTTCGAAAAGGAAGAGAGCTTCCTGCTAATTTTTCTTTTTCAAAGAACCCAAAGACAAACGCTCGTCGTAGAATTCAACCGATCCGAGATTGATAGTTTCCTCGTAATGAGATGATAGACATAGTCGATTACGTTGTTCACAGAGGCTTTTACTAATTCTCTTACCAAGACTTGGATAACAGGGGTGCAACGTTATATAAATACATACATGTGTCTATTGTGCACCTCTCACCTGGGGGGAAACTCAACATCTTTGATATTTAATTCACGATACGTGCGCGCGAGATGTCCAAGTTCGAAATATATATTCAAAGGTGGGCATTCGATGTGTGTCGTATTACATAGATACATAATAGCGCATTTTATGACGCGGCCGTTATACAATATATTGACACTTGACGCACACTCGGGGTGTGCAGCGGAATCCCGATTTATTCGATCCCTCCCCCCCCCCCCCCCCCGTAACACCCCGTCGAGAGTACGTACCCTCTATTTCTCTCTCAGATACCCGTGTATTACAATCGGAAGTATTACAATCATTTTGCAATCGTACCGAGAACTCCCTTTTAACATTTTCTCTCGAGAACACATGCGTGACATAGGATTCCGACAAAGTGATACTTTGGGAGCGTGTTTTCACGACTCGGTACGTAAAAATTCAATTATTGCCATTACACCGTTAATAAAATCAATATTATATACATATTTCTCGGTTACCGTCTAAATATTATTAATATATTGGTATAAAGGAACCGCGTCCGGATTCTACTGCATGTGGAAAAAAAATGTTTTTTAAATGTTGCCCCCCTTCCCCCCCCCCTCTCTCTCTCCTCTTATAAATCTATCGAAGTGGTCTATCGATTTCGTGTACCTTGTCTCCCGAAGGGGAAAAGATTTCCCGATCGGGGTCTCCGGTATTTCGACGGAAGACGATTATAAATCTTATAAAAAAAACTCGCTTGATTCTAGTCTTACGCGCTCAATTTCGAGGTCGATTTTTTATTTTTTCCCTCGATCCCCTCCCAATCGACAATTCTCAAATCGTGGCTTACGCGAATGTAATGCCCCATCACTATTATCGTTTTCGCTTGCTGACTGTTGTAGTATCTGATAGTTTTATTTTGTTAACGACACACCGTATAATGTATTTTAAACATAAACTCGTAATTATATAAGTTGAACATAATAAGCTCTCTATCGACTACGCCGAAAAGAAAGTGGTACACACGACGAAAAAAGAAAGGAAAAAAAAAAAAGAGAACAAAGGAGCAGAGACGCATATTACGAAGGAATTTACATCATATTTAAGTCGTTGGAGAGATTAATAATTATTGTTATTATTATAGTAGACAAAATATAAGAGAAAAGAACGATAAAAGGTGAGAGTGAGAGTGTGTATGTAGACTGAAAGAAAGGGAGACCGACAGAGAGAGAGAAAGAAAGTGATAGAACCCCGAGTGGGAAGAAAAGAGAGAATGTAGATGTGCGAAAGGGAAAATATGTAAAAGAATGCGCGAAAGGACACGTTCGCTTATATATATACATAATATAAAAACTAAATTATATATAAATATATAAATAAATTTAATGTTAATTTAAGCATTTTGTGAAATGTTGAGAATCATCATCGCCAGATGTACGAGGAGAAGGCTAACGATGATGCGGATCTGTACCAAGTATGTAAGTTCATGTATTTTGTTTGTAAGGTAAATACCACTAAACATCCACATTACAAAAATGTTTTCGTTTAATCGTTTGCTATTGGAAACGTGCATCGACGCTGTAACTAGTATTTATTATAAATATATATTATTATGATTACTCGAATTTTTCGCTAGAGGCTCACTGTAAGTGGTAACGTGTAATAAATCGGTCAATAAAAAGCTTATATGCTTAATATAAATGCCTCTTCACAATATATATTATCTATTCTGAGAGTATTAAATATCTCTCGTCGCACGTTTGCGATTAATTGCTTTTACAGCAGAGGTAAAGATGAACTGACGAGAGATCTGTCAAATACAATCTTGTTAAATACAATAATTTAAGAGACCCGTATTTTTTATATACTTGAAAGAAAAAAACAATCTTTCGAAATTAGCTCGATATTTATGACAGGTCCTTTGTGAAGATAAGGAAAAAAAATGGTTAAACGTGCGACGAAAATATGAGTCAATATCTCAGAATGATAATGTCTAAATCCACGTGTATAATGTTTAAATAGATCTTTTATTTTTTATATTTACATTTTTAATTTTTATTTTACTTAATCATTAAGAATCCCTGTACATTTATGATAAATTTGTCGAAATTATCTTTAAACTTCACTTTTTGAGTACGTTCAGTATTTAACTCTACATTCGCGGTTAATGCTGTGAACGCGTTCGCTAATCTCTGTCCTATTTGTTGATCTGTTTGGATGGATAAAATATTTTGTACAAGTTGCTGATATTGCTCCTGGTAGCAACATATGAGATAATAAAGAGGTATACTGGCGCTCGTTACCAAATCTGAATCCATTTGATGTGACAAAATGAGATTTATTAATAACTGAAAAGTGAAATTTGGTATTTCAGAATTTATCTTAAAAGAGCCGCACATTATATTCAGTTGGTTTGAAAAACTCACATTCATGAAAGGTGCCATTATGTCGTTGCGCGGTTGCCCTTTCGCAGTTTCCGTATAAACATGCTTGGCTAAGACTTGAATAATATCACAGCATAAGACAGCTACTTCATGGCCAAATGAGTATAAACCTAATTCCACCGATGCTAAAAGCTGCTGCAATAGTTTGATAGATAGGCCGCAAACTTTCTCAGGACATATATCGCATACAAAGGCTATCATTTTGAAATACCTATAAAAAAAACAATAATATACACAAATATGTATATGCAAACATAATAAAGATAGAGATGTCACAAAATTGATATGGCAAATTAATTCCAAGTTTGAAATAACGTGCTCGAGTTTTTAATGAAATTTTTAAAATGCTATTTATATCATTGTGTATAACTATTTCAATTTAAATTGTTCGAAACCATTCAAAACTGTATCTAATATACACATATACTTCTTTCTTGCTATGATATTTCTTACATCGCGTATATTGTTTGTCGCAATGTAAGTTAGTTTTACTTACTGTATACACAACGATGGAAATTTTAACAAATCTATTGTCATGATAGGCATAATTATATTTAAGCCGTAAAAGAAAACGTCGGCAGGCATGGTAGATGGAGGCTGATCTTGCTCGGTATTATTAAAATTAAGTATGTCTTTGCTTAACAAATTAGTTAATAATTGCATGAGTAACAGAATATCCTGGAAACTGTCCTCTTCCGCGGTCGAATCTACAGTAAGCCGATTACTGTTGCAGCGAGCGTACGTCTGTATTGTTTGCAAACAAGTTTCATAGACACGTGCACTATCAGCCTAAAATGATATCACAAATTAAGATTAAAACTACCATAGTAAAAGAGTTAATTATCAATAGCTTATATAAATTAATGCACGCGACTTACCTCTGACAAATAAAGTAGAACACTCCTAGTATATTCACAGAACAACTCTAATATCAGTTGGACTATATTCTGATAATTATGATACAAGGATAATAATTTTGGAAGTTCGACTAATATGGGACAGGTATATCGATATACAGGTTTTGTTGTCGGACCTTGCACACCTTGTACTATGCCTATTTAAATAACATGATATTATCCAACTTTAAATCGAATATATCATTAATTGCTTAAAAATTTAAATAAATATTTCTGTAACATATTACCTATAAAGGATTCCAGTATATCTATGATTTGGATCTTAATCTCCTCTTGATGGTAAGACGACATAAAATTATCATTAGAAATTAATTGCGTACATCTGTTTTGCAAGGATTCTATAGTTTGCGACCAATAGTACTGTTCTGTACTTGTATCTTGCACCACTGTACCGGCCTGTACTACCGCGTGCATCAAACCTCTCTTGATAATCTGCGGAAAATCGTACTGTCCTCTCGTAGCTAACTCAATGATATAATTGAACTGTTCAGTTTTCAATAAGCAAGAAGCTCTGAAATAATTAATTTTATATTTTAGATTATTTCTCCACAAAAATATCGATATTACAATGATTACTTTAGTACGCAAAGATTTAAGACGTTAAATTTTCTGCAATATACAGCAAATGTCTTTATATATCTCTATACAAATTGTACAGCATGTTATGTTATATATTCTCTACAAATACAATTAAACTTCAAAGGAATTAAAATTACGAAATGTAAGATTGCATAAAGAACATTGATTTTGTTAAAACAATTGTAAAAAAAATGTAATGCATTTAAATTATACGATAATTTGTCTAGGGCACTTTATTTTTGTGAATACAAAATGTGCATAATTGTTTCACATTGATTCAAAAATGGTAATAGAGGGTAATATAATAGAAATTTAAAAAAAAGAAACTTGCAAATCTGATTTTAAAAAGATCATTCTATAAATTTAGAAATTTATCAAATTTTTTAGGATTGATATTATTTATGTGATAATATATAAAGATTGTATCAAAGATTAATACCAAAAAGTAACTGTATTTGTAAATCTATGATTTATAGAATTGAATGATTTATAATAAAATTTAAAAGCGCTAGCTGATACAAGCAAGCAATAACATAATAAATGAAATTGATGTTTATACGATCTAATTAATTGCTTCAATTGTGACTAATTTCTATTATATATTCCATTTTATAATCCGAATAGAGATTGACGTTATACACACAAAATGTATATATATTCCAATCTTAGATATGTCCTCTTCTTAAATGTACAATATATTTAAAAAAATACAAGGTATATTTATAAGATTTACATTATACTTCAGAGATATTATTTGATGAAATTTGAATAAACTTTTCTATCATTATCATCCATCGTAATCTAAATACAATTTTGTATTTAACATTAAATGTTTTTTTGACTTCTAGCAAGTTAAATTTTATCTCGGTACAAATAACAGTATAAATAAGAATATAAATAAATAACAATAAATAACTTAATTCTCGAGTTAATTACAAATAAACCTTAAAATTTGAGAATTAGTTACCGAAGATTTTAAGATAGAAATTTCAAAGTTGTGGAAAATATAGTAGTTTCTAATGAAATTTTTATTAAAGTAAGTAGTCACATATAAATTCATCAAAATATATACTGCTGAATTTTGATGTATGCAGATCTTATGATGCACCTTGTATATATCCTACTTTGTCCATATATTTTCATTAAACATTAAAACAAGTTTAATCTTATTGTTTTCACGTATTCATAATTTATAATCAATCTTTGCCGCGCGAGAGCGGATGTATGTTGCACCTACCAGAAAACAAGTGCCCCATATTTTTTTTTTCACAAAATATCATTCAGCAAAAATCTTAGCGAAATCCAAAATCCGTGGATTCCACCTGGAAGATTTTCCATTCTAGTCAAATTCCATTTAGAATTTAATTTGTTAATTATTAATTTGCACGAAAAAGAGAGTATCGTTGTCCCTAAACAAATTATTAATACGATTATTGCACAGATGCGTTTTACAGATGCGTTATACTTACTTCGTTTGCGACTCAACAAGAGTTATTAATAATTTTATGGTTTCCTTAATTAGAGCTGGTTCACTTTTAAAAGTGTTGATGTTGCAAATTATTTTGTCCAGAAGAAAATTCATTGTCCACAATGCGCCTGGACTATCTTCACCGAAAGCTTGCAAGATTGTGGTGCTTATCTCGGAATAATAAACTTCAGTCGGTAAAAGGTAGCTCTGCGACCATATGTGTAAAAACCATATTATCGTGCTACTCAATTCAGGACTGAGTATATTCTCCGCATGTATCGATATAACGGTTTTCTCAAAGGCGCATAAGCGAAAAACGCCCGTGATTAATCGAATAACACGATCGATCGAGGTTGCGGGACTGTTTATGTCCGACTGAACATTTTGCGAAGACACTAAAAACTCCAACGTATGGTTTACATCAACATTTCCCTCTCGAGACTGAAAGAGACCGGAAGAGATATATTATACTTTTGTCTCAAATATTTAAAATGTAAAAAAATTGTGATCAACTCTCTTACAAACCTGATCCATACTGCATCGCCTAATTTCCAGAGGTATTAATGCAGTTTCACCTTCCGATTCCATACAAAGGACATGACCCGCTATTAAAACGAGCCAATGCAAATCTTCGTACAATTCATTCATAGAGGCGGGTTGGGGTGAAGGTTTATTTAGTGCTACCAGTACATTTAAATTATCGCGTAATTTATGTATTCGATCTTCGAGTAATTGCGCTAATAAAAGTAAAGAGTGATTTGGCACTTGTCTACCAAAGTTTCCTACAATTATATTAAACATTACATTATTATTACGTTATTATTACAGATCTGGATAATAAAATATGTTTCTAATTGGCACAGATTGTATAATACACAAATAATTTCTAAAAATATTTACCAACTATTTGTAACTGCTTCTTATATTTAACTTTATCATCTTCTTCCACATCTACTATTTCTTCGTTAGTATTTTTATTACTGATACCTCTCATACCATCCGGAGGTGACAAGTGGCATCGCAGATATATGTTAAATATCTGAATAGAACTCTGCTTACAAAAATCTGGCGGAAATACGTATGGACTAGATAAAATACATATCCATGTTTCAAACATACGTTCCATAGCCTCCATATATAAGCAATCATCAGCACATACCTGCAAACAGTACAATACATTAAACTTTTTTTTTCAATATGTATAGTGTTCAATATATAATATATAATTTTTTTCTGTACATATAATAGTCATGATACATCGATATTACAATACAAATGATACACAAACATTTTTACTATCTTTTTTACAAGCAGTAGCAAAAGTGATTCTCTAGATCAGAGAATTCAGACACAGATTCAGATGAATTATGTGGTCAAGCAGTTTGAAATATATATATGGAAAAATGCTTGAAGTTCAGCAGTTTGTATGGAACCAATGGTGAAAGTATTTGATCCATTTACAATCCGATTTACCCGAAACGTCGAAGTTATTTGAATTCAGACATTAAGGAAAATTCAAGCAAAAAACAGTATTCATGGCACATATAGAAATTTTACTTTACTATTTTACTTACATTCAAGTTCAAACTCTCTTCGAATATACTTTGAAAAATCCAAATTATTTAAACTTAAAATTCAAATTGTTTCAATTGCTCGACCACTAAAAAATTTCGAGCATTATTCTGAGCCATTATATGTATATGCAATAATAAAAAATTACCAATTCTTCTTGTGCGGCACCTTCTATGAATAAGCATGTTAACCTCGTCATTTGTTCCATAAATGACTTCAATAAATCTTGAGGAAGGGAATTTAATGAGCTTTGAAAGAAACAATTAATCTTTTTTATAATATTGGTGATTCCACTTGCTTCTTGATCGATAACATCGATACTTGATATAAGCTTTAAGAATCGTTGCATGTAATTTGTCAGATACTGCAGTTTTACTTGCTCCGTGCTCAAGATTCTACCGTGTAAGCTTGCTAATTGCACCAGACAATTTATAGCATGATGAGCTAGTTGCGGATTGTTGCGTACTTTCCAGTACAATGTAAACAATAGGTCTAATACTGCTGGGTCTAGTATTACATCTTGCCATTGTGGATGTAATCTCAGTGGTGGGTTATTTCCGACATCATAAATTTCAGTATGCACGTACACTAATCTTTTCGGTAGTGCAATGGAGTTAAGGTATGTTTAAACAATTAGTCTCCATATCTCACATTTAACAGTAAATGTACTAGCATCAGTTATGAGCTAATTATAATTTCTAGATCATATTTAATATTAAACGTGAAATATGAGTTGACTGAATTATAATATCTAACATTCATTTCTCCATTTCTCCTTTTTATCACATTAGATTAATTTTAAATAGATTAATAATAAAAGGATATAATTTGAACCAACAAATCCCCAAACAAGTATACTTTCCGCAATCGAGAGTAAATGCTTTACAAGGGGTAATGTCGCTTCTTCAAAGTCCTTTTTGATTAATTCATCGAGTACTTCGATACAAAGCTTAAAGATTTTTTTCATATCGCTTACTTCAAACTGTTTCTTCTCTTTAAAATGAACCTCCCATGTCAGACCTATATTGGACGATTTAGCAGTTGTTGCATATTCTTGCAATATCGTAGATAAAATATTGCACCCCAAAATTCGCTGTAAATATGGCAAATAAGAAATTATTCCCTTTTCCTTTTTATTTTCTCTTTTGCATGCTATACGAGAAGTCAACTTAATTTTTTCTATACTTATTTCAATGTGTTTACCTTTGACAAATCTTCACTTCTAATTAAAGATTCTACTTCATTCAATATTTGTCTTCTCTCTTGTCCAAAGTCATCCACACTGCCTCTCTTGATTATTATTGCAATAACTTGAAGCATTCTTGCTCTAACATATGGCGCTAAAGTAGGTTTGCTTATGACATAGTGTAACAGATATTGCCTCAATGAAGAAATGTCAGATTCTAATAGAGTAGGCCACTCTTGTATCAGAGCTGTCTTTATCAAACCAGTTGTCTCGAATAGTATGTAATCTACAGTACTTAATTCTAAAATTTGACGACACAGTTGATAAGGTGATTTTGTTTTTCGAAAATTTAAAAATACAGCTTCTGCGGATTGACGTTGCTCTGCCGAAATTAGATTTGGAGGTGCCTATATGTAAAATAAATAAAAAAAATTTATATTAATTTTATTCACATTTGTGTGTTCTGCAATTTTAAACACATAAAAATAACAAAGAAAAAATACTATAGCCAGAGAAAAAATGAGTCGCAGTTATATTTAAATACATTAATAATGCAAAATTGTGCAAATGTAAAAGAGTTTTCTTTATAATTTTTGTGAAATTTATAACATATGGCTATTATCACACATAAAATTAGATTAAATAATCTGTCTAGCACAGATTATAGCTGATATAAAATATTACAAAAAAAATATAAATTATATATATATTAAAAATAAATATAATTGATATAATTAAGAGGTAATACACATACAAGACTTATATACACTGAAATATACGTATATACGTAAATATATCGTATTTATACGACTTAAACACGCATAATTTATTAAATTTCTACAGTTTTCTTTTGAGAAATGATTATTTTTGCTGTTCACTGCTGTTCTATTTTATTACATATGTGTGACAACTTTGAATGTTATTGAGTTGAAGAAAACTTAACATTATGTATTGCTTTAGTCATTAATAAATTCTCTTTTTATAGAATAAATTATACTTCTTTGAAATTGTAAATATAAGAAATTACATAACATGAGAGTCAAATACTCTTGAGACAATTGTTGTTTTGCTTTGTCTCGCATGACACATATGTGCATCATTTGACTTATATGTGCATCTATTAAATCTTAAAGAGCTTTTAAATCAGCACTTTACTTTCTTTCTCTTTTCTGTTAGAAAATATCTAAAATAGGTCATAATACAGAGATCTTAACCCCCAAATGATATCTTGTAAATATAAATAATTCAGGATACAAGAGAAATAGAGAAAGAAAGAGCAATGTTTCTTGCTGATAAATTGTAACTCTATGTGTGATAATATTATAAATTTGCATTTATATTTAATATTATATATTCATATTAGAATATTCGTTATAAATTTCATAAGAATCAACGAGCAGTATATTCATTCTTTCGTTTATCGATAAAATGTTTAAAGGGCATTTTTGTTCCTTTTTTTAAGAGAATGCTTTCAACTTGAAAAAGTCTATCTAGCACATAAACATCTCGATCTTTATTAGTTTCAAAAGTTGTTTATATTTCCCGAGAGAATCGTGCGTATAGGGTTATAATAATCCATTTAGAAAGCTAAGAAAATTTGATAGCTCGACTCACCAAAACGACCTGCGCCGCGGCTTCTAGTTCCCTCAGCACTTCCTGTGCCATTCTAGATAAGATGTATTTATTTTCTTAATTCAATTAATTGAAGATATAAACATGGACACAATACTTATATTTATATAAAAATGTTTCACAACTACCTACACCTACACTCAGCGTCGCATCTGAAGTTGAAGATGTGTCTGGTGGTGTGTGTCTCTTCGTAAACTTTTCACCACACATATACGAGAATTGTTATCCCGAAACGTAAGAAATGACTAGACGCACTAATCGCAAGAATGAAAACCAAAAGGATGAGTTCCGGTTTGCACGCAGAATCCACTGCGATTGGCCAATCGCGCCTAATGTAATGAAAAACCCTAAGCAAAACTCTTTAGTTCTTCTGTTCTGATTGGTCGATTTAAGTTTTCACTGCGCACGTGCGAATGTTGTCACTCCCGCTGATTCCCGCTAAACAGCTCAACAGCTGTTCGTGCGTGGATTACGTGAATTCGATGAACGAATGCGATTTGGAGCTTGTAAAACAATAGATTGCGCTCCATCCAGGTATTTTTTACATCTATGCGATCGTGTGATTATTTTCCATTGAAATTTTGTCTAAAACGACACTTCCTGATCTTTGTGGGAATCTTTGTACAATATACAATCCGTAAATAAAATAACGCATTTGAGCTTGGTGCGTTGATTAAACAATATCTTTCCAGATTCTCTCTTGGATTATTGAAAGGATAAAATGGAATCAGTCACTAACGTCAGGACGATTGCTCCTAAAGTTAGTATATATTTTTATTCCTTTCACATTTTAGAAATTTAAGAAATGCGTTTGCGATGCTGTAACGTAATTTCACATATAAGTGGCTTCGTAAAATTGTTTGTTTAAAAAATATTTGATAATAATATATGAATTTAGAAGAAAATGCATACATGTATTATTGTATATGATATATATGCATATACTGCATTTTAAATAGGAAGTAATTGTATTATATATCGATATATGAAAAATAAAAAGGGAGGAAATGATGATATTGATGCAAACAACATATAAGTAAAAAATGGACAGAATGTCTTATAAGTGGGCTTATAAGGGTGTTCATATATCTCATAATTATTATTTTTTTTAATAAAATAGGAGAAGGTCAGAAAACCTTTGCAAGTATTGCAACCAGCAGCCACTGACAAGGAAACATTAGTTGGCGCTAATCGAATTCTTAGATCTGTGCAACAATCAAAAGAGAAAACAAAAGGGTGAGTTACTTTAAAAAAGCTGTATTATATGAAAAAATAGTTTAAGGAGATGGATACTGACCTATTTATATATTAGGGATGTGACAAAAATGAAAAAGGATGCTCCTAAATGCAAGAAAGTGACAAGTGAAAATAAAGCTATCCAGACTACACGAGAAGAGAAGATAAGAATTGAAATCGAGGATTTAACATCCACAGGTATGCTCGAAATATTTTTCTCTGTACATGTTTCTCTATGCAGATTGTAAAAATATAATGAAAAAAAATTTCTCTCTTTATCAAAGTATTTATTTCATCTGATTCAGCCAATCCTAGTGAAAACTACTGGCAAGTCTTGGCTGAAAGGCGAAAAATGGTACTTGTGGATACTTTAGAGGAAAATAAAAAACTCTTACAACGCATTGAAAAGTTAGAAGAAGAAAATCGTATTTATAAAGAGATGTTGGATGAGACAAGAACATTGATTGAAGTACTACAGGTAATGTCTAAATATTGTATATTGATTTAACATCAGTTACTCTAAATATTACATATATGTATTTTATTGCAGGAGGAGATTGAAAATGATAGAAATGATATAAATAATTAGTTAGATGACATTCGTGTTCTTTAATTTAAGCTAGCTCTTTGGATTTCTTAATTGAAAGTCATAAGAGAAGAAGATGATATATTTTAATATAATTTTATACCGATAATAATTTATTAAAAGTATTAATGTCTTATATAGCATTATCTTTTTTATTTTTTGCCCCATTTTTACTCATCCAGCTCCTATTGCAACCATTTAGCATTTGAAGTAGTGTGAACAAATTATGCATATAGTCGATTTTGGTCTTAAAAACTAAAATTTTTTTTATTTTGCTTGTCAATCAAATGCATTTTCAAGGTGTTTTCAAGCGAGAACGCACATAATGTCGCACAATTGGCTGTTGAATAGGAAAATTTTCGGGACTTCAGAAATTCCCTATTCGATAACCAATTGCGTGACATTGCGTCTATCTATGTTTTTTTGCTTCCTCAGTAACGCACTTTAGTTTACAAAAATCTAGAACGAAGAACGTGTTGCGTACGCTTTATATTCATTCTTGACATAAAGATATATATTGCAGTTGATATTACAATTTGGAAGATTGAAAGAGAGTAAAATGTCAGAATACGACAAAGTAAAAACAGGAAAGTTAATATTAAAAGGTGAAAAATCAAGGTATTTAAAAATTTACATTTTCCTCCTTTTTTGTTCAAGAAATTTATTCGAAATATATATTTTTCTTATTCTCTCTCATTTTTGCTAAATATATCTTCCTCCATTTCAGAACAAAAAAACGAAAATCTAAGGCACAAGAAAAAGAACAGGATGTAACGATAGAGGATAAGGACACTATTACTCATGGTATTTATTTATTTAATTTTTTTTATTATTTAACACAGGGAACAAAAAACGAAAAGCCTTTGCTTATATAAATGGCAATTTATGTTATAGGAGGATGGTGGAAGGTTAAGAGTATACTCGAAATCACAGGAACAGTAGCTATAGAGATTGGAAATCAAACTTATATGAAAGCACTTGATAATGGACTATTTACTCTTGGTGCACCGCATGCTGAAGGAGAAGGTCCATCGCCAGAGGAAATCTTGACAGCATTTCCCATAAGCGAGACTAAGATTGCTTTGAAATCGGGTTATGGCAAATATCTTGGTGTTGATAAAAAAGGCATTGTTATTGGACGAAATGATGCAGTAGGTTCGATTGAGCAGTGGGAACCAATTTTCCAGGTTATATATATATATGTTAATATTTATAGAAATTATTTTGCACTGTTTTTGTATTTTTTATATTATTTTTCTGCAGACAAAAGCTTTTTAGTGAGATTTGCATATCATTTTTCACTCTTATATCCATTTTGTATATTGTTTATTAATTAGAAAGTTAGAAATCTATTAAATAGAAATTTATAGTTTTAATATAGCAATTTTATATAAATTTTAATATATTTTTTGAAATTAATAATATACAAAAAATAAGAAGTACAAATAAGTTTATTTGCATAAAACTTTTCTTACTAAATGTGTATGGGAACATATTTAGTTATGAATTTTGATTTTTAAAAATATTAATTGCATTGTTTTCTAGGATGGCAAACTCGCTATATTAAATAATACAGGATGTTTCATATCAGTTACAAATGATGATGACATAATTTGTCAGAATAGAACAGCTGGCTCTTCAGAGTTTGTTGTTATAAGGAGTATAACACAACGTTCTCAAAGTCCTAGCAAGGATATTCCAAAGGAAGAACAAGGCTCACTCGCAGATATTGAAGTCAATTATGTGTGAGTATAAAATTGTATTAATAAGAGTACAATAATATATTATTGATTAATGAATAGCTATTTAAATTCAAATTTCTAATTAGTATTTTTACATTATGCATCAATGTCTTGCTATTCAACTGGCATCTCTTTTATTTTTAACAGAATCTTTGAAAGTATGTTTTCTAATATTAATGATATATTTCACACAGACGAAAGTTTCAAAAGTTTCAAGATAAGAAGTTAAGGATAAATAAATCTGATCGTTCTGAATTAAAAAAAGCAAAAGTGGAAGGAAATTTACATGAAACTCTGTTAGATAGAAGAAGTAAGATGAAAGCTGACCGTTATTGTAAATAAATTAAATTTTAATGGCATAACAACTTGTTTTGCCTAATTATTTATTATCATAAAACATAATTTTAAGATGTTTTATGAAATATAAGTAAATTTTTATATTGTTCTTTAAAAATGTAAAAAAGTATCTTTATATATCTAAAATGCTAATTGTGAATCTTTTGTAATATGTACATGAAGAGTACAAATCCTCAATAGGCTTATTAAAACATAATATCTGTTGTATTTTATACAACTACAAAAAAATGGGCTTTTTCAGTGTGTGTATATTTCTTCTACATCAAGAATTTTAATTAATGAAATAAAAAAACAATGAGAACATACTGCATGAAATTATATTTATTGTAGCTATTTCTGATGAGATTCCAACAGTGTTCAATATAAAATGCATATTGTATGATATACATCTAAAATATCGTAAGATATTATATAAAATTTTCTTATAAATATGTATGGCTCTTATGTAAATCGAAAATATATCACAAAAAAAACCAAAGGATAATATTTTATACAAAAAATCGGAATGTGCTTGATTTTGATAAATTATAGAAATTATATACTATAATTACTTTGGCTGGATTGGCACATTTTATAAGGATTCACAGAGAGACAAATATTCATGAATCGTATTCATGTACAAAGTAAAAAGATACTACAAACAATATACATGTATATCTATATATGTTTTTGTGTGAAGTGACTGATTTTAAAAATATCGCGAAAACTAGACTTGCCAAAGATTCTCACATGCAAAATAACTATTTAGAAAATCTTTGCCAAGTCTATGCTTAATTATTCGTCGTTGTTACAAAAATTAGTAATTTGTATGCCTGGGAATAGGATAACGCAGTACTAGAACACTATCAGCAGATATGATAGGCAATACATTGTCACAGTGATGATTCACTAGATGACTTACACTATCAAATACTCGATCTTTTGTGCGTACCTGTAAGCACAAATTTGCATTACTTTTTTTCATATACACATTATTTATTAAAATTTTATTAGACCATATATTTAAAGATTATATATATATATATATATATATATATATATATACATATATAATAAAAAAATTTAAATAAGTTAAAATTTATACAATCGAAAAATATTTTAGAAAATACCAATCAGACACAAGAGCTTTAATTTGCACTAATATAATTCTTATTATATATAAATTTTACTTTATGCAATACTTACAACACCTTCAGGATCAATTAACAATAAATGTTTTGGGGTACCATTATTCATTCCAGTCAAAACATATTGACCAGGAGAACCTTGTGATTCTCGAACCAGAAAATCACCATCCTTAAAGAGTAAAATATAAAGCAATTACAAAGATAATAATTTGTATCAAATAATAAATAATCTTTATATATATATATATACACAACAGCAAATATATTTACTCTAGTAAGCATAGATTCCGCTTCGGATCGACTAACACTTCCATGAAACCATATTTCTTGCTTTAATTGCTGTTTTTGTGATCGAGGACTTAGTCTATTCATATCCGATATTGCAGAACTGAAAGGCTCTAGAATTCGTGAATAAAGAGTTTGATATAAGTAATCAATTGTAAACAAATATAAATCAAGATCGTTAAAAACAGGTCTTTAATATAAAATTGGAACAAATTTTTTCACATAAAAAAATGCTTAAGATCTTAATACGTGTGACGATGATAAACAAATAAAAAATTATAAGGATCAGGGACCTGTAATGGGTCAATATTATTTTGTGAGAACTTCGTAACCTGGCGCGATACATTATGAATCTTCATTAAAAGCAAAAGATAATACAAATGATTCTTACGCATATCAAAAACATCAAAAAGTGATGCTGGATCACGATGATTATCTCTGTTTGCAGCTATAACACTGTCATTAACATAATTGTGCTCGGGCATTGTATTTAGATTTGTTGATGAGGATATAGTACCATCCGAGTTCAAATCAATTAAGTTCCCAGTTTCTGTGATGAAAAAGATGAAAATAGAAGATTAAATATTATATAGAAAAAAATATAAAAATATAAAAATTAAATTCTATATAATTTCTAGTATATTTGTGTAAAAAAAATAATTTTATAAAAAATATTGCCTGCCCACTCCTGTTGTCTATCAGTGGCAGAGGAGAATAAATCCATCGCGGTACTTTGTGCGTGAATGCGTGATGTATGATTTTGATGATGCTTCAGATTAGGCAGTGTGGACGCTGTAGTAGGCAAAGGTGGTACTGGTGGTGGGCCAATGTCAGGTGGTACTTTGCCTGGTAGATCATTGTAATAATCTCTATCCGCTTCCCGGACACCATTTAGTACAGGACTATAAGCAGATACACAAAGTGATTAAACAAATGAGGATTATCGTAACTTTAACTTTATGTAAATGTGTTTCTAAAAAAACTTACTGCAGAGAACTTGGCTTTGTGAGAAACTCTTTGAACCTAAGTTCGAACGCTTGTCCGATAGTGGATATAACATCCTGTGCTAAACCACCTGAGCATTCAAGCACGTAACACGCACGCCACTCTTGCATATTTTTAGCAACGTATGCAACAAAATCCAATATTTCCTATTATACATTATAAGATTATACATTTAATTATAATCAGACACAAAAGCAAAAAATATAATAGCTAGTATTTGTAAAATAATAACTAGTATTTGTATTGATTATTGAGATATCCACCACATATTGAAATATGTAAAGGATAGTACAGGTGTGTTATTTACCGTATCACCACCTGAAGCAAAAGATATGCGTGGCATGTCATGTTTAGCAATAATATGTCCATTTTCGATATTTGTTAAGGATAAACTGCAACTGCTGATAGTTAAATTAACACTAGCAGCAGTGTGTTCCATACGAGGTTTATCTGCTATAGCTCTTAACACTTTTCTATCAACCTGCACAGTTGAGAGAAACTTGATAAAAACTTGTGTGAAATATAAATAGCCATCTATAAATATAATAATCTCTATGAGCGATATAGTACCCTTCTCTTTTTGTCAGCGGATTTTAATCCAGCAGCTTCGCAAACTCTGTTTATACATTCCCTAGAAATAAAAGTAAAAAGTTATGTTGCATGTTTGAAAATATATCTGACAGTTTAATAGTAAAACCTACAATCTGTGACAACTTACTTAGCTACACATGAGCGTGTTTCAAAATCTAAGCTTTTCATAGATGTATATACTTCGAGACATCCAATATACTGTAATTTTTATACAAAGAAAAATTAGAATATTTTTAATGTTAGAAGAAAAAGAAATTAATACACAACCTAAGTTGCAACAAAATATTTTTTCTCTTTCCAGATTTTTGTTCTATTAGAGAGCCTTTTATGTTTTATTGCTAAGATACAGGTATTTAATATATTAAGGAGAAAGCAGATGGTATAATAAAAATTCTCTCAAATATTGAATCAACTTTGAACAATGCCCTATCTTTACACTATTATTCTTTAATCATTGGATACACTTTGATCTGTATTGTTTTTTTTTATAATACTTGGATACAATTTAAAAATACTAAAAAAGGATATTATAAAATTGAGACTTATAAATGGAAAATTTATCATAAAAACAGATGGAATTATTCTGATCTCACTGATATACATACATCCAAGAGTTAAAAATAGAAATTAGAGAAATAAATAATTAGAAATTTGAACAATATATGAATATCTCGATATATCTTAAACAAGATAAACGACATACCTTCACTGTATAAGTGATTCCTTCCTTACTTACTAGATGATCTGGATGTAACCAACCTCTGGCTGGTTTACTTATAAAACTGCTACCTCCTGCAGCCATTGCTAAATTAACACACAGATGTTATCAATATATAAACATCTTTTAGAGTATACACACATATAAGAAATTCACTATGTATATATAAATATTCGCTATATATTTTATCAGAAATAGTTTTTAATCATTTAGAAACATAAAAAAAATATATATTCGACAATTTTTAAAGTAACAGCTAAAATCACATGAGCAAATGAACAATAAGACATTAGTCATCACAGCTTTGCATTAAATTTTAAAATGTTCTTCAGTTTAATAATATTCTTATATATCTTTGATATGCATATATATACATATATATTAAAAGCAAACGAAAAATAATTTTTCTCTCTTTAATCATATCACGATCCGAAAATTAACACGAGACAAAAAAAAACACATGCAATTTTCCTTATAAATCACGCCCAAAATGCCATGACTTTTTCAAACTGTCAACGTCAGATCAGAATTCGTCCACATTAATATACTCTCAGATGCGAGATCATACCTAACGCGAACGATTACTGAGTCATTTATTAGCGATCCGTCAACGACGCGTTGATCATTGCACGAGGAATCTTTGGTCAAATTTTGTCTTTGACTTGTCACCGATGATTCTGACGTCTATCGAGTTCATGAGATGGATCATTGACGTATACTACGTATACCATAGGCGTGAACGTAAACTGGCGTACAGTACTCAATGACAGCGTTCCACAGACAAATACAACACTAGAACACTATCATACACACATACACAACCCATAGAAAATATTTTAATCTGATTGGTTGAATCTGACAGTGTATACGCCAATCGGTCTCAATCGCCATTCAATGAATGTATGTACATACATACTTTCCATGCTTGTAATCTTCCATTTTTTTCTCTCTCTTTTCGGAAAAAAATATTAGACGCGTAATTAGTTGATTTCTCTGTAGAGAAAAAGAAGCTGATAAAATTAGACACAGATTACGCAGATATACAAGTGTATAAGCTTGCAAAAATTCATCATAAATGTAGATGCATGTGAATCGACCTTAAGGGAGAGAGAAAGTAACTATCATCGTCATATTTTCACAGGTGAGTGGCCCGTCTATATATTCGTGATCATTGATCAACGTCGGCCGAGCGACCAGCGGCGCGCCATTCGCTCCTTTTCGTTGAATGTTCGATTGAACGCGGATCGTACGGAAGAATCCGTTTCCATCTGCGACATCACGCGTTCGAGAACGAGTCGAGATGACCGAAACTCTGCAACTGAGAGGCACGCTTCGCGGCCACAATGGCTGGGTCACGCAAATCGCCACGAATCCGAAATATCCGGACATGATTCTGTCCTCTTCACGTGGTAGGTTTACCGCCCGGAAAAACCCACCTTCCCTCTTATTCTCCTTTTCTCGCGGTTCTAATCTTCTCGCCTCTATCGCAATCCGTTAATATAATTTTTACCGTATTCGTATCGTAATTTTATCATATCGCAAAGCATGCTAAGGTTTAAGTAGGAGTACGCAATGTAACTCTTGTATATATCATCTGTAGTATTCCATCTGTTCGCGTTGTAAATTACTCGTTCGGTTACGGTTGAAGGATTCTATCCTTGTAAGTTATAACAGCTCGTTACTTATTATTTCTTTTTTCTATTCTAGACAAGACTTTGATAGTATGGAAATTGACACGTGATGAGGCTAACTATGGTATACCACAGAAGCGTCTTTACGGCCATTCGCATTTCATAAGCGACGTGGTTCTTTCGTCCGATGGTAACTACGCGCTATCCGGTTCGTGGGATAAAACCTTGCGTCTTTGGGATCTGGCGGCAGGTCGTACCACCAGAAGATTTGAAGACCATACCAAGGTGTGATTCTTCGCTCTTCCGCGACGCATTTGTATGGGTTTGCTTCGTAATAGGGAGAAAAGAAAGAATAATCCTTCATATTACAAAATATTGTTTTGTAATATAAAGAATTTTTTTTTATTTATCCTTGTTACGAGACAAGAAAAATAGTAATTCGACGGGAAATATAAAATGTACTGAAGCTTTTTTTTTTTATATTTTTTTTTATTGAAAGTAGAAGAAGTAGGCACTGATTAAATCAGTGACATCGTAAGTATTGATGTTAACAAAATTGATTTGATAATAGGTTCATTAATTTATTCTGAGTTTCTGTTGATAGGATGTGTTGAGCGTTGCTTTCTCTGTGGACAATCGTCAAATAGTCTCTGGTTCGCGAGACAAGACAATTAAATTGTGGAACACATTAGCCGAATGTAAATATACCATTCAAGATGATGGACATTCAGACTGGGTCAGCTGCGTACGCTTCTCTCCCAATCATGCAAACCCCATCATTGTTTCAGCAGGCTGGGATCGTGTTGTTAAAGTAAGAATGAAACTTATATTTGGAAGATTGAATATAGGAACATAATCAAAATATTTTATATGATGGATATTTTTACAATATGCACGATGTTACTATGAGTGCTTGCGGATATGGGACTGATTATATATCTTATATATCTCTCTATGATTGCACATCCAATATATCTATTACTAATTTAATAATTTATTTACAGGTCTGGAATTTGACAAATTGCAGACTAAAGATCAATCATAGTGGTCATACAGGCTATCTGAATACTGTTACAGTATCACCTGATGGATCACTCTGCGCATCTGGTGGCAAAGTACGTATCTCTTTAACTTATATTTGCCATAAACTTAAAACATGCCGATAAACTTATGTTATTTCTATTTATAGGATTGCAAAGCCATGCTATGGGACTTGAACGACGGCAAACATCTCCACACTTTGGATCATAACGATATCATCACAGCATTGTGTTTCAGTCCTAATCGTTATTGGCTCTGCGCCGCGTTTGGACCATGGATCAAGATCTGGGATCTTGAGACTAAAGAAATGGTCGAGGAATTAAAACCCGAGGTTGTGTCGGCAACCAGTAAAGCGGAGCCTCCTCTGTGTTTGTCTCTCGCATGGTCCACCGATGGTCAGACACTGTTTGCAGGGTATTCCGATAATACTATTCGTGTCTGGCAAGTTTCTGTGTCTAGCAGATAAATACTTTATAATAAAAGTTTAAAACCAAATATCAACTATATCACTTTATTTATATATTTTAACTGATACATAATATACGTGCGTCTACAATACAATATATAAATTTACGAGATGATGAAGTATAGATGCACTATTATCTACATATCATCAATAACTATGATTGTATCTATTTATCTTTGTTATTTTTTTTCAAGCTTCTGCTCAAATTTTTGGAATTCTTTCTCGGCAATTTTATCCGTCTCGTCTTCCACTTGTATAACTCCGAGTACTTCGGGTATATAAAACATCATCATATTTTGCACGCCATTTCTTAACGTTACTGCCGAGCTTGGACAATTGGTACAGGAACCTTGCATCTTTAGTTTTAAAATACCTTCCTCAAATCCCTATTGAAGTAAGAAAGATAATTCATTATATTTATAATAATTAAAATGCAAATGTATATTTAAAATTTTTTTTTTTAATGTGGACAAAATACTTGCCATAAATACAATGTCACCACCATCTTCTTGTACTGTGGGCCGTATTCGTGTTTCTAATAATTCTTTTATCATCTGAACAATCTCATCATCATCAGCATTAATTTCTATAAACAATTAAATAATTAGAAATTCTATTCTTCCTTGAATATTTTTATACAAAAGTCAGATTATATGAACTCTACGTGTATCTGTAGCAGGTTGAGAGGTTTCATCTACGATTGGCAATCCACTAGCAAAGAAATCCATTACAGTTGCGAATATCTCTGGCTTCAACAATTTCCATTCCACGTCCTCGTCGAGTTTTGTAACCGTGATAAAATCAGGTCCAAAAAATACCGCTTTTACTCCCTCAATACGGAATAACATTTTAGCAAGTGACGAGCAGTATGCATCTTTTGCACTTGGGAAATCTTTCGTACATCCTTCCCCCAGTACTGGTACTCCAGGGATGAATTTTAAACTATTTGGATTTGGTGTATCTTGTGTCTGAATAAACATATTACGTCTTTGTTGGCTAGATTTAGAAGGTAGTATACAAATTGATCTTTCACTGTCGCCATACCAGTGCCTGAGACCAACAGGGAAATTCCTGAAAAATTTGTGTATCTATAAACATTGTTTTATCCAGAAGGATATATACATAAATGTGCAATATATATTAAATTTATCATATACATAAAAAAGCAACAAGATTACAAGTCTTACGTGGAATATTCTTGTGCTGATAATATTCTACTGACTACAGGTACGCATCGTTTAACAGAAAGTTTATTTGATACTCTGAAAAACGTAAATGTTTATTTATGAAATTACGTCAACTCGATAGAAATGTATAGAAGGGTAGAATAAAATATATATGCTTCTATATAAGGAAGTGTGTAAATTATTTACTGTATGCATTGCTCATTCGTCAGAGTTCTATACAACGCCGGTCGGCTTGTATGAATCGATTTAAAAATTTTATCCATCGTTTTTGACGTCTCTCTCTCTTTCTTTCAAATTGTTAACGATATCTCATTTTTTTTTCAACAATACCACGACAATATACTTTTTGATTGGATTCTTGTCTACTATAAGACGCAATACGCGCTCTTTCTTTAAGGTGTCCGCAAACCTATTTCAGGTTAATTGACACAGCAGACAGCACGTCAGACACAAACCAACTTCTCGCCGCACACTGCGATCTGCAATCACCGCAGCATATGCAGTGACGTAAAGTAAGGCAACTTCACTCTATTTTGTGTTAACCAAAAAAAAAAAAAAAAAAAAGTGGTGTGCATGCGCGAGATAAGTATGTACTGATTCGCACAAATAACATTTTTTTAATCGATTATCTAATATAATCTCATTAAATATATATATACTTTCACACACATTTCTATATTTCATACTGTTTTGTTATATTATTACAGTAATATGCACAGAGATGAGCATTTGATTAATTTATAGTAATTAGTGTTTGGGAAGCTTGTTAAAAATAAGGCGGGAGCATAAAATAGAAATGGAAAAGGATATTTTATTATTTTTAGATTTGGGTGTCCGTAACCTTTCTTCAATGTGACAGGAGAGATAAAAAGCCGCATGCGTTTCGATTCTAATCGTATTCGTGCGAACTATATATACATACATATACTCGCGAAGAGCGGCGCTTTAGAATCAGTCCGGTTTTTGAAGAAATATGGCGGATGTCGAGGTGAGCGAGTCACGTGGAACGCGAGAAAATATATTTTATTATCTTTGCCGCTACGTTATTATAATTTGCGTGTGATTTGTTGCAGCTAGCAAAAGCTTTGAAGGATTTACCGAATCGAGTTCAGACCGCCAGCAAAAAGGAGCGGCGTGAAATTCTGCAAAATGTCGTCAACGTATTATCAAATCCCGGTAAGAATCGTTAGGGAACGTATTGCTTTTTGATAAGACAGATAAGTGATTCTTATAAATTTTGGAGATGATACGATAATACGAAGAGAGATCTGTTTCGGATAACTATCATTGTGCTGCATAATTTATGTGTGCTTTCGAAGAAAAATTATGGTATATACTTGTTTATGTGGAAATCTAAAGTATACTTATTTACAATATTGTCTTGTAATTGCAGTTGTTTTATATTTAAGATATATATAAATATCTTGAGATTCTAATATATTATAAAACCTAGTCATGTAAAAAATTACCAGTGCATATTGATTGTACTGTTGAAGTGACTATACGAATGATAACTTGATATCCAACTTTATATTGGATATAATTGAAGATGTTAGATATATTTTTATGAAAATTATATAACATACATTGTGGATATTAAAAAAAAAGATTTAAAATATCTTGAATTGAATAATCTATTGAATAATAGCTATATTTTTTCTTTACAAAAAGATTTATTATAAAAAAAGGAAAGTGATATATAAATATTTTATTGTTAGATGTTTCTACTTCTGCATTGTTAAATGTTTGTGGATCCATTTAAGTTGTATTTTTACATTTATATTATTTTATATTGAGACACATGTAATTGTGTGATTAATTTAATGGTATTAATATTTTACAATGTCAAGTAAAACTTTCTATTAGCACACATTTAGCTCATTATTTAAGAATTTAAATAAGAATTTTGTAGTAAGATATATACAGGGCCAATTAAATTAATTCTTACTAATAATTCCTACTTATATATTTACAGCAGAATAATATTTAAGAAATAATCAATAAATTATATATGAGATGTAAAAATGATTACTATTGATTATATATAAACTTTGCATATCATAATAATAATAGTGATTGGATTCACAAAAATGGTTATAGCTCAAATATGTTTATATAAATTTTTTTAATTGCCTTTTTTTGTCTCTGATACTGAATGTATGTTTCTGAAGTGGGTTTCACCACTAATAATATACTTTGTGTATGTGATTTGATCGAAAGACTATCGCAAAACACACTTTTATTTAAAAATAAATTTTTATTGGTGATTTAATTAAATTCATTAAAAATTATATCTATTATAATATGTTTCAAATTGATAATTATGTGTATATGATCTACAAATTGTTTATTACAGGCATTAATGATAAAATTGTTAATGGGATCTGTAAGGTGGTGTCGCTTACCTTACATAGGTACAAAGATAGTGCTTCTCAGTCCTACGTGAAAAATCTAATTGTAGAGCTACTTAAGAAACAACCAGAAGCTACTATAAAACATATGACAACTGTAATTTCAGAGCAAGCTACTTGGCATAAGAATGTGGTTGCGACGTAAGTCTAAAATCGAGAATTAATTGTTTGCTGTATGTATTTATGTGTAATGATGTTTCTCTATGTTCTTTTATAGTTTGAATACCGCTCTAACTGCATATACTGCATTGAAATGGTCAAATTTAGTTATTCTTCATGGATATAATAAAATGGATAATACCGAGATGAATGAGTTTTTAGCAAAACTCATTGAAGCACAGGCAAATTTATCTGCTGCTGCTTTGGCATCTGCAGATAGAAAACTTGCAAACAAGGTGTACGCATTACTTGCACATGAATGGACAGCAATTAAGAATATAGAAGTTATTTATGTGGAAAATTTAACCAAATTGGAGCTTGGTAATGGTGTAATTATCCTAGCCAGCTTACTTACGAAATATTTAGTCGCCACAAAAAGAAATGATTTGGTGGAGCAATTGAAGGTAAGTACATGAATATTATATTAAGAATACATATATTATAATTATTATATTTATAATTATAATGTGTATTGTATTTTTATACATTTCAGACAAACATGATAGACATTTTTATAAAAGTAACGATCAGTTGTAAGAAGAAGCCAGATTTATATGTGGTGGATGTGGCTGTGCCACTTCTTCGAAGATTAACTCACGAAGAATTCAAAACCCAATTACTTCCTGCTTTACAGAAAGCTATGTTGCGAAATCCGGAAATTATAATTGAATCAGTCGGTCACATTTTAAGCGGATTAAGTCTTGATTTGAGCCAGTACAGCCAAGAGATAAGTAAAGGATTATTTGCTAATCTACATTCTAAGGAGGATCTGGTGAGAGATGAAGCGGTTGGAGCGTGTCGCAAACTTGCTCTACAGTGTTCCGATACGACGGCTCTGGAGACACTGCTATCGTCCGCATTTGCAGTGTTTCACGGATCAGAGGGCAAGCTTACGGTCGCGACTCATAAGATCTCCGTGTTACAAGGAGCCGGCAATCTCAGCTATAACGTAGCTTCGGGCAGCAGTGTGCAGAAATTAGCCGAAACGGCGTGCGAGCATTTCGTCAAAGTGCTCGAGACTGAGGTTCACGAGAAGACGCTGATACAGGCTCTCGAAATGATGGCACTATGGTCCAAGAAATTTTCGTCCGCTCTACCGAAAATCGTAGTGGATGCTTTCAAGAAAGGCATGGCGGCGAAAACATCCACCGCCGCAGTGCGTACCGCTTACATCAAATTATTCTTCTCGACTCCCGCTACTCCTTACTCGGGAATAATAGCGCCGATCCTCGCGCAAGCGATAACACGAGCTATGCAGCAATGCGCGCAACCGGCAGCGGTAACCGAAGGTCTAGTCGCTTCGTATCTCTTATTGAAGTTCGTATTAGCCGATCAAGTGGAGAACGACAAGCAGAATGTATTGTGGAACGCGATCGACGAACAAATATTCTTTTCCGAAAAGTTTTTGTCGACATGCGGCGACGATATTTTGTATCACCTCATGTTGCTATGCGAACGACTAATCACCGAATTTTCCGACAGACTGAACGAGAAAGCTCTAACCGGGATTCATCGAGCAATTGTATCTTGCGCTACTGCCTCAAATTCCGCGACGCGACAGCGATGTTTCCCACTGGTCAAGAAGATTATGACCGGTTTGAGTACATACGCGCCAGCACAGGCTCTATTAACGGAGTTTAATAAATTTTTGGAGAATGTTAAGATTAAATCGGAATCGGATAAAGAAAGTAAAGAAGAATCTTCGATGGGGGAAATTACTGGCAGATGTCTCGCAGACGGATTGTTCGCCATATGCTCGGGTTCCTTTTTATTCGAAGCACCTACTTATCAAATGACTAGAGATGCTCTACTTCCATCTCATCACCCAGCGTTGCTCAAAGCCGTACCAAATTTGTGGTTCAAGATCGCCAAGAACTACAATCTCGTACCAAAGGACTTCTTACGTAGCTACAGTAACGAAGTGAGGAAGATGTTGATTCAGAATTATAAACCTGTACCAAATTACGAAAATGCACTTGTAAGAATCGTATCGCTCGCACCAGACGCTTTTCTACCCGCGTTAGTGTCGAATGTTACAAGTAAACTCGATGATCCAGAAATTTTAAGAGTTACCAAGGACGAATATTTTACGTATCTCACTCCCGATGGAGAGCTTTATGACAAGAGCGTGTTACCCGTCAATGACGAGAACGATATTCTCAATTCTATGAATATGAAGAGAGAAAGTAAAGTTTACTCGTTTAAGGAACAGCAAGAGGAGCTTCAACTGAGACGCGAATTATACGAGAAACGAAAACGAGAAGGCAAGATAAAGGAACCGAAATTAACGCCTAAACAAGAAGAGACTTTGAAGGCGCAGATCGCGAAAGAAAATAGTATTCGTAAGAGATTAACCGAATTGAAAGCCAAGATAGATAATACCGTGTCTTTAGTGACATGCTCGATACGCGGTAATCAGCAGGAACTGTCTTTGCACTTGAAGGATCTTTTACCGCCCATTTTGAAGAACCTGGGCTCTCCATTGGCAGCTCCCGAAATGTCGGAGCTATATGTATCCCTTCGTCAAACGGTAACAATGGATAATAGCGTGATTCTACGCGATCTTATCGCTCATGTTACATTGCGGCAATTACAACCGCAGTGCGATTTGGATCAAGCTTGGGAAGAGGAGAATCTCGATGCGGCGGTTAAAAGAACGTTGAATCTTATACACGCGGTAACGATTAAGAGGAAGGAATTATTCACGGCGCCTGCGTTTTGTTACGTTTTTCCTTTCATAAGAAAGACTTTGCTATCGTATAAGGACGACGGCATGATTGTACAAGGATTACAATTGATTCAGGAACACGCCAAGCAGAGAGGCGACAGCTCTACCGACCTGAAAGACGTCAGGCATCCTAGACTTTTGCCACGTAAGCAAATGTTCGATCTGCTTATCGAACTTATGGAGACCACAACAGGTCGAGTGCAGTCACATGCGGTGGCGACCTTGCTAGACGTCGCGCAATCCGGCAGTGGTCAACCGGGTACAGCAATCGCCACCAGCGAAGATATAGATTCCTTGATCGGTGCGTTGCAGAATTCGCTGTCCACTGTGAGGGACGCGGCTCTTAGAGGACTGACCGTAATACGACAAGCTTTCCCGTCCCAAAAGGAGGATCAGGATCAGCTCGACAGGCTTACCAGAAGAGTATGGATCGCTCGATTCGACGTAAATGACGAGAATAAGATTCTCGCTACCGAACTGTGGAACGCGGCCGACTTTACCGCGCACGCGGAGGTTCTTTGCGAGGAACTGATTCGAGACATCGCTCATCCGGTCGAGCCGGTGCAACAGGCGGCCGCTCACGCATTAGCGGAGAGCTTGGCCAGCGTGCCCCATTTAACGCCGTCCGTGTTGGACAGTCTGTTGCAATTGTATCAGGAGAAGTTGGCCATGATCCCGCCGAAATTGAACGACTTTGGTCGCGTCGTCGAGCAGCCGATCGATACGTGGGGACCGCGACGCGGAGTAGCGCTCTCTCTAGCGCAGATAGCGCCGCTTCTCACCGCCGATACGGTACACCGGCTCATCCAGTTCTTCGTGTTAACCGGACTCGGAGACAGAAATCAATTCGTGCGCACCGAGATGCTGACCGCCGCCGTCGCGGCGGTCGACCTTCACGGTAGCGCGAACATAACTTCGTTGCTTCCGGTCTTCGAGGATTTCATGGACAAGGCGCCGAAAATCGGCAGCTTCGACTCGATCAAGCAGTCGGTGGTGATTCTCATGGGATCACTCGCGAGACACTTGGACAAGAACGATCCGCGAATCAAGCCGATCGTGATGCGTCTCATCGCGGCACTCTCCACGCCCTCGCAACAGGTGCAGGAAGCCGTGGCCAATTGTTTGCCGCATCTGACGGACTCCATTAAGGAAGATGCGCCGAAAATCGTGGACAATCTGATGGACCAGTTGCTGAAATCGGACAAATATGGCGAGCGTAAGGGCGCGGCATATGGACTGGCGGGTCTCATCAAGGGTATGGGAATTCTCGCGTTGAAGCAACTGGATATCATGAGCAAGCTGACCAACGCTATTCAAGACAAGAAGAACTACCGACATCGTGAGGGAGCGCTGTTCGCCTTCGAGATGCTGTGTACGATGCTCGGCAGATTGTTCGAGCCTTACATCGTGCATGTTCTACCGCACTTGCTGCTGTGTTTCGGCGACTCGAGTCAGTACGTAAGAACTGCCACCGACGACACTGCCAGAGTAGTGATGAGTAAACTTTCCGCCCACGGCGTTAAGCTTGTTCTGCCGAGTCTATTGGCGGCTCTGGAAGAAGATTCATGGAGAACAAAAACAGGTATAAGTCGCATTAATCTTATTGGCAAATAATGGAGCAATTTTTCTATCAATTCCAATCTCGCTAACTAAATTTTATTAGCCTTTCATATATTATTTTTGTCTCGATACATGAGATTAATGATTGTTATTTGCTTGAATTTAAAATACAAAGTTGCTTTAATACATGATTATATTACTATTTATCTCAAAGTAATCTGTAGTAAAATGAAACATGTTAAATTTGTATTTATAATTTACATGTTTATACAGGATCTGTCGAATTACTTGGTGCTATGGCATATTGCGCGCCGAAGCAGTTGAGCAGCTGTTTACCGAGTATCGTTCCCAAGCTGATAGAGGTACTCAGTGATTCCCACACAAAGGTGCAAGAAGCTGGCGCGGAGGCGCTCAAGGTCATCGGAAGTGTTATACGCAATCCGGAGATTCAAGCGATTGTGCCGGTATTGTTGAAAGCATTGCAGGATCCCTCGCACAAGACCGCTACTTGCCTGCAGACGTTGCTGGATACACAATTTGTGCACTTTATTGACGCTCCCTCGCTAGCGTTAATTATGCCCGTCGTGCAGCGTGCGTTCCTCGATCGTTCGACGGAGACCAGAAAGATGGCCGCGCAGATCATTGGCAATATGTATTCCTTAACGGATCAGAAAGACCTGACCCCGTATCTGCCAACTATTATACCAGGTCTGAAGACGAGTCTGCTCGATCCCGTGCCTGAAGTGCGCAGCGTGTCGGCGAGAGCGCTGGGCGCGATGGTACGCGGGATGGGCGAATCTAGTTTCGAGGATCTATTACCGTGGCTGATGCAAACCTTGACCTCCGAAACCAGTAGCGTCGACCGATCCGGCGCCGCGCAAGGTCTCTCCGAGGTGGTACGCGGACTGGGCGTAGAGAAACTACACAAACTCATGCCCGAGATCATCAGCACCGCCGAGAGAACTGACATTGCTCCCCACGTGAAAGACGGATACATTATGATGTTTATATACATGCCAAGCGCGTTCACCACGGAATTCACGCCGTACATAGGACAGATCATTAATCCGATTCTGAAGGCTTTGGCCGACGAGAACGAATACGTGCGGGAGACCGCGCTGAGAGCGGGACAACGTATCGTCACTCTTTACGCCGACTCGGCAATAATGTTACTGTTACCGGAATTGGAGAAGGGCCTCTTCGACGACAACTGGCGTATTCGATATTCGTCCGTGCAACTGTTGGGCGATTTACTGTACAGGATCTCCGGCGTCTCGGGCAAGATGTCGACCGAGACTGCGAGCGAGGACGATAATTTTGGTACGGAACAGTCGCACTACGCCATTATAAACGCTTTAGGCGCGGAGAGACGGAATCGTGTGTTGGCCGGTCTCTATATGGGTCGGTCGGACGTAGCTCTGATGGTACGCCAGGCGGCTCTTCATGTTTGGAAGGTAGTGGTGACGAATACACCGAGGACATTGCGAGAGATATTACCGACCCTGTTCACTCTTCTGTTGGGATGTTTGGCGAGTACGAGTTACGACAAGAGACAAGTGGCAGCACGAACATTGGGCGATCTTGTGCGAAAATTGGGAGAGCGAGTTTTGCCGGAGATTATACCGATCTTGGAGAAGGGTTTGCAGAGCGATCAAGCCGATCAGCGCCAGGGAGTGTGCATAGGTCTGTCGGAAATTATGGCGAGCACCAACAAGGACATGGTGCTGACCTTTGTTATTAGTCTTGTCCCAACGGTTAGGTGAGTATAATAATTGTCCTTGTAAAAAATTGATAATATTGTTACAGCACAGGTGCTTGAATGAAGCGACTTTTTCAGGAAAGCGCTCTGCGATCCGCTACCGGAGGTTCGACAGGCTGCAGCCAAGACTTTCGACGGTTTGCATTCCACGGTGGGCGTTCGCGCGCTCGACGATATATTGCCGGCCATGTTAACCCAACTGAACTCCCCCGATCCGGCGGAGGCGGAGAATACATTGGATGGTTTACGTCAAGTGATGGCAATCAAATCGCGTGTAGTACTACCGTATCTAGTCCCGCAATTAGCTTCCCCGCCGGTTAACACGAAAGCGCTGTCGATATTGGCCAGCGTGGCAGGTGAAGCATTGACGAGGTTCCTTCACAGGATCTTGCCAGCATTACTCACTGCTCTTTCCAGTGCGCAAGGAACGGCGAACGAGCTGCAGGAGTTAGAGTATTGTCAGGCCGTAGTTCTTTCCGTTACCGACGAAGTAGGCGTTAGAACCGTTATGGATCAGCTGATGGAGGCCACGAGAGCGGAAGATCTCTCGAAACGGCGAAGCGCCGCGACGTTGCTATGCGCGTTCTGTCGCGACACTCGCGCCGATTACAGCCAATATGTGCCACAATTGCTGAGAGGTTTGATCCATTTGTTCACCGATGAGGATAGAGATGTATTACAGATGAGTTGGGAAGCGCTCACGGCCGTTACAAAGGTATAAGTTTTTATTAGGACGGAAATAATGCACAATGATTTGAACAGAATTACTAACATTGCTGTAATTTCTCGCAGACTCTGTCATCTGAGCAGCAAATAGCGCACGTACAAGATATCAGGCAAGCCGTTCGATTTGCGGTATCAGATTTGAAAGGTCAGGAATTGTTACCCGGATTCTGTCTTCCTAAAGGAATTACGCCAATCCTACCGATCTTCAGAGAAGCTATACTGAATGGTTTGCCGGAAGCAAAAGAACACGCGGCTCAAGGATTGGGAGAAGTCATAAGGTTGTCCAGCGCGGCTGCGTTGCAGCCAAGCGTTGTGCACATTACCGGTCCGCTTATTCGAATCCTCGGCGACCGTTTCAATTGGAGCGTTAAAGCAGCTGTACTGGAGACACTTGCGATATTACTTGGAAAGGTTTGTACAAAATTAGTGAATAATTTTTGCTAAGACGAGAATTCGCAATTTATATTATGATGTGATTTGGAAATAAAAAAAATAATACTTAATATTTAAGTACAGGTTACTTAAGTATTTTAATATAAAGTGCTTGTATTTATAAGTAAAAATTATTTTATTAGATATAACTTATTTCAAGTCACAAAATGATAAAATGTAATTGTTATGATTCGAAATAATTGATATGTCTTGTTTATCTCTCTTTCTTTCTCTTTTAACAGGTTGGCGTCATGTTGAAACAATTCTTGCCACAACTGCAAACTACTTTCTTGAGAGCCTTGAATGACAGTAATCGCCAAGTCAGATTGAAAGCAGCTTATGCTCTTAGCAATCTGATTATCATTCATACGCGTGTCGATCCTTTATTTACTGAACTTCATACTGGTATCAAGACAGGAGATGATCCAGCAATAAGGTAATCTTGATGAATAAATCTGATGAATGGAATATATCCTTTTTTCATGTTTTTAAATATTCTATAAGAATTTAATATTAATTATTATGCAGGGAAACGATGCTGCAAGCTCTCAGAGGTGTATTGACCCCCGCTGGTGATAAAATGACTGATCCGATGAAGAAACAAGTATTTGCAACGCTCAGTAGCATGCTTAGTCATCCGGAAGATGTCACGAGAAATGCGGTTGCCGGTTGTTTTGGCGCGCTTTTACGGTGGTTGAGTCCAGAACAATTAGCAATTGCATTTAACGATCACCTCTTATGTAAGCTCATAAAAAAATACAATGTGCAACTTTGATTTATATTTTCAAGAATTAACAATGTATTTCATATTCGATTAGCTAACGATGTTAATGTCGACTGGATGCTCAGGCATGGACGCTCGGCCGCTCTTTTCGTAGTGCTAAAGGAATCGCCCATTACGGTGTACAATCCTAAAGAGAAGGATCGCGTTTGTGCAGTGATACTTTCATACTTGGCTGCGGACAGAGTGCAAATAGTCATGAATGGCGTACGAGCGTGCGGATATCTATTTCAGTATCTCATGAATGAATCGCTACCTATATCACAACAAATTTTGTCGCCTTTCGTGAGAGTAAGTTTATTTACAAGAATATCTTCGTCGTATATCTTTATTCGAAAATCGATGAATAGGACAATAATTTAGCTTTAGAAAAATGCAGCATGAAATATATGTGTTGAATGAAATATGATAATATTTTGTAACATTAAAATGTAACATCAACATTTTTAACATTTGGTAAATTAAATTTTAGTCAATGAATAATAATAGCAACGATGTGAAGCAACTACTCGCTCGAGTTTGCATACATCTTGCGCGCAACATCCCACCTGAAAATATGTCGGCTGAACTGCTCAGAGGCCTTCTACCGATGCTGGTGAACGGAACGAAGGAGAAGAACGGATATGTCAAAGCGAACAGCGAACTCGCACTTATTGCGGTGCTTCGACTGAGGCAGGGTGAAGATGAACATCAGGTAAGTTCTCAATTACTTTCCGTTCCATCATTATTTTCGAACTTTATATTTAATTTTTGTATAAAATGATTATATCTCTTCCTCTCTCGTATAATATCTTTTTTCTTTGCACATAAAATCTGATGGTAATAACCTTGTTATTTTGTCACCTTCTAGCGTTGCATGGCTTTCTTGGATGTTGGCGCAAAGGAATCTCTGTCTGATGTGGTCAGCAAAGTGTTGCGTAAAGTTCTCTCTCAGCCAGAGGGCAAAATAGAAGAATTAGACGATACGTTACTCACGTGAGAGATATTGTACTTTCCGGGGCTTATTACGCACTATACACGTTCCAATAATCGTATTACCCGTCATTATTCGCCCGACCTCTATAAAGAAGAGATTTATCGTTCATGTATCAGTTACATTATGAACAAACTAGTTCGTTCAACATTGTATCTCGATAAGCAATTAAAGAGCGTAAAGCGGAAAAGTCGCTCGATGGCATTCAAGTTACTTAAGCTAAAATGTCCTGAGCAGCATCACGCGATTCAAACTAGGATTGTATATACTTTTACGAGAGAGATGTTTCTTATTATTCATATGTATATATCGGCCATCTGACATCTAACGATTCTAAGGTCGATAATTGCACTACTTCGATTCGCACGGTCATTTTCACATTTAAGTCATCAGAGATGACATTCTGAAGAATCCATTATCGAGACTATTTTTTTGTTGAAGATAAAAGATTTATTATTTTAAACCGTTCCTTCATTTACGATCATATTAAATAGTTACATTGTGGACTTACACACATGATTATATTATACACTCGCTGCATCAAAAATAAACCTCTTTATTCACTGTAAGAAACAAAATACCTCGCAAAATTGATTCACAATTGATTCGAAGAATGTTAAAACTATTGAATTGTAAGGAACATGATAAGTGGTATAGAAGCGATTATACAATACTTATAATTAGATTATCAGGTTTGTTTTATTTTATGCTTTATATTATTTCGTAGAGTTATCTATGTGTATAACGTAGATTATATTTCAAAGTAAAATATAGATGTTGTCGAGACAGATCCCGGATATGGACAAATCCGGATATTCAGATTTATATCCAGCTGTAATATTCGTGATTGGATTTGATCAAATTGAGGATCTGCCTATATATATGTATAGAGGTTGTTAAATCGGCTCGAGCTGCTCCACATGTAATGCCGTGATACTCCTGGCTCGATCATTGAAATGTCTTTAAACAGAATAACCGGCATCCCATATCACATCTCATATTTACCTCCGATTTTCTATGCTGCCATTACGCTCTTGCAATCGTAATACTTTAGAATGTATGTGTCGGACAATCGCAGGATTTTATACTTTTATATGATTTTTAACGATCTATCAAAGTTTACTTACATGATACATACACTTCGCATCAAATTGTTTTTTTTTTTTTTCTATGACGATAAAAGAATTTTACAATACCTTTTGATGAGCACAAATACAGGAAAAATGGAGGCAGTGATATGATGGCGGACCAGAAGTAACACTTCGCCGTGATCGTTTTCAAATGAAAATAATTACGCGATGTATTCGTGTATTTTGCTTTAACTTTTCATACCTCAAAGTTTCCATAAAAATACATGTCTATCTCGGTTTGATTAAGTGACAAATATATTATGAACATTAGACATAGATTGTACTGATGTTAATTTTTTTTTTGTTAGCTTTTTTAAGTCTTTTAGAATAAACGAGTTTAATCTTGATGACAGATTCTTATGGATTAATCGTGCGATCGATTTTTTTACACATAAAGATCGTTTAAAAGAGGCAGATTTATAAACTTTTGTATTATGAATTTGTAATCAAGTCCTTTTTTTCTGTCTCTTTCTAATCCTAAAAGTTTTCTACAGAAATCTCTTTAACTGCTTCAATCAATAATTTTCAAGAACCAATTTTTCGACGTATTCTCACAGAGATCAATAGAAGATCAACCTTAGATTATCTCGAAAAATCCAAAGAATTTGTCACAAAGTAAAATTTGCCCTACTTTTTAATCTAACAATAAGAGATAGAGACAGTTATATGTTATTTCTTAATTCTAAAATATTCACAAAGCGCGAATCTTTTTTTATTCTTTCTAAATAGATCATATATTATTATTCGCGATGATTAGTATGTTCTATTCATATCTTCGAATTAAAATTGCTTGCGAGATGTGCAAAAATGTTTGCAATGCTCGACCGATAAATCACATATAAAACAGATATATTATGTCTGCTCCTTTTTTTAAAATCCTCCTTTGTCATGAAAAGAAAAAAGTTGCAAGTTATATTTACGCAAATATAATGATTATTTATTTTCCAAAAATTTAACGCAAAGCATTGCTGTACAAAAAATATGACATAAACATGAGTTAATTCATAAAATTTTAGATGAATTGTGTACATATAGATAGATCGGCGCAACACGTGTAAAATTCTCTATTTTAAATTTAATTTATTCAAAATTATTATTCAAAATTTTCATTATTTTAAGTGTAACACTCTTATATAATCTATATTTTACCTTTTTTTTTCTTAATATTTTTATTCAACAATATCGCAATCGAGTCATATTTATCAACGTACTCTTACATTTCTCCAAATTACGTAACGATGTGGATCTTTACACGATACTTGTATGCTATTAATAATGCAACTAATTAATAATACCGTCAATTTTTTTTTTCTTTCGTGTATAGATAAAAGAGAGTTAAACGATACATTAACAATGAGTTCCTGCTTATCTTTGTGAAAAGTGGAACGCATTCTCGCGATATACACATATTACAATTGCGCGGTACAAGGGGGAATTTCCCTTGAAATCGCGCAGAGAGATCGAGACAATCGCGCGCGCAACGTGCCGGAAACGCAGCCCGGCACCCCGTCGTCCAACGGCGAATCGCGCGCGCGGCGCAATCGTTCGCCGTAAAAAGAAAAAAAAAATAGAGAGAGGGCAACAACGCGCGCGAAGATACAGGGACGATGGTGCACGCAGCTGCACGAACGGTTATGCAGTTCCGCCGTTGCACTTCAAAGCGCGCCGTCGCCCACGCGCGAAAACTCGCTTTACTACGTCCGGAAGCGACGCTTTACGATCCCCCAGCGTGTGATCGCGAAGGAATATTAAAGAACCTGCTCCTCTCCTTCTCTCGGTATGAAGACTCCTCACGGAGCGATTGTCGTTCTTTCACGATTAAGCAATCGCGATAAAAATTGATTGATTTTGAAAGCGTTTATTTATGGACATTTACGATGGCTATCTAGAGCCTATGTAAATATCGTTAATCGTTAAAATATACTCAAACGTTTTATTCAATTTTGTTAATAAGTTAATAAGACGAAAAATCACTTCTTTCTTTCCAACAAAAAATGCAACGGTGTAAGCTCAATCAGATCATGGTTTGCACATGTGTTGTGGCTTATCTGGCTTGATGCTAAGAACAGCAAATATCAAAGGTGAACATGTTTAAGTCTGGTTTATCCTAAAATAACAAAGCACACACTTGACATCATTGATAATTCCGTTTAGTTTGTTTAACCCTAGATCACTATCACACGTAATATTTTACGTTTTGATTTTGTAAAAAATAATTAGAAATAAATGAATAAAAATATACATATATGTATATGGTTACAAAAAAATGTTGAAACCGGATGAAGCACACCATGTGTAAATTTTACGTATCGGTAGTAATAACGTGATATTTTTTGACGATAATACTCTATTAGGAGTTAACAAGAGCTGCGATCTGAAATTCAGTAGAAATGCACATATTTGTGCATTTACATTCAATGATTAAATTTTTCTATAATATTTAGCTGTCAGAATGTAATATATAATTTTTTTGTTTAGGATATTCTCATGATATTAAAACTTTCGATTTTATTTCTTAACTCTCTTCGAGAGCTTATAATGAGTTCGTCGGAAAAATTTTTTGTTGAAATATTTCCGGACGCTAATCGATTAACGGTTCCACAAACCGATATTAAAGGGATTAAGTAATTAAGAGAAGCATATCTCTTCCTGTTTATATCAAATTTATTTAACTAGGTAGTCGCGTCTAGCGATATCGTAAAATAAACAGTAGTTCGTATAGTCCTAATTGCATTATTCAGCTTTCGAAAAATCGATGAATCACATATTGTGAATGCAAGCGGAAGACCATTAATGTAAGTATATGATGCAAGATTTCCAGAATATATTATTTTTTCACGTTTTATTTGCCGCGTTGCTTACTTTATTCCACGTCGTATATGAAATGAAATATTATTAGATCGGATTAATGTCAGTGTACATATTTGTATGCCTATTTTTCTTTTGTTACAGACGATTCTATTTTTACGACAATTCTCGATTTTAATTTAATTACAGCTTCTTCGACAAATGCTACAGTAAAATAATTTTCCTTAACAAAAATGTCAGTCATTTGCTTCAACACATCTCGGTTCTTGATAGTATATAATTTTTATGCAGATGCATATCAAACGAAAAGGATATCGAACGGGAAGAATGTGATTCAACCAAAATTAACTCAAGACTCAAAATACGACTCTTTTTCAAGTCCTAGAAAACCATTTCTTTCAACGATACGGAGATACGGGAGTGATTTGACAAAACTTCCGTTCGAATGTACAAACAGTCGAGACGAAGTGGCCACTCCGAAACAAAGTTCCATTCGCCTATACCGTTCCGCGTTACGAGAGGAAATGCGTATGTACTTGTGTTTCTTCTTGCCTGTTTACACTTTAATCCCGACTGGCGCTTCCACAGTTGTTATGCTGCGCTACGAGGAAGCGTTTCTACAAGTGCCCGTTCGGTAGAATGTCACTGCTTTCTCGAGATCTTCTATTTGAGAGAAAAATAAACATCCTGAACTCTGGACCGCGTGACAAATGTGTGTAAAATTAGTTTGCACGCCCCGTCTCGTGCCGCGATCGCGAGACACCGCGGCACGCGCGATATATTACCCCTTGTTTAAGTACGAGACATGTACTATTAGTCGTTCATTCGTTCGCGAAAATGTGTATAATGGTATTTCAACACTTTCTGATTCTAATTAGTCGAATAATGCGAAACTGGAAAAAATTTATTTCAAGTCTGAAATACAAATTTTTACATAGAAATGTGTTAAACTGGGAACTCGAAAAAAAATTACCCGATAAGAAATTTAAGGACTAATTTACGAAAATCTTGTAAAATTCATACACCCCATTCGTTTCGTTGACATTCGATAGTACTTCAAAAAAAGTTGCTCTCTAAAAGCAATATCTTTAAAATAAAAGCGACTCGTATCGTTAGCTAACATTATTCCAAACTCTGATTACAGATTAGCTGTTAATTCTTGAGACAAAAAAAAATATATATATATATAATCTATTTATTCGTAATTTAATCTATAGACAAATTGCGTTCATCGCGACGATGTTTCTGGCATTTGCAACGCGTCTTGCATTTAAATCTCTTATTTAATCGACTGCAATTTCCACCGCGTTGAAAAATAACCGTTGCAATTATCACTATGCAGGAAATTGTCGCGTGCGTATGACCAACAGGAAGCGAGTCATAGGATGCATTTGTCAGTGTGTCTTATTTTATTTTTTTTTCTCTCATTATTGCATCCCTTTCTCCTATCTATCGTTTGCCATGAGGTTAATTGATTGCACGATATAAAATTAGCAAAGTAAAATTAATTTTATTAAATCTTCCTCTTCTCGCGTTTGTTTTCTCTCTTTCTGCGATTCCATAAAAAGCACTGCAAAATTCTCCTCGACAATTTTGAGATCATCACACCGTTAATGTCGTAACATGACATTAAGGATGTAAGCGATACTCTACAACAGTACGCTCTCTAATGACTTTATGATAATAAAATTGTCTTATGATAATAACTGTGAAAGATTGTGTGTGTATATGTATAGAGATTATCGGGGAAACTTTGTCGGAAAACATGGGACAGAATAAAATGATATGAGAGAAAAAATCAAAAAGGGAAAGATTACACAAGTATTATGAATTATTATATTGGAGTCGCTCTAAAGCATTCAAATACACAGCCGTGAAAATTGGAAAACTTACATTATCGATAAGACTATAGTCTCTCTTTTTTCTATAGGAATTTTCTATAGAAAATTCGAGCCGTAAATGTAGTTTTAACGATTCAACAACTCTTTGAAACAGACAATTAGGAGTAGAAAAATTAACGTAAAAAACAATTAGCATACTTGAAAAGATTATGGAAAAAATTTCACCAAATTTCGTCGCAAGGAATACTTATAGTAATGTTAATATAACATTCGGAACACCATTATATATATTCGTTATAAAATCGATTCCAAACTGATCAAGGAAACTAGAAACTATTATTAAAATTAAGAGATCGGATTCAGGAACATCCTATATATCCGTGGAAAAACACGCACATTCCGTTTTGCACTTCCCGATGGAATAAAAAAAAGAATTCAGAAAAATTTTGATAGTTTCTCGAGAAAATGTCCTGTCGTTGCAATACCCGGCAAAAGATTCCGGCGACGCGTTGAGATTTTATCTTCCTCTCTTTCGTCTCTTGACTCGAGAACAAACTATTAACTCTGTCTACCCGCCGGATTCCGGTAATTTGTGATGACAATTCCGTGTTCCGTCTCATACACGACGCTTGTAATGGGAACGTTATGACGAGAACACGCGATACAAATCTGTGCAGGGTCGGTGTCATTGGCGGAAATAGTGATAACGATCTCGACGCGCTCATCAAATGCACTTGTCAATTCTTGTCAATAATGATTGCAGTCATTATGGGCGTGGAATGACGCCTTCTGATAACTATTATTCTATCTACGTTATCAAATGAAACATGTTGGATGAGAGTTTACGTGAGATCGATTTTTGTTTATTTTTTCTTATGTTAAAGATTATTTTTACATATATAGGGTGTTGATAATTAAACGTCCGTGTATGTGTGTGTAAATTAGGAGATAAGAATATTTGTAGTTTAGGATTTAATTATTTTATTTTAAATTATAATTTAAATTATATAAAGTTAATAGCGCGTTCAAAGATTTAAATATCAACTTGCGTCTTATAAAGTTAAGTAAATATATTTCTCAGATTTAAGAAACAAAAAAAATTAAAATTGACCCAACATTTTTTAACTAAGTGATTCGACATCTTTTAACTTTAACAGATTGTTTAACGATATATTTAAGGTTTTAAACAAAGGAAGCCATCGGGAAGCGAACGGTTTTCAATTTCAGCTTTCGACGAGCTGGGCGTCGAGACATAGATTAGGAAAACGTAATTGCGTGACGCGCCACGTTTTCATCCCTCGCTCTCTCTTTCTCCCTTTTGCTCCTTCTTTATCGCCTCTGTAGACACTTGTTTGGGTTTCAAACCCCACTTGTGATGGAACCATGGCCAATCGAGTTCGCGTAGGCGGTGCGGCATTTATGAGGGCGGTCACGTTCACCAATGAAGACTCGAGTCCACAATGTTCGATGATCAGTCTGCGCGGTGGATGCTGCACTGGTTTTGTCTTGCAGTCGGAATCGGGATTCGGGATCCCTTTAGTTGTCATTCGACTGCGACAGTTGGAGGACGTTACGCGGTTCTTTGCGCTCCTTTCATCACGTAATTGCTTCGACAGTGATCGAAAACAGCTCCGAAATATCGATCCTCGATAATGTCTCTTCAAGTGCCTCTTCAAGATGCGAACGCCAACGTGCTGATGCCCGTGGACTTGCAAATGCAAAAACAGCAGATGCTGTTCATGCAGCAGCAGCAGATCGCTTTAGGTCTAAGAACAGGTTTGTTGTTATCCTTTATTTCAATTTGAAATCGTGTGAATATGAAGGCAACTAGCGAAGATCAGCTGATTGCTGTCACGAGAAGCGAGTTTACACATTTGAAATATAGTACGTTAACAGTTCGGCGGTATATATTTTTTTAAATTAAGAATCTCTCGATTTCGTGCAATATCGATCTAATGCGATGTGTAAATTTTAAGTTGCATTATAATCCGTGACTGCAATCTGTTATTTGATTCGACCCCACATTTTCCGCTATCTCTCTCTCTCTCTCTCGCCTTCTCTATTTCAATCTATTATTCAATCTTATATTCAATCTTATATTCAGCCACTTTTGTTAAAACTAATTTATAGATGTTGTTATTATATTAATCTATTTCTATTTCAAAAATTCTTAGCATAACTCTATTATATTATAGCGAGAGGATTTTTAATGTAAGAGATGTATAATTTGAATATTAATATATTGTAATGTTTAAATAGTAATATATTTAACCACTTTGCAAATAAAAGGAGAATTTATGACTATTTTAACGGTTGACAGATGACAACAATTTTTTGTACGTTGTATGTTTTATGAAAAAAAAAAATGTTAATTATCAAACATATTTCATAAATTCAGTCGCACTTTTAATTATTTCGCAATTTACGATTGCAAAATTAAATAACTTCGAATTAACATTGTTCGAGGAAAAAAATTACTCCGACACAAATCGATTTGCACACTCAAAATCGCATTCATTGTCAGTTGTCCTGTCAGTTATAACACCCAATACAATACACCTCGAAGATGAAAAGTGCCGACCTTCAGCGCGGCGAATAATCATTATCTTCCTACAGAACGATCCTGGCGATATATTGTCCCTTCTTTGCGGGAGATCGAGTGTTTGCAATTGTGTCAGTCTATAACGCTACCAGACAATTGCAGCGACAAGGCGGGCGACACTCTGGTGTCCCCAATCTTATCCTCCTTAGTTTTTTCTTTTTTTTTTCTTTCACCTTTAAACGGCGTCGACTTTTTAGAAAGGACGCCGTCCGCGATCGCTGACATATTCTCTTCCGAAGTTAAGAATATTTATGCATAAATTATTAGAAAATTAAATATATGTTACTAGATATCTCACAGTTACTTTTTCAATCCAATAATTCTCCAAACACCGAGATTTTACATAATGAATCTTAATTCCTTGAATTAAAATGTAATTGAGAGTAGACTGCGATGTTTATAGACGTTTCGCTTATTATTGGATTACAAGAATGTCTATGACTCGAAAACAAGATTGAATTTTTTTCACTGTCTCATGCGCGATACTAAATTCTAGAGATGACGTCTATTATGTAACAAGAAAACTCTATATAAGTTCTATTAATCGTCAATAGAACTAATCGTTCTAATCATGCGCTATCAATTTACAGATGAAAAGTCATATTCGAGCAGGTGGTCATCACGACTTCCGTTGCCACACGGAGTCAGCATCGAGTTACAAAACCGTGAACTTTGGCAGCAATTTCATGCCGAAACGACGGAAATGATAATTACTAAATCAGGACGGTGAGTACGCGTTATTATTATTATTATATTAAAATACGCATTATCCGGGTACAGTTTTTTGCGAAGCAGCTTCATAGACACACACATACGTATATTTAATAATTATCTATTATTGTCTTACGAAATTCTCTGTTATCAATTACAAGTATCTCAGTTCAAAATTTCTATACTTTGCTAATGTCAAACGAATTTCAACACTTGCTTATATATATATATATATATATATATATAAGTTGTTTACGTTATTTATAGACGCGCTTTGTTACTGCAAATATTTCTTAACAATATTATTAGACATTAAACATAAATTGCAATAAGAACAAGAGGGGACTCAATATTGGATTCAATAAACAAATACAAATACAATGACAAACCTAATCTTCATACAATGATAAATCTTCGATTTTGCATAATATTCTCTCTTTCTCTCTCTCTCTCTCTCTCTCTCTCTCTCTCTCTCTCTCTCTCTCTCTCTCTCTCTCTCTCTCTCTCAATAAACAAAGTATAGAAATCTTGTATCCCGATAACACACACACAGAGATACAAAATTTTGTGAGACGATAACAGATAATCCCTCTCTCTTGTCAATAAAATCAAGTTAAAAAGAGCTACCCGATACGATTACTCCCCGTTGTGCGCGTTTCTACATAATCACATTCTAATCGCGTCTAAATGGCTCCCGGCGCGACGGAAGAGATACGAAGGGCGCTTTCAATTGAACAAGTAAGACGAGATACTTCCTTTCGACGCGCGCTTCAACTTGGAGAACCTCTTCGTCTTGGCGCCCGTAAGAGGTGCGTCACCAGAGAGACGACGCCGTTGTCCGACCACTCCCTCTGTCTGCTAGTTGGCGCCAATGCTTGGCCGCTCTCTCGAAAACCGCTGCACGGTCGCAAATTTTTTTTTTCGAAACAATGGACCTTTCCACTGGGATTCCCCTGAAAAATAATACACTCCAGACTCGGCATTTCAGCATCTGCTGGTCGCGCAGCTCCGTGGACGCGCGAGGACCGAGAGTCGGACTTGCGACCATTTTTTTTCTCGCCGCGTAAACAGTTTCCAAGGAAAAAAAAAAAAAAAAAAAAAAAAAAATTTATATCGAAGTTAATATTTTATACATCTCTTTAAACATTCGAGAAAACATTGCCGGTTCCTGCGTTATACGAACGTGACGATTGTCTGCCTCGCTTCAATTGCTTCGACGTTATTTTATAATAAAGTCGAAACAAATGTCGAAATTTTGACACTAGCAATGTTGCAATTTCCGGCAATACGACCAAGTTTTACGAAGCTGAAATTGCGCGATCAAAGACGATCAGCTGTCGCGGACTCGTTTGACAGGATCGATATCGTGGAGTGTTAAACGTTCGAGTTTAACGTTAAACGTTAAACTTTTCCGAGAGATATCAACAGCAACGTTTTCGAAATTCAGTTTGACGCATGTTTCTGGCATTCGGTCCCGACAAGCGATAAGCCCCTTTTTGGTACAGACGGACAAACGGAGGACAGACGTTAAAGCGTGACGACAATGTGTCTAGAATTTCGCAGAATGTTGTCGCCAGGCGTTGTAGGAGACGTCATGGGGCACCATAACGACGTGCCCGGCGATTGATTTATCGTTTTTACCGATCAGGGACAAGCTCGGAGGGCGTTTTGGATAGGTACGCCTTTCACAGAGAGACGAGACGACGACCAACTACGTCATTTTCCACAATCGGACGGCGAATCGCGTCCGCTTCCGGCAACGCCGATCCTTTGCCGGAAGCGATCGAACAATTCAGTCCTGAGATGAGACCCGGGGCGGTAACCACTCGAGATAGGGGTACGTGGAATTTTGCGTGGTCTTAAGCAGATAACACACCAGGCGCGATGATGTCACGCGCTACGAGAGATTTCATGCTGTATCGCGTGTTGCGTCGCGTGGGCGTGGAAACCGCAGCGGAAGAAAGGAAACGTGTCTGACAAGTGATTTGTTCATGTTACCGACACAAGTCGTTTTCTGTGAGAATCGCCATCAAATCGAATAAATAACAATGACGATATTTGTGATTGCGACAGCAATGATGCGAGGATCGTTTTCCGAACGATTCGTACAGGTACGATATATCGTCGATATACCGCGAAGAATATGTCGAAGAATGCGGCCTTATAGAGAAGGGTAACATTATCACCTTCCGTTACGTAAATAGTCCGGCCTGACATTGGAGAATGTTTTTGTACAGGATGTGAATCTTCACACAGCCATATTTTATTATCATAGGCTTACTGTATCAAAGTATTGCGTAATACGCCCAGGTAGCACATGTTGGTTATATAAACGTTTCCTAAACGTATCTCATAGTATTAGATACGTTTAGGAAATGTTTATATATCAACATGTGCTACCTGGAACTCCATGAGATAAGGAATTGAATTTTTTGTACAACAGTTTGTTTTAAGATACTTTGTTTTAACAGTTTGGTTTACCTAAGTATGCATCTCATACGTAAAAAATATGAAAATTTAAAGACGAATTGTTTTATTTAATATATATATACATAAATATATTATCTGATATATGACAGACATAAATTCGTGATAAATAATATATTGAATGTTTCGGATATAATGACTGAATTTTAGGAACGAATGTTTTTTTGTGAGTTTTTCCTGAATATAAAAATATCAATATTAACAGTTCTTAAATTATAAGAATTTGTGAATTTTGCCGGATTTAAAAATCAGCGAATTTAAGTTTTATTTTATTCACACACATTCTCTATCATATATCCATTTTAACGTGTGCCTTTTTACTTTTACATAAACTTGTTATCCATCTATGCGATATAAAAGTTCATTCGAAAACGCTCATTTACGCGCAATTTCCGGGAAAAAGTCCACACGTTTGACCATACGTTTCACAAAATATATCTTGTTACGAGACACAACTGGACCACCTAAAGTCTCTCTCATCGTAACGTAAGACACGACCATCGATCGTGCCTTTAACGAGCTGACGGATCGCGAGAAGGCGACGCTATTGACGCTCTGAAAAGAAGTCATACGGAACACGTGTTTTATCTTCCAGCATGCATATTCGCCTGGGCGGTCTCTGGGCGCGACATAATAGCGACCGAGGTGTCTGTCTGCGCATTCGTATGCCTTCCGGCGTTCTCGTTCGTATACGGATCGCGCACCACGTGCCTACCACGTGCTCTTTGTTTTCTTTCGCGGCGAGCCTTGCGAATTCGCCCTCACAGATCGACATTCGACGATTTTCACATTCACCGCACTATTCTCTCCGTCGTTTATTCGTCGGGTTTCACTATTTTCCGCCTCTTTTTTTTTCCTTTTGTGTCTCGGTCTTATATTTCTCGGCTTCCTTTTCTTTCGACAATGAACCTGACAAAAGGAAGCGGGCGAAAAAAAAATGTGCGTAACAGAAGTTGCTTTCGTAATCGATAGGTTCACTCTTTCGTGACACCATCGTATAGAAAGTTAGTCAAGGACTATTGTTAGATAATCGAAAAGCATTCCTCAGAGATAATTACATGTTGCATTTCTAATTTTGTCCTCTCTCTGTCCGAGGTTAATTAGTTCCAGATTTTATTGTCCCCTTTAGAGTCCCCTTTCGAGTGTATGAGAATGTCATAAATGACTTTTATTTCTTTTTAAATATGCAAGAATTTAAAGCCATCGTGAAATTTATTGTATATGTAAAAGGAACAAAAAATCTCTTATTCATAATCGTAAGAGGTGAATATTCATTAAGCAAAACAAAATATATTTATATAAAGAGCATATAAAGTTCATGTCTGTGTTTATAATATTAAAAATATAGATTCAACGAAAAGTATGAAAAATCAGAGAAGAAATAAAAGTCTGACACCTTCTTAGATAATGAAATAAAAACTATATTTTTGTCATTTACGGCGGAAATATGTAGGTACGTGTTAATATTTATTGGATTTTTTTTACCGATTTTATTATACGGAGATATATCGAATCTTTCCAAAATTAGAACCGACGCATATGTTTTTTTTCGTGAGATAGCCCTCTCTCGAACTTCCCCGCAATCGACAGAACCAGGGATGCGACCAGAGCTCGTGCCGTCGCAATGCGCGTTACATCACGCTACTACAAACGTTATCTCGTCGCCGCGTAATCAAGAGGCTTCTTATAACCAGATGTTCGTCGCGCGCGGCACGAGCAGCCAACAGCCGTTGCAATGGCGCGAACGTGATCTTGGATGCACGATTACTTCTTGACAATCTGTTTGTTGACTTTTACGATTATTAATTGTACCATTCAATTTCGAAATATGAAGAACACGGGAGGAGTCTATCTAACTTAACACCGAAGTTACCTAACTTATGTATATATATGTATCTGACGCGTTATTCGGAGCAATAATTCTCCCAAAAATTATATTTATTTGTAGTGGATATTATATTTTTGAGATGTAAGAGATTATCATTTTTGCTTACGATTTTCTAAAAATAATCTGAAAATTTTACGCCAAAATAGTTGAAGAGTAAAGTAATCGGAAATGTATAATATGAGGTTCTAATAAATATAATAATTATTCAACTAAGAATCTATTAAATTTATATACTAAAGAATTTATATAATAATTATTGTTATAATTATTATATAAATTCTTTAATTATTAATAGAATTAAAAATATAGTATAATATATTAATTATTAATATAATAATAATTATTTCTTTAAACAGTTTTATAATTTTTTTATTATTCAAAAATCAAGTTTTGGTTTTCTTAATACTGTTTTTGCCTGCGTCTCGATGGCTCATATTGGCTTCACCGATGACAAGCGTAAAACAAACACTTTTTGCCTGACCACTCGATAGAAAGGACTAAAAAACAAACGCGGGAAAATACGGAGAAAACCACCGCAATTAGAGGCGGGCAAGTCGAGACAACCACTCGACTTTCTGAGTAATGTTTGACTTTTCAGAGACGCATATTTTCGTCGGATTAGCCGCTGCGCATCTGAAATGTTTACTGAGAAAATTCACCGACGAAAATCTTGCGAAGATATAGCAGCCATTTTTAGGACGGCTCCTTCTACAATATGACGCCTGCTTGTCGCCGGCACGTTAATGATTAGGGATCCTTTGTTCTTTCAAAGATGCGTCGCATACTACCTGGTGCGGAAAAACGTTTTCCTTTCGATAGCTAGGTTGAGAATGAGGTGAAAGTCACTCGTAAGATAATTACGTACGCGCGTCATTCGTAGCCGCAAAGTCGTTAAGCTAATGAAGTCTTCAATGGTCAATATCGCCTATGAATCATTGTCACTCGCATATATAATGGCTATAGAAGGATGCTTTCATACAGTGACATTTGGTGACAATATTAATCATTTTCGAACATCTGAAAGTGAAAATTATTAATGACCTGATATATTTTCCGCTAAAAGGAGATACTCGTTACAAACTGAGCATAGATTTTTTTCATTCGAAATAATTCACATGGGATAATAATTTAATAGATTAATAATTTTTTATTTTATTGTCTATTCAAACAAGATTGTACTTGCTTCCAATTTTACGTTTCCTCTATGTATGCGAAAGTGTTCTCTTTACAAAATATTTTACAAATACACACACACACACACATATACATATATGTATGTATGTATGTATAGTCATCATGCAATAATGAATTCTTTTTTTTGATTGCAGACGCATGTTTCCATCCATTCAGATAGCGGTAAACGGCTTAAACAAACATGATTATTATTTCGTACTTATCGAGATAGCATCGGCCTCTAATCGCCGTCATAAATATTGCGGAAACGGCGGGGGAAGTGACGAAAACAGGAATAATAGCAGCATTGGGGGCTGGAGTTTTGCCGGACCGGCTGAGCCACAACCGCAATTTGATCACAGGATATTTATTCATCCCGATGGTCCCAACACGGGTGAGCATTGGATGCAAAGCTCGATCAACTTTAGCAAATTAAAGCTCACAAACAACGTCGTCGATCATCGTAGTAACGTAAGTAATGTGCACGTTATGTAGTAAATTTAAGTTAATCTCTATTAGTAGAAACGAGTCGAAATTTTGCTCCTATTTTCATCTTCAATTTTCTTACGTTTATTAATTATATATATATATATACATATATATATATATATATATATATATATATAAAGTTTTTTATGTCATATATAATATTCTAAGAAACATTTATACATATATATATTTTTTTTAATTGGAGGTAGTAATATGAGTTGCAAATCTTCCGCTGCTAAGTGAAATCAATAGTCAAGTTTGTTAGACTTGACAATGAAGAAAATTTATTTGATAATACTTGATAATACTTGATAATAGGCGACTGCCTATTTATCAACAATAAGATTAGCCCGTGAAAAAAGAATAGAGGGGAAGATAGCACAATTTAGAGTAGCCGCCTCTCATTTATCTAGTTCTTCGATGTTTTGACAGCCTTACATCCTCATTTCTTATATCTGCTATTTCGGTTCAGTATTATATTTCTTTTCTGATTTGTATATCGCATGCGGGAGGTCGCCACACACCGTCGTGTTTCGTCTAATTTGCTTGCATGACTCTCTCTTTTTAACATTTATCACTAACTAATCAGGAGCTGCTATCGTAAGGAAAAAGGCGAGCGATTTCAAATGATCCTAAAACATTACAAGGGACTTTTTATCATTTTTTTTTCTTATGAAAATGTTTTCTTTTTCTTCCATTTTTGGGTAATTGTAACAACGGATAAAAAGCGATTGCGATACGATAATCCATCCCTTTAGATCGTGAAATAATTGGAAAAAAATATGCTATAAATATAGATATAAAAGCTGTCACACATTGAAAAAAATCCATCACCGCGTCACTTTATATACATGATTACGCAAATACGCGTTAGATTCGACGATTATACGTCAGATGCGCCCTACATATTCCGACCGAAAGAGAGTGTCCGCGTTTATTTATACATTGATAACATAACGAATATTTTCGAGGGTTTTACAATATTTTTGCGAGCACTCTATCCTCGAGATCGGTTTGTACGAAAGCGCCATTGGGGATTAAAACCTTCTCGGCGAAAGAAAAAAAGGATCGACGCGCGCGGGGTGGACAACCATTCTCTCCAGCGAGAAACTTAAGATACTCGAGACCGGTGCGACAGGCCGGTCAATCCGACATCCGTGGAAAACGAAGATTAACACGGTCCACGACACCCTGTAATCGATATACTCTGCCCTACTGTGGCCTACGTGAGAGGGTTTGTTTACGAGGCGGCAGAACTCCGGCTGCCGGAGAAGCCGCCGCCGTCGCCGTCGCTGATGTTAGAGAGAGAGAGAGAGAGAGAGAGATGCCGTTTTACGGTCTTCCCGGCTTTTGTCGACGGCTACAAGAACACGGCACGGCAGAAGAATGGCGGCGGCTCTCTTTGCTCCTCGTTATGTTCATTCGAGTCGATTCATGCACGAAACGCGCCGCGTTTAATCCTCAAACGTCCGCGGGTACACGTCGGCGGTACGAAATAAGGTATTTGCATTGTTACGCGGTTACCTCAATTTTGTCACCTTTTCCTTTTTTTTCAAAGCGGGGAATACACGAGACATGATCTGACCTAAAGAGGTCTAATCTAAACAGAAAAGCGATTATACCCAAATGCAAAAGTACCGATAGGTCTTGAATTAAGAGCGCGGTGCCGAATTGCAGAATTTTAACGAACTGTAATCTTCAGAAGCGTTAATAAATAATAAAACTTTTCTTCTCAGCTAATTTCAAGCAGAATTTATTTTATACGAGGCTTAATTATGAAAAAAATAATATATAATACTGGAAAATTTAGAAAATACAAATAATAATGTTCGCTAAACAAAAATCCCCGAAACGTGTCCGATATGTAAAATTTATTACAGTTTTATTGCTTAAATATGAATATATGTATTTAAATCTTTGAAGTAAGATTCAAAGGAGAAATTAATAAAAAAAATTTGGTTAAATATCGACAAAAATATCTGAAGCGCATAAAAAAATTGCGCTATTAAATTGTAGTAATACACTCGTTATATTTCAAAATACGCAACAGATCAAATATTCGAGTGATGCATCGCTCTAGATTCATATGAGAGATCCTCAGTGGAGACACATGATTCTGGGAAGGTTGTAGGGCCAGTCTGGTTTTCGGGAATCGCGTCTGCGTCTACGGTCGGCCTCTTTAGTGAGGCGCCAACTTATCTCGAAAAAGCGGCGCCCTTTTACCCGGTTCTTCAAACTAATTACGAATTTAATAAAATTCTCGACGCTCCGTTCCGACCCCGCATTTCCCCGGCTAACAGAAAGGGTCTTTTCTTTCCTGCCTCCGGGATCATCTTTCGCAATAATGCAGGCTGCATAACAACGACCTTCTTTTTTTGTGTATTTACGCTTGAAGATAAAATTTGGAAAATAATTTTTGCAACTTTTGTATGTTCTGAAATTGTTGCATTTTCACAGATTTATCTTAAGATTATCAGGTCGTTTTAAATTGAACGCAATGAAAATAATTTCTTATACTGTCGATATACTTAATAAATATCGCAATTTTACTTTTTGTATAGTTCAGTGAATTTCCGTTTATCTAGAAATTCTGATGATATTCCATCGCATATCATAATTTTATTCTTAATTATCTATATTTTTTGAAAATATAGTTTATTTTTTTTCTAATTAGTGAATAATCGATAGAAAAACTTATATATTTACAGGTGGTGTTAACATCGATGCACAAATACGTTCCAACGATTTGGATAATTCGTTGCGCCAGTGCGTCATCTCTGAACGACCTGTTTTCTCATCCAGCTTCGTCATTTGCTTTCAAAGAGACTGAATTTATCGCAGTAACAGCATATCAGGTATTTATAAAAAAAGATTTTGAAAAGATTGAAATGTCGAACTGACATTTTCTTTTAGACCATTTTAGCTATCTCGTTTTAAAAACCATGCAATTTTAGAAGCGTTATATGATTCAACTCTTTTATTATTTATATTTTTTATATTTATTTTTATTATTTCTCTCATATCGAGTAGTACTGTTCAAAAAAATACAAAGTATATCCACGTGTTCTTTTTCTCGAAGAAATTACAATTAATAAACACAGTTTGGTCTTCGCATTATTTACAGAACGAAAAGATCACGAAGTTGAAGATCAACAACAATCCGTTCGCGAAGGGATTTCGCGAAACTGGACAGTCGCGATGCAAGCGCAAGTATCATCAGATAAGCCATGCTGATCGAACGGACGATGAAGAGAGCAACTCTTTAGATTCGTCCGAGTCGAATCCTAGCGCGAGTAACTTAGACGACTTGGCGCAGAAATCGGAGAAGAGATCTGAAATGAAAAACTCCGATGACTGCGACGACATCAAACCATTGGTACCGATTGCCGGGGACCAAAGATCATCTCCAAAACCGGAAAGCGATCATCACGAGTGTGAAATGCCATCTCCTTTTCACAGACCCTGGTTAGACTCGTCGTCGCGTAAACCATTGATACCGATGGTGCCGATAATACCACTGGTACCATCGTTTTCGTCGACGATCCACGATCTGAACTGGTCCTCCCATTACTTCCAATCCTTGCCGTACATCACGCAACAAAACTTGGTGAGATATTATCAGTATTACTGTCCGAGCTTTCATGTCAGAAAATTATGATTTGTACGGGCGAACGCTGTTTTAATTTTTCTCGCAATTTTGCTGCAACCAGGCAGTTTAGACGCGAAGAATAATTAATAAGAATAAAGGCGTGTATATAAGAAAAGGCGTGTAAATATCGATTAACTGAAAGACCAAAAATTTGATTTCACTCGAAATATGACAGATATATAAAATTAAACTCCTCAGATAACTCCAGATATTGACCTAGAAATCATGCATCTGTGGATAAATTACATTTGTATTATTTCGAGTTCAAGTGGATTTTACGATTATTAATTAAGGTAATTAAGATATCAGACTATTTTAAATTCACAAACATTTATCTGCTCGTAAGCCAAAGATTATTGTAAATAAATATTATCGATCAGTATCACTGCCCGAGGTTTCATGTCAGAAAATTATGATTTGTACGGACAAACATTGACAAACATTGTTTGAGTTTTTCTCGCAATTTTGCTGCAACCAGGGAGTTAGACGCAAAGAATTAATAAGAATAATTCTGTAATTAATTTTGTATATGGTTTTAAAATAATATTAGTTAAAGCTTATTTTATATAAAATTTAAGGAATTCAGATTTAACGTGACAAAATTTAATAATTTAATTGCTATAACTTTTCATATATATATATTTCAATATGAGAAATGAATATAGCAATGAAATGTTAACACATATACATGTATGTCATAGTTCCTATGTATTATCATTATCAAGATTTATTAGTTATTAATAAAATTAATCATATTAATAAGATTAGGATTTAAGATTTATTTTAAGTTTGATGAGAAAACAAATAGAATATATCAATTTTTGTTACTAAAAGTAATTTTATGATTTGTTGTTAAGAAAAATATAATTTTAATGATTTTGAGAATTAAAAAAAAATCCTAATCAAATTTACAAGAGAGAGAATTAAGACATAAAAGACAAAATCATTTCTTTCGCTGAGTTTTTTTTATATAAAACTCATCAAGAGATATATTGTGATAACAGCCATGTTAGGCTTATGATAGACATATATAGGTTAAATAAAAATATAAACAACGAATAAACAATGAATGCATATTTTCGGAATTTTGTTCGTTGTTTGTTGATTTTTTTTTCGTGCTTAAAGTGCACATTTGCATGTGACTAAATAAATTTGAAAGATCCTTAACTCCGAAAAATTGACAATTGCTGCTCATTTGTTGTTCGTTCGCTCAATATATCCAGCTTTGTATACACGTTTTACCGCATATATATGCTATCACTGTCTATTACAATATGAGTTATATAGTTTAAGAGATCACCAAAGAGATATATATATATATATAATCTGTATATATCTGATTAGACGCAAGATATTTTTTTTATAATAAGATTATATTTCTATCTACCTATCTATAGCGTTTATATTCAAAGAGTTTTATTCTTTTCTACTCAGCATGAAACAAACTGCGATATCAAGTGCCTTATATGCTTGTTCGATATATTCATCACCTCTAAATTGTAACTCTTGTCAGAGGATGGTGACTCCTTTACATATGTATATCATCACCGACGCATTAATGTACGCTCAACGAATTAAATACGCACACTACATATGTAGTTATTTGCGACACGTGATAATGCTTTTCATTTGGGTACTTAGCTTCCCCTTCAGGATAAACCTTCCAGGTACTGAGCCCTCCCACCAACGTCAAGGTGCACCCATTGGGAGGGTTATATTATATATTTTTGTAATATATTATATAATTTTTATAACTTATTTAATAGTTGAAAAGTTATATCTATATCGCATTTTAACATAAGTGAATAAATAGATACAAGTTAAAATAAAAGATAAATATTCGCGGATTACAATATTCGAAATTAGATTTGCCGATTGTTTACGACAGATTTCAAATCGAATGAATCTTGCGATAAACAATACGTAATACATTGTAAGAAAATCAGCGCTAAATGTAAATTTAATTCATTGTCACCGCGAAATATTATAATGCAGTATATTGCAGAATATTTTGTTTCTTGAATTTCAATTTAATTATTAATTAGAAACGATTGATATATTACTACTTTTCATTATTTTAATGCGTTAAATTTAATTACCTTAATCGATCTTGCAATTTGTGTTTTATTACGCGATCTCAATTCGAATGAGAAATTACATTTAGATCGGCGAAGAATTTGAATCATCGGACGAAATATATTTGACTCTAAGCATATTGTTAGAGAAATAATTATTGTCAAAGATCGAAAGGCTCGTAATAAAACGATTTTATATTTTTGTATAATTTTATAAAATAATTTTTATAAAAAATTTTTATGATTTATTATTTTTATCCCTGTCACTTTTATTTTATTTGAAATAATAAATAATCGTATGGAATACGCACTGATTCTGATATATGTATATGTATACATAAAATCAAATACGATTATGTCATTAAATAAAATCGTTTTCACTAACTCTCTCTGATTTTGTATTTATTTGAAAAAGTAAAATATTTTTAATTTTTTTGTTTTAATATCCTAGTTATACATATATTATTAAACTTTTGCCGATACATATCATTACTTTATGCATTTATGTCACGTATATTCGATTGCATTTTTTAAAATGTTTTTAGATAATTATGTAACTCTATTAGATAACTATGTGTACTAATTATAATTAACATTTTATTAAATTTTTGTTATTTTTACTTTCATAGAATTGTTTCGTCTTTAACTTTTCATCACTGCTTTTACTTTGTGCTTTCTTTTATATGTCTATTTTATTCCTATTTAGGCGATTTCTTTTGTGAGTATTCTTATTTTTTTAGAGTATTTTTTAGAGTATTTTTTTCCTTCTAAGTAAAAAATACTTTCTCTTTACTACAATATTTTTTTCCTTCTAAGTAAAATACTTTCGTTTCTTTACTGGACAACCTCCCACGCCTGTCACGACGATCTTGAAATACGCTGCGACGACGCAGCACGAGTGCAAGATGTCGAGAATGTCTCGCCTGTTTGTCGCCTATCTCGACGATTCTCTTGACTCACGAACCTTGAGACACTTCTGCATAGATCAGCGAGGCGCCAAGTCGAGACGCAATTACTCGACATCGTCTCGATTGATTGAAACACAAAATTCCGACTACTCGAATAAAAAGCGCCGAGAATTAGATCTCATATGTTTTACATAAGAATTAGAAAATGATGTGGCAGTGGAACTTTATCTATCAACCATATGCTGATATTAAAGATATTTATCTTTTAACACATACACGCACACGCGTGTTCATTATTTCAGTATAGAAAATTATCTTTTTTTTTAAATTTTATTAATTAAATTTGAAACATTTAAAATTAATTTTAAATTAATTAGAAAATTGTTGTTAGTATATATATATTTTCAATAAATAATATAGCTCAGAAATAGTAAACATTTTTAATGTTTGAAAGTCATTTTGTAAATAAGGATACTTTGATAGTTCCTCTCGTTAATTAAACCTGCAAGAAAACTTCGATTAGGATAGAGACGCAAATTCGCATTTAAGAAAATTCCACCAGTATACGAAATAACGAAATATAGCGATGAGATCGATCGCTCATTATCATTTGTCATGCCTCTGTTCGCCGACACTTATGTTAGTGGAGCGTATAACGGTATGGATCGCCGGATATATTACAAACCTAAGATTTTTCCGGAACACGGCGCACTGCGTCTGAATACGTAATCGGCGACCCCGACATTCCCAGATCATTTTGTGGTGCACGCCACCCGGTACCGTAAGAAGGTCTTAATTTACACAAACACACGTATATAAGCATCTCACTCACCCATCAATACAAATCATGTAAGATATTGCTTTCTATAAAGCGCGTATAAAGTATATACAGATGTCTTTCTCCTAAACAATATTTACAACATTTCGTCTCTCTTATATGCTAATCGTTTCATGTATATATATATTTTTATTGATATAAATAAATATAAAGATGATTTAATAATAATATATATATATGAAGGTGACTTTTTTTTTGTGAAAGAAAAAGAGAGAGAGAGAGAAAGAAGCGTTACGATTCTATATATATTAACGGTTTAATTTATCTGTCAACAAATAAATTTAATATATAATCAATAATAATATAATTTTAATTATATTATTATATTATACCTTAATAATGATTTTTCTCAATTAACACGCCTCGGCCGTCTTAAGTCAAGCTCCGTAGTCAAGCGTTTCGTCGTGTTATCGTACTTCACGTTGTTCTCATCTATCTCTTCGTCATTCGTCAATTCCGGTACGCAGCATCTCTCGTCGCCGCGGCCGTTCCAGTATTTCGGGCAAAATGGCGGATTGACTTCGCTGAAGCAGAAGGAACCTCTGGCATTGGCCGGGGTGTGTTGACCCATCGTCACGTACTCTCCCGCCCTGGCGGCGATCCTCGGACCCGAGGGACACCTCCTGGAGCAGGACTCGGCCATCATGCTCGCGCCGTCGTCGTCTATGCTCTGCGCCATAAAGCAAACGGACCACACGTGACTGCACAGATGGAACATCTCCCTGTCCCGGCAGAAGGGCTGCAGCTTGCCGCCGTTGACGCAAAAGTCCACGTGGCCGACGCGGCCGACCTCGCCGTAATATCCGGCGTTGGTGTGTATCACCTCGACGAAGTCGGCGTCACCGGCGTCGAGACGGTTCATCAAGCCCGGCCGGACAAGCGGACGAGCGGGATCCAAGCCGATTATCCTACGCGCAATATGTGTCATTCGTAAGTCTATCACATTTATATACATTGACATCTCTTTCTATTCCGACTATTATAAGTTTGATTGTTAAATCAGATTTGCGCGCTAGTCTAGTTAAGCCTTTCTCAAAGTTTCGATCGAGAAAGAAAATTTGGAAAGCGCCGCGTTTTCCAGAGCACCGAGAAGCGAATCGTAAAGAATTCAAGTTGTGAACAAGTATCGACAGATCAATACATTACATTATACAATAAGATGAAGATTCACTTGATTAACATGTTAACACAACAGAAAGAAATATTGACGCGAATGGCATTTTTGATAGAGAGCGCAATCTATCTTCTGACGCAAACGAGTCTTGATTTCACACGAGACAAATATTTAATTGACTTATATAAAATATTTTTCTTTTTATTCAAGACTACAATAATCATTTTTTTTTGTCTTCACACAGAAATTAATGTGTTTGATACCTTCGTATATTCTCTCTCTTTCTTTTTTAACAAAATTAAACTATAATTATCAAACTATGCAGCTAATTAAAACATTGACATGTGAAATTATTATTGTGTTAAATTAAGACGTGCAAGACGAAACTATTCACCTGTACATCCTGAAGAGCAGATAATTGGCCATGATGCCGCAGACGTGAGCGCCTAAGGAATGCCCGATGCAGGTGGTCCTCGCGATCGGCAGGCCAAGGTTTCTCAAGGTCGTCAGAGTGCCGGCGAGACACCTCGCTAACGGTCCTACGTTCGCCACTGCGGCCGGATAACACGGTCGTGCGCATAACGCACCCCAGTCGACCAGGAACACGTTGTAGCTGCCGTTCCTCAGGTAAGCGTCGCGTAAAATCGCGATCGGCAACGTATCGTCGCCACCTGCGCGGATCAACGTATAAAAGTTACGCGCGAAAGATTGGAAAAAAATAAATATACTCACAAATATTTAAATATCCTTAAAAATTATTTGGGAAAATTTTCAATTAAATTTATCTCGTATTTTTTGGTAAGTTCCGAACCTAATTTAATATTCGTTCGAATATTCGTAGCATATATAAATATTCGATAATAAAGATAACATTTGAAATATCCTTTTCTCCGGAATCGCTCTCTCCGTCTCTTCTGGACGAGAGGCGCAAGAGAGATTCACCTGCGTATCCGTGAATCAGGATCACGTTGTCCCTGGCGGGCTCGTAATCCTGACGCAGCCAGTCGGACTGCTCCGCGGGATCCAGCGTCCGTCGCGATCGTCCCGGCGCGTAAAGATACACGCGCACGTCCGGATCGGGACAGACGTCCCGGTCGTTTCCTCGCCTCCAGACGCAATCCTCCTTGTTGTACTCGGCGGCGGCGCCGCTCTCGATCGCGTCCCTTATCGGCCCTTCCCGTCGCATTTCTCGCCAAGCGATTATATGGCCGCGGCCCGACGTCACCAGGAACGCGGCGAGGACCGTCACGAGCGCGAGCGCGCGCATATCTCGGGGATGTCTCTGCGACGCGTACGTTTCGGCAACTGATGATCGACTCTTGCGGTCGATCCGCGGTGACTTTGCCACCCGGGATTACCGTTTTGTCTCACCGATCTCTCTCTCTCGCTTTAAAGGTCTCCCTTCCTTGAACCTTTTTCCCCACCTGTCGGTACCGCGTCACCGGATGACTAGAAGTATTTTGGTCAGTTGGTTCATCGGATTTATTCTTCTGCGAGCGTTGACAACTCCGTTCGATACCGAATGGAAATTGTATCTTCTCGCGTAAGAATGCGCATGTAAGAGGTCCTCGAACTTTTGACCTTGATTCGAATATGGCAGTTTCCGTTTCATCAGTTTCCGTATAGATAAAAATAATCTTTAAAGAAAATTATAGTAAGGATAATATATAAATATTCATATATTTATATCGCGTTTATTAGTAATGTTTACTACTCGTCTATTTGTTTTTGTCAGACGCTTGGAGGGTGTTTTGCACACGCTATACTGTGTTTTGTATATCTTAAAAATTTGGATAGAAATCTGATGTTTGCTCGCCAAAAGAATTCCGCAATCGAATTCCAATGCAGAGAGTCTTAAACCTTTTTTTTTTTAACGCATAGATATATAACAATACATGTATCATACGATAGGACTTTAGGATATCCTATACGTTTTCATTCAAGAAAAGAAAACAGTCACGTGGAACTCTTTTGCATACGTGGAAAGCGGATTAAAAAACCTGTCTCATTCTAGTAGTATAATTGACCGAAAACTTGACCCTGAATAATTTCGCAAGATCGATCCATGTAGAAACTCTATATATAGGCATAATACGACAGATAGACATTTCGTCATACGGAGAAAGGCGGAATAATGATCACTACTGCAATAGCTTTCGATGAATGAAGTATGACATAACGTCTGAATAAATTTTAATTTTTAATATATCGATGCAAGTGTCATCTATTTATAAGTACGAGATTTTTTCCTATTATCCAATAAATATAATTTCAGCTTTCAACGGGCGCATTAATAGCTTTTTTATTGTACATGTAAATGTAAATAAAAAAATAGGATAGTATTAAATTTTTCTCTGTTTATTTATATTACATTTTATGTGTGATATAATGTAGTACGAATAAACAAATTTACGATAAAATAATTGAAAAATAAAATAAGAGAAATTTGAAATTTTATCATCCGGTGAAGAATTTTTAAAAGACATTTCACAAGACAAAATATTTTGCATCGACCACGGAATGCATCGATAAAGCGTTAAGTGAAAGTCGAAAAGTTAAATCCGATGCATCGAATGCCCTGTTTCCGAACATGTTTTCTTCCTTCCGAAAGCAGAACGATAAATTTACATGTCCCCACGAGCACAATGTACCTTGATTTTTTATTTTGAGCACGCAATTCGAATTTCGCATTTCGTCGGAGATACGCAAAATGAATAAAATATTGATACATTGTCACAGAATCGTATTATGAATTTCACACATTTTCAAAAATATAATACATTATATATTACATATTTGCACGTGATGATATTGTCGAGACATATTTCTTAGCAAAGCACATCAGAGGCGAAGCAAGCATATGTAATATCGAGAAACTGGCAGTTTAATCATTTATCATGTAATGACAACAAGAGCATACATACACATATTTTATATATGTATATATTCATTATACACAATAAATTACAGATTGTACAGCTCGTTTGACACATGAGGCAAATGACAGTGGAACCTCGAAATAGAACGCGAAACCCTTTTTGTACGTGCTAGACGCACGTGACACGTGAGTGGCGTGAATACGAGGGTAGCGGTACAAACGCGTATCTGTCTTCGGCGATGTAGCGGAAAATAATGTGTGGAAGAAACGATATAACTACGGCTCTAAATTTCACATTTTGGAAGTAAAGTGAAGGCAACTTCGCTATTACGTACTCAGAACCTCAAGCCGCGCGCTATTAAGAAGTTCCAGTGTAATTGAGCAACCTCGTATAGCGGAAATGTCGAGGACGACAGTCTTTGTTGCGATATATATCGCAAAGAAATATTCAATACTTGTCACATCCTCTTGCCAAATCGATTCAATGTATCAAGCACACAACGGCAAGTGACAACGGTATCATATCGTAATCATTTAACTCATAACTGCATTGCATATATATATGCGATATTAAAAAAAACAATTTGTGTTTAAATATTATATATATATATTTTTTTTTTAATGCTGCGGATGATACGATTAATATATAAAAAATACTTCAAATTGACAATTATAAAATTCTTACATGTGTACTTATTTGAAAATGTAGAAAGGTAAACAAGTTTTATTTGCTTAAATAAAAATAAGATATCTGAAAGTTTTGATTGAGTCAAAATATCTATATTAAAAACCTGTAACAAATGATGATCTTCTAATTCTCCTGAAATTTCCTTAAAATAAATATAACTTTCAATTGATTTTAAAGTTTATGATTGAAAAAACATTTAGCGATTCTTGACATCAATAGTGGATCGTTGTACATACATACATATTTTACTGAAACTTGTAACCGCTTTCAAAATTAGTGACTCATACATTACCGAAAAAATGACTTTCTTATTATTGCATTGCAAAAACAAAAATTTACGATATCGTGTAATTCCATGAAAAGTGAAAGTTTATCGAATCAAATCATGTGTAATACGGCATCGCATTTCTTTAATTTAAATATCATCATAATTTTTGCAATAAATATAATTTTAACTGTTTTGTAAAATAATTTTTATTTATTGATGTTATTATTATATTATTATATAGAAGCAAATATAAGAAAAATATAATAAGTAATTTTCTAGAATAGAGTGAGCCCAAAATTTGCAAACATATTTTTTGACCGTGTGTTTTAGAATCAAACTCTTTTTTACGGAAATGAGAGAATCATTAATACTTTCTAAATTGCAGAAGTGATTTAAAATGAAAGGCTTTTCAACAGTAATGTTTCGCATTATGTAAATATGTATTGCGACAGTTGTTTTCGGCGATATACATGTATTTTGTATCCACAATAACCGACCGATTTCTTCATAATAATCCTTGTTTATTTTCATATCAGTAAAGGTAATACGAGATATATATATATACATATATATATATATATATATTTTTTTATATCCCATTTCAAGTATTTCAAGAAATTTTAAAATAACGAAGAGACTCCAATGAAAGTAAACAAAATAATCCTCGGCAGATTCGAAGAGCAAATAGCGGATGTACGTACAATATATTAAATTATAAATTAAACAATTCACGAGAATCTTAGTGAAAAGTTTACAAAAATAATACTTATGACTAAAAACAAACATGTCGCGAATCGCATAACAATAATAACGCAAAATACAATAAGAAATTAGGAATTTTTTTTAATAGCAAAATATTAAAGTTAACAACTAAAAAATTGTAGAAAATGATTTTGCTCTTCCAAGTCTTTGTTTAAAAAACCTAGATTTCAAATCTTTTGTGTTGATTTCTCATCAACTATATATATGTATGTGTATCTTACTTATCTAGTATTATCGTTTTTTTTTTGCACAAAGAAAAAGGCGGTAAGTTATTACGGATATGATACATATGTGTACCGAAAAGGACTGCCGCAATATTTGCGTAACGCGAAACGCAACGATCGGATCCGGTATTTGAAGTGAAAGTTTGAGACCTCCTAGAAGATCTTCGTTAACTCGTTGCAGAGAGAAAGTCCCGCCAATTTGAATCTTGGAGTAAATTGACGAAATTGTCTCTTTCTCTCTCCCTCTCTCAAAGTTGAATGTGAAAAACACGATCATTTATATTAAGAAATCAAAAGCTTTTATAGAAATATTCGCATAATATATGTGTATCTTTACAATTGACAAAAGACGTTTGAGCGTGATAATGAAAGTCGTAACTTGAGCACGTAATTTTCAATTATGAATAGACTTAAAGTAGCATTTCGTAATATATACATGAAATATTTGATCAATGATATAAATTTCGTCTTTCAATGCAATTGAAGAAAGTAATATCAGATTCGATCATTTATTTCGCTTCTTTAGATTGAATTTTATTGACAATTCTTTTGACACAAACAGCAAAGTGGAACTAGAATGCGATAGATTGATTAAAGTAGATGTTACTTACATTATCGATACAAAAATTAACGACATGGAATATACGATAGGATGATGCAACTGCTACTACATTAATCACAAGCAAACGTGCTTTATTTATAATGATAAATCACAATAAATCACAATAAGCTTTTCGAAAAACACAGCTCTAAAATATTACAAACAGATATGTTTAACTGAGCACACATAGATACGCGATAAGAATAAGTGTTGATTCACATTATGAGACAATAATCTGAAACGGCAAAATATTCTTCTATAAACATAAAGGTATTTGTTCTTACTACGCATCTCTTGCAGATTGCAAGTTTAATATATAAATGTGTAAATACATATACATATTACAGAAGAACATTTTGTCGTATTATATCATATAATGTGTAAACCTATATCTTTATGTAACTTGTTTGGCCACAATTTTGCTGTCCGGAAGTACGAGGAAGTATATATATATATATGTTATATATATATATAACTACATAAAAGTCAGTTCAAAAAAGTCCGGTAACTCAGACTTGCATATAGAAATTCCTCAAAGAACAGAATATCTTTGCGCACAGCGACTAAAAACTTATTATAATCTGATTCAGTTTTATCCTTCCTTAATATTACAACTGATTGTCAAGAACAGATAGTCGAAAAGATGTCAATATAAATGCATGGCTAAAAAAATGCTTATGCGGTTTCAATGATTTTAATTACACAAAAATAATGGCATTGTTAGCTTTCATAGGTTTGATGGGCACAATCATACAAAGATCCATCAATTCTATACAGAATGAAAAAATTTTACACAGAATAACAATCCTAATAGAATGACTATGTACAGGAAAAAATAACCATTCTTGAATAATTGGGATATAGTGCATTCCAAATGGAAACAGATCCAACCGCTAACACTAAATCTATACATATTTATTTAACAGCTAGATTCTGTAATCTAGAACTGACAGCATTGGTAATCTGTTCTTTATTATGTACATCCGTGATCTTTCCGGTATTAGCCAGAGACGGGCCTAATCTAGCACATGCCTTTTTGTGCATAAACCAGTGCAATCTCTGACATTCCCTGTCACAGTATTGCACCGCTTTGCATTTGCTACACTTTTTGGTAGCTTTGTCTTCGCCGCAAGTTACACAAGTCTGGGCATTATCGGAGAAGCCTCGTTGCCCATTAATCGCAGCGGAAACTACGGAAACGGCGGATGGTGGATCTGTGCTAGCCAATGTAGCGACCATTTGGCGAAAAATTGTACTTTCTCTGAACGGAAACTCTCTTACGCACTCTCTCAAAAATGCCTCCTGGTACTCTGGTAGACCGTCGCTCTTGCTGCACTTGAGGAATCTTCGTACCAAAAGTTCTACAGTGTCAGATTTCTTTTCTTCGCTCTCCTCGTTGCCGCTTTTCTCCGCCTTCATAGCCTCTTGTCGCTTTTGACATTTTAACACTTCGGCTACAACGCAACTGAGGTAATGATACTTGAAAGCCATCACTTCGTTCGTTTCAGCGCCTCGCGTCATTTCTCTGTAGCGCATAGATTCTAATACCTTTTGTATCTAAAAAGATGATAAAGTAAACATTAATTTCTTCACAAAAAAAAAAGGAAATATATAACATGTCAAATAAAATAAAGTATGGGTCGCATTTAATGTTTCATTATATTCTTTTCTCTTTCACATTGCGTCTTACTTACTTTTGCCGCATTTTCCAGAAGAGCAGGAAGTCTCTGTAAATTCATACAGACGCGTACAGGATTTACATTGACTTGCATTATGAATTGATGAAAACATTCCGCTAAATGCGGCGGTAGCATGGGTTCAGTCTGCAAACCCTGCGGCTTAATAAAGTAATCTATATCGGCTTTTGGAATAAAGTTATTGATAGTCGCCACACAATTGTGATTTCCCACAAACGCCGCCATCTGGGCGGCTGTTCTGCCCACGCTGTTTGTCGCCGTCAAGCGTGCTCCGTGCGACATTAATAGATGACATAATTCGGCGTTGCCGCTTAAAGCGGCAAAATGAAGAGCGGTGTACGCATGTTCGTGTTGACACGCATTCACATCCGCACCCTATAAATAATTGTTATATTTTGTCATATAATTCTCTTGGACAATGCCATATAAACATGCGTGTGATTTAATTTCAACAAGTTCAAAAAGAAGGGATTTATCGAGAAAAAAAGCATGTAGATATCGTTAGGAGAATATACTTAAATGTAATCGAGTAATTCATTATACTTCGCAGAGGGACGTAACTTTATTGACACAAGACGTTATCAATAGAATCAACACACAAGCGAGACATAACCTACCTGGTCGAGGAGCATCTGCACAATTTCCTTGTTTCCCTTATAACAGGCATGCTGGAGCGGGCTCATGCCATTCTCGTCCACAAAGTCTACCTTGAGCTTGTTCTGCGCCAATAATGCCTTCAGCTCGCACGCTTCATTCTGGCTGATTTTTGTAAAAATCTCCTTCTGCAAATCCGTGAGACCTTCCGTAGCAGGCGCCATGTTGTTGTCGAATAACGTGGAGAAATGTGAAGCTTATATTAGAATTGACTAGCTAGGATATTTATCGACCAATTCAATATTTGTAGAAAATGTTTTTCTTTTTTTAACGATAGCGTGTTCGATTAGCAGCAAATTTTGCGTAGACTTTGTGCGATTTTTGAAGTCTTGATTGAGATCGTAATTCTGTTATAGATAAAAAATTATATTCTCATGCAGATAAAGAAAGACGCAGCCGCGTTAGCAGCCGTAGATAACTACATAAGGTCGAACACGTGTTAGAGTTTAAAGCAGAATATATGTATTTAAATAAATTTAAATAAAATTTAAATAAAACCGCACGGTCTTTTTATAATTGAAATGGAGCACGTACACATGCACAGTGAATAATAGACGCATGACGTTTGAAAATAAAGTGCTAAGAGAAGATTTAAATATTTCATATTTGACAGAGATATAATTAAAAATTCCTTTTTATATCAGCTTAAAACTAATAATTATTAATAACCATGCAATAATCCTATTTCGACGAGTACATTAATAAGAATTAAATATTGCAACAATTTTCACATTGTTATTTAGATCTGTCATCAATTGTTCACGAATTATAAACGATTTAAAGTAAAAGAATATTTAATTAAACTTTAGAGATGCCAATTCCCCTTGGTACCTGAATTTAAATAGACTCTGCTTTAAATTCGACTTTTAATTACGATGTTTAACTAAAAATCATGTGCGACAAGTACCGATTGCTAAGGAAAGACGAAATCAAGGAAGGAATTTATATAATTGCTTCATTTCATTTTGCTTCGTACGGACGGAGTGGAATACGAATGGCGCGAAAACAAAATCTGCGACTGTGAATTAACGGAAGTAGCACCAACGGCATTTTGTTAATTAGCGACGGCTCTTCGTTACGAGATAATTTCGCTTAATACACGACGTGACGAGTCGCGCGATTACGACGTTGAAGCGGTTTCTTCTCCGCCGCGTTCGCGAGAATTGAGTAAACATGGCGTGGGCGTTTTAAAGTGTTCGCACTTCGGCGGAAACACGGCTTATTTTACAAGAGAACATACGATAAGAAATGAAGAAAACCGAGAATAATAGAAAGAGTTTACACTTTCAAACATAAGTAAGTAAAAAAAAAAATATATTTTTTTCTCACAAGTTTGTGTGAAAAACAAGCAATGTATAAATGTTTGATTTGCAGTTAAAACATGTTCTCTTCTCTTTCTATCTATCTACTTTAATTTCGATCAGAGGAGTAATCGAAAGAAGATGAACGCTTTATTCGGACTTAAGATATGTTAGAAAATAAATACTTTTTTATTTCACATTTGACATTCGCTCGATGCAATGTAACTTGAAAAATTTCTCCCCGGTTTCGAAATCAAAATGTTTCATATCACAAATGTAATAAATATTCGATGTATATTTTTTTTATGTAGAGTTTTCTTCTTCCTCGTGAAAGAGTGACAATTGAGTTACGCTGTTCCTTTTTAGAGAACGAAATTTTATTCGACAAAATCATCCTTACATGCGTATAACGCTACGTCGCCGCTGCGGGTTATCGCTAATTAGGGTCGAGCTCCAAGCCGCGGCTGCAAGCATCTGTCTTCGACAGATTGCGACACGTAGCGTGAGGAAGAAAATGCACACGTCAAAATCGATTTTGCACCGTTTCAGTTTCGAAACAACACACACGCAAAATGGCAATCTACGTAGTGGAAGGATTCTGTAAAGAAGAGATACACATATATGAATGAGAGATCTCGCGTGACTTGATGCGCTGTCAGATCGACCACTCTTCCACTTCTTTTACATATCATTTCGTCATTATTAGCGAAAAATTCCTCCTCATTTCTCTTCGTAATAAATGCACAATCTCTTTATACAAACATATATATGTATAACTAATATACTTATTTTATTGTATTATAATGCCCTAAGCTCAGTCATGGCCGTCGTCTTTGTATAGGAGCGAACAAAGTCATTATTATTGAGACTAAGAGACTGATTAATGACTTTCTCGCCTACGTAATTTAGGCAGGTATAAAGAGAAATATCTAATTATATTTATTCCTAACTTCACATGCTAAATAATAATTAAATAAAACATCTCAATATCTCTTACTATCGACAATGTTAATATAATTAATATAGCGTTAATATAGCGTCAATTAAATAAATACTAACTACCGAAGCGTAAATTAGGAAGTGCTGCGCAACAATATTATCGTAATTGAAAGCGGTGCAAAATTTTCTTCGACGTGTGCAGTTGTATTAAAATATTCGGCGGATGCCGGCCCAATATGGCTCTTGGGCGAGCATGATCGCCAACAACGGGAGAAAAAGGAGGAGAAGGAGGGAAGATTTTACCCAAAAGTCGCCGACGCGATTTTTTTTCTTTTCGCACAAACTTGCAGAAGGAATTCCTCCGCCGTGGAGGAGATCGTTTCAAACAAGTGTTGACAAGGCCCGAGCTGCTACCTATGGCTGCGGTGGCACCTTGGATGCAATGTGTGTATAAATACATATATATACATGTATTTATAAATACATATACATATACAGGGTGTTCAAAAAGTCCCGGACCGGTTGAATAACTTGTAAAGTAGGCGTCGCACTGAAAAATGGCCTAGATAAAAGTTGTAGGAAATATCCCTGGCTATCTGATGGTGACCTTGGCTGTAACTTTGGCCTTGACCTTCAAGGTCATTTGAAGGTCAAATCGATTTTTTTAAATGGAACGCCATATTTTTCAATGCATATTCTTGTAGCTTATCTCGAGAGCTTTCCAAAACACTATAATGAGTTATTTTTTCATTAAGTACTTTTCGAGTTATAAGGCTTGAAGTTTACAGTATTTTGACATAAAATACAAAATATCGTGTAATACATTCAGTTTTCGATAATCTTACCTTAATACTTTTATTCACAGAATAATGAGACCAATCAATTGGTGTAAAAAAACACATAGTTGCTTTAAAAAAAAGTATGCAGCTGCATGTTGCAAATTACATACTTTTTCTTAATAGCAACTGTGTTTTTTTTACACCAATTGATTGGTCTCATGATTCTATGCATAAAAGTATTAAGGTAAGATTACCGAAAACTGAATATTTTACAAGATATTTTGTATTTTATGTCAAAATACTGTAAACTTCAAGCCTTATAACTCGAAAAGTACTTAATGAAAAAATAACTCATTATAGTGTTTTGGAAAGCTCTCGAGATAAGCTACAAGAATATGCATTGAAAAATAGAGGGTTCCATTTAAAAAAATCGATTTGACCTTCAAATGACCTTGAAGGTCAAGGCCAAAGTTACAGCCAAGGTCACCATCAGATAGCCAGGGATATTTCCTACAACTTTTATCTAGGCCATTTTTCAGTGCGACGCCTACTTTACAAGTTATTCAACCGGTCCGGGACTTTTTGAACACCCTGTATGTGTATTTATAAATATATATATACATATACATATATGTATTTATAAATATATGTATATATATATTTTTTTATAAATACATATATATATTTTTTTTTATGTGTGTTTATATATAGATATACATATACGTCTCTCTCTGTATCTAAACAACGATTACTATAAACTATATCGCGCACGCGGTGGTCGCGCGCAAGATTCTAACGATTCTCTATCACGACGATTTTTCGAAATGCTTAATCCCTATTTCCGGTCGCCTTTCACCAGTCAGTTCGCGGGCCCACAACAGCATGTACCTTATCTGTACTCACACACAAGTATCGGCAGCCCAGCCTCCGATCTTTTCGCGCGAATGTGTAGCACGAGTGTGTGTACGCGATGTATATGTTATTTTAGACATTCGTCGGATGAAAATATCCCACAATAACCGAATTTTTGTCATTATCCAAAGAATTAATGCACGATGTTGTGCCCGACTTGAAAAGTAGTTGGAAAAAATGAGTTTTTAAGAAAGAAAAATATGAAAAGAAATATTATCGATACATGTATGTTAACATGAGAAAGAAAATAACAACTATTGTGCATATCTTCTTTAGCTTCCAAACTACATATTGAATCAGTTTGACAGGTTTTTCCAAATAAAAAAAAAAAAAAAAAGCAGCCGCTCAATCAGACATCTAGAAACGTTCGTATCGGGGGATATTTACATATCTCAGAATATGCATCGAATATCTATGCTATATTGGTCAATTCTGTGTGTCGGTTAATGTGTTAGATAATGACGAACGGTTCTGTCGTAATCGTATTAGCAGAATTCCGCATCGCGAACGAGGATCATGCGCTATGTGACATATTATGTGTGAGAATTAGGAAAACGATTTGTCGTCCTCGATTTGTGCCGCACGATAACACATACAGTGTGGAAGTAGATAGACAAGTAGAGCACACGTTAGGGTTTTGAATACTCGTTAAGTTACTATAACTATACGGCCTGTCAAACTACTAGAGATTACTACTGATTCTCTCTGGTCGTCGACGTTCCTTTACGAAATCCACGCGATGCGTTTATCCGCACGAATCGACTTGTATTCTCAGGATACATTTAATCTTTTGCATTTAATCAACAGATCGAAAGATTATTCGATGGCGATCCCCCACATATTAAATTGTGAAATTAGTACGTGATAAGTAGTAAAAATTATAGTTAATAGCCGTAGTCGGTATGCAATTTTGTTTTTTTTCGTCGGCAGAAAAATATTAATAATTATATTAAACATAAGAAAATATCTGAAATGCATATATACGATTGTTAACATTAATCGAATTTTTGGTTGAAAACAGAATATAGCACAGATTCATCCATGGAAATTAGTTTGAATTGCAAAGGTTTAAACGCGCATAAAGTAACCGTAAATGTAGCTGTTTGACTCTAGTTACGCACTGAATGCGATCTCGGGGGTTCAACATCTAAAATTGAGAGAATCAGGCCGCATTTAACCTTAAGTACGCGTGAAATACGGCGAAATTGCGAATGTTTATGTCGGATTACATGACTGATATATATTATACGTCGATGTCACGCGTACAATGTAATAAAATTCAGGACGTATTACATTCGACGAATAGACGCGTCATATGGAGTATTATCAATTATTTAAACATAAGATACAACGTAAGAAGATGAATTATTAATATAGATAAAGTCGTGGTGTTAAAATATTTAGCTCAATTTTCTAGTCATTAGAGAAAGTGTCGTCATATATTTCTGAATTTTTAATGAATATATATAATAATCAGATAATATACATGGGTATGTGATATCATGACTAGAAAATTGCAGCGAATCTAAGCATGATGGAAAATAGTATTTATGTAAAAAAATCATTTTACCGTATTATTTGATAGGGCTGAGCGGAATATCGATGAAGCGTATTTACACCGGCAATAAGACTTAATAGATTGCTTAACATCTTACCGGTGATTATAATTTGCGTATAGTCCACACAGCATTTACCGCTCAGGCTTTGTAAGCCTGACTTACGAGCGTTTGATTGGTCAAACGAAAAATGTAATTCCTCTAACTCGCTAAAGCACCGACGTCGATTAACGTTAATCGTGTAATTAACTCGATTCCTTTCCCTTTCCATTTTATAGACAGCGACACGATCCAGGAAGGGAATCGGTTAACAACGATCGATTAATCAAGGTCGCGTGTAATCTCTCTTCCTCTTAAAATATCTTAGCATTATAATCTCTGTTCTATGTAACATCATCTTTATATATACGAAGTGAATATTTTATGCGATTACATAATTTCGCATCGGTCGCGAGAAATAAACGGTTTTATTTAAACAACAAAGTTCGTTTGAAATCGCGATAACCGCGAAACGATTAGGAACCCTTTCGGAGGGAAAAGGGAGCTTGTGTGCCGAAGATAGTGGTTCTCGTTAGTTGCCTCAAAGCGAGTCCGTGGATGAGTGAGACTACGCTAAACTAGATAAATAGCGTTAACAGTTTTCCTAGATTTAAAGCTGTCGTTCAAGATATTATATAGGTAAGGTGGATAGGCGGTGCAGTTCTCGTTTGACAATAGCTCGACAAACACCGTTCGTTAGAAGAAGCGCATACATCAATTGCTTGTTCGCTAGACATCTCACCTTCAATCTCATGCGTTTCGTCGTATTGCGCGTGATTATATTTACATGAGGATGGGGGAGAGGGAGGATTATCGCCAGGGTATCCCGTCCGAGGGAAAGCGAGGCTGACGATTACGTATATATTGCGTTGCGAGAGATCCGTTCTCCTCTCTATACAGATCTTTTCGTTTTTATACATTCTATATCTACACGACAGTTTTCATCACAATAAAATACGCGAAATGGGGCTCTGCTCCGTTCTCATCCGCGGAAGGAATAAAGCGGAATCGCCGAAACGCGCAAACACAGTCATTGGTTCCAACTGCGATGGATACTAAAAGAGGATACTTTATTGTCAAAATCAAACAGGTATCCTAAAATTTAAAAGCGAGACGCGTCGTCGTGTTCGATCCGTGTAAAAGATTGATCCTTGTCTTTGTTTGTTTCAATTGTTATTATCGTCGTCGTAGGACCTTGCTCGGCGATCGTCCTCTAGCAGAGGTATACTTGGAACCGGGCACCGTGCAAAATCACAACCGCACTGTCCTAGACCGGCTCGGGGGGCGGATCGTTCCCCTTGACACCCTCTCGAGATTGAATCATTACCTCCGTTTGTTCCTTGGTCAATTCGTGGTCTTTGGTAATTTCAAAATCTTGCTCGGCCAAGAAACTTCGACGAATGGCGCCGTTCGCCACCGAGGACAGATCGTTCCTCTGATGTTGCGTGTCCCGCCACGGCGTCGTCAGGATCTTTAACCTCTGTTAAATTTATCGTTTGCTGTCATTTTCATATCATGTCATTTTTTTTTCAGGTAGCGAAGAAAAGCTAATTTTATCAAATATAATATCTAAACTCGATAAGATTAATTATTAACTATTTCATGATTATATTTTCTCTTCATTAGTTATTGTTTTCTTGACAGTAAATTAATTTATTAATAAATTGTGTAACCGATGTATATTTAGATATAAATATTTTAGATTTAACGAAACTATATTTTTATCAGACGAGGCATAATATCTTAATACGTTTTTAATATAATATATAAATAGATAAAATTAATTTTACACACGTTTCATCATAATTTTTAAAATTCATCTTATGTAAATTATCACATTCAAAGTTATAAGTAAAATGAACTTACTTGAACGAAGGATCCGGGTGTGGTGCAGATTTTGTAGATCGCCATACCTGGAATCATGACGATGGAAGAGCACGCGATCAGCCAGCCCAATACATTTGCCCAAACCGGATAAACGTAACCTTCGTACGACAATGGTTCGTAGCCCATTAGACCGTAGACGATGATAAACTGTAATGTAGAAATAGAAAAACATACATATATATTTAACATTGAATCAGAAACACACCTTTTTATATACTAAATACATTATTTCCCTACGCTGTGACGTACCATCAGAAAGAGTGGCGCTACGAATTTCCAGCATACGCGCCAGTAAATGCCAGGCCTGAATCCGATCATGTCTTTAATATCGGCGCAAAATCGGTCCGTTCCGTAGATCCAGCTGACTGCGATGGTTTCTGCCAAAACGGCGAACAGCATCGAGTATCCGGCCGCGTATCGATCCAACAAGTGGAAAAAGTAAAATCCGCCCTATATATTAAAGAACAATAATCTTTTTTTTTTTATTCACATCAGATACTGTTTCGCACAAATCTACGCATAAATAGTGACAAGCATGTTATATAATCCCCTGATGCAAAACTTTAAAAGATAAAAAATATCGAGAAAGAATCTTTGGAAGACTGCAAAGCCTTTTAGACGATTTAGACGACATGCTTCTTATATTCTAAAACGTTTTATAAAAGGTGTGTCTAAAAGGCTTTATAAAAACCAAGCCAGAAAGATCACAATATTAATCACATCGAACATTTATATAATTTTTAGCATATCTACCTGCGAACAAGAGGCGAGTCCGACCACAAAGTATAGAGTGAACAAGCATGCCACGAAAATCTCACGATTGTTGCCGATTATCGGAAACTCGTCGCTGAGTGCCGTTATAATCGCCTCCGAACCTCCGAACTATAAAATGACATTAATTTCTTTGTTACGCTTAAGCGAGACATTTAATGCTCTCATAAAGAAAAGGTCGTTATATCGTTATATCGATTAATATACGGAAGAAGTTGACAGCTTTACTTAAAAAAAAAAAAAAAGAAAAAAAATAGTTTCATGAATCGTGACACAACAACGCGACACCTCGGAAGTCTTTATCGATTACAGACAATACGATAAATAACATCAAATCAGACTATACTGATTTTTGAAGCGACGAATGGAAGAATCGTACCGAGCTGTCCAAACCGAGTGTGAGTAGCATCATGAAAAAGATGAGCGCCCAAAACATCGAGCCTGGCATAGTGGCGATGGCTGCCGGATAGACGATGAAGACCAAACCCGGTCCTTCCGTGGCGACATCCTGAATGGATTTTCCGCTGGCGTGCGCCATGTAACCGAGCACCGAGAATATAACGAAACCGGCGACGAAGGACGTCGCGCTGTTAATCAGGCTCGTCAATAGGGCGTCTCTGCGGAGAACATTCATGTAAGAACGCTCGGGCGACCCTCGCTTTTATGCGCGCGCATAAAAGAAATTCGGTCTTACTTGTAAACATTGTTGTGATACTTGTTGTAGCTCGCGTAAGCCAGCAGTACTCCGAATCCTGGTCCTAGAGAGAAAAATACCTGCGTCGCGGCGTCCACCCATACCTAAAAGAAGACGAAGAGAATACTCGCGGAAGGTGGTCAAATATATATTCCCATACTTTCCCTTTAATTTCAAATTTATCTACTTAAAGTTCTCTATATAAAAGGCAGTAAAATATTAAATTTACTTGTTTCTTTCACAGATTTAATCAATATTAAATATTTTGTTTTTATCTCGAGATTATTAAGAACAATCATTTTTCGCAAGATTCAACTGTAGCAATTCTAAGAATTCGAAGATATAGTTAACATTTTTATCATTTATTATTTCAAACATTTCGTGAAGTATCTACGGAATTCAAATTTGCTGTATCGAATACATCAATTATAACGCGTATTTATCAAATCAACAAATAGAATAATATACGCACGTTTCTATATATATATATATATATATATATATATATATATATAAAAGAAAAATTGCAGATATGCACTGCATTTGCGAGAAATCTGACGCCTAGAGATGGCAGATGTGGAAGCGTGGGAAAAGAGAAGAGCGCCCAGCCTATACGTCAGACCGGCTTCTCGTATATCCACGGATTAACGGTGATCAACAAATCCACTTTCTCACCGATATAAAACCCACTTTAGCGACGACGGTAAAGCGGCTAAGTCGTCGTACGGACGAAATGCATTCCGCGCGCGAAGCACGAGAGGGTCGGCGCGCGATCTAACGTTCTGGCGCGTGCTCGACCAAACTCTAATGTTCATTATGACAGCTACACAGAGTTTCCATTTTCACCGTCGTCAGTTAACCCTGCACGTTTCTCCTTTCCTCCCCCCCCCCCCTCACCCTTATTTTTCCCGCACCACCGTACGCAGCCTCACCCCGGGCTCGTCCAACCCGCTCCCGCTACCCTATAAACGCATTAACTCCCGAAGTTTTCTCCTTTTGTCATTTGCCGCGAATACGTCGTAACTCATGGTAATCCAGGTCAACGATAATAAAACAATCGCCGGTGATGCCCGGATACTTCCCTCTCGTACGATTTTTTTTTAAAAACCCGTGCCCGGTATTGTGAACGAAGAATTTTTCAACGTCTCGTTATGAAAGAATAATGTTCACTATAATACACAGTTAAATAGCCTCAGTATATCATACAGTTTTTTAAATTTAAATTGTATTATTTTTCTATCACGAGATTTAACTATATAATTTAATTTAGAATTGTTTGCGAATTGCTTAAATTCTATTCATTATTAAATTATTAATTTTGTATTCATTAATTACAGAGTGTTCCGTACATATCATTTTTATTAAAGTTTATTTAGAGAATGCATTACTTTAATTTTAATAAAACATATTTATCTCAAGGAGAATTAAATACACGACGAACGGGGGCTAAACTCTTTTCGAAAATCCTGAATGTCCCAAATATTTGCACACAAGTATGCAACACAAAAATGCTACAACGTACCTCTGCTTTCGTGATAGCGGTGAAATTTGGACTGAGATAATAACGGATCCCTTCGGTACTACCCGGCAGAGTGACACCCCTTATCAGCAAAATCAGCAAGACTGCGTAAGGGAAGAGAGCGGTAAACCAGACCACCTGCAACAAAGGAATCGCTCGTCCTGCGTAACGCGGGCTAAAACGCTATATGCGTATAAAATAGATAGCACTTGATGGAGGAAGCTCTGCTCGGTACATAAGCGCGGTGCTTCTCTTGTATCTCTTAAACCCTCGCGAAAAATCAAAGGTACTTCGCGAATAATCGCTCGTCCGTCCTTCGAATCTCTAATGAGACATTCAGCTTACCTTGCCGGAAGTCGAGATGCCTTTCCACAGAGAAAAATAGCAGACCAGATAGACTACGAGCAAGCATAGCGCGATGTCCCACTTAATGGCTCCGAGATCATGTAAGCCCTCGCTTTCGTGCAGCTCCAAGATAGCGCGGCTTAAGGGAAAAAGTTTTGTAATTCATAAGGGTGTACGATTTATATAAAAAGAGATTTATGTTCTATATTTTAATAAGATCGTGTGCGCATTATTATTAATCAATATTTAATAATCGCGCCGCGCGCGCGCGCGCGTGTGATAAGAGATCTAAATATATATAGATACTTATTTAATATAGTATCTCGAAACTTTTTCAAAACTTCTTTTCACAATGTATCTTAATTATTTTTATATTATCTATTATATGTATATTATTCTTATTATAATATATTATTCATTTTATTTATATCATTATTTTATTAGAGAATAAATTCAGATTTAAAAATAATATTTCGATATCTAAATATTCTTATTCTTTGAGCATTATTATAGTATATTTTAAATTATATTATATATCACGATCTACACGAGACAAATTGATATTTAACGACTCTAAGATTTTCGACTAAAATGTTAACCGTTTGTCAACACGCGTTTTTACAAGTGAAAACTGAGACAAAGTATCGAAAGTTACTCACTTAAAGTATTCATGCGCGGCGCTCGTATGATTATCCGCTACAGCGGTGTCCGATCCTTGATCGATCAGGAATCGGGTGACATTTCCGATGTTCTCGTTCATCTCGCTGGTCATCGCATCCTCGAGAGCGTACGAGACGTTCGCGTCGAATTCGCGACACAGCGGCGTATTCCAGGGATTGTCGCACGTGGTCCACGGTAACATCGTGGAGAACGAGGCGAAGAAATAACGGAGCGACCAGGCGATGATAACGTTGTAGTAGAAGTCAACGTAAAACGCGATCAGGACGACCGCGTATCCGATACCTGATTAAGGACAATTCATGTTTTCACGCGCATCAAGCACGATGACAAAGTTATTCTCCGAAAAGCTTACAATTAGTGTCTGCATTCTGTTTCTCTCAAGGAGAGAATACATGTATGATTCGAAATTATCGATAGCTAGAGAAACGATTCGATTAATAGATTCGTTATCATATAAGATATTATTGTTCCCCCTCTTCCCTAAAATTTAAGATCTATCTACCTATCTGTCAGAGGAATCGTTGGTCGCAATTGTTAATTCTATTTCGATCGAAAGTTTGAGTAAACTCGCGATATAGAATACGAGACAATTTTATCGAGAAAATTTTCTAACATCATTTCGAATCGTCATTCGTCGCAACTTTTTAATCGCGCACGGTAAATTGACGTTAGATGCGCCGAGATCACTAAATAGATTAGCGAGATGATCGCGCAGGTAGGCGCGAAAAAATCAGAGCTGCGTGCAGGAAACGCGCCGTCCTTCTCGCACACGAGAGAAGTATCGCATTTTGCACACGAGCGCGCATATCTTAAGTCCGCGCGTCTCTATGCAAATGACAAAACGTGACCTTCCTTCCGCGCGAGATCATGCATACGATGACACACACTATGCGCGCGTGCATATAAGATATCGCATCTGCCGCGGAGGATCTCGATTCTCGATCGATCGTACGGCGATCGTACGGCGGATCGGGGAGGGGCGAGGGAAGAGGAGGGGGATGAAATTGTACCCCTGTGGAAATGAAGTGGGAAATCGGCGGAAATGGAGGCTCTTTACGCGGGAGAGCAACCGTCGGAGCCGTCTCTCGCATCCCACTGCGCGCGAGAGATCTCGGATTTATACGCATTACATAAAGCAACCGCAGCCACATTACGAGAGAGCGAGAGAGATCTGCGAGGCCGCGTCTTGTATATATATATATATATATCTGATCGTATATGTACACGTGTGCACACATATTCTGCTCTATATACTCCGCTCCGCTCTATTAGAGCGCTAAGAACGCGCGGCGGCGACGAACGACCAGCTGGATTCCTTTTCGCTGGACCGCAAGATCGGGCGATTGTCCCCGCGACTGGAAAAGGGAGACCGAAAGAGACCGAGAAAAGTCAGAGAGAGAGAGAGTCCAACTCCTAGCTCGGAATACCAATATCCCTCGAGAGCGACGAGAGCGGGAGAGCGGCGCGGGAGAATATAATGAGAGTAAAGAGGGTCGTTCCGGCTCTTAAGTCCTCGAGACTTTTCCGGAGACTGTATTCGCGCGGATTTCTTCGCTCACCCCGTCGCAATATATTTTCACCTGTTGTGTATAGTCTCGCTAGATGTACGTTTCATGAATCCGGGCACGACTGGGCGCCCAAGTACGTTCAATGGTACGGCGATGGTCGTTTCTCGTCGCGAGAAGCTATAAACTTTGAGTGTAATACACTAATGTGATATGGAATGATGTGAGGTGAGAAATAAAAATGGCGAATTACATCGATAATCGTTCAGTTCAATCGTGCTTTGTGTGACTGTACTTTTTTTCATATTTTTTCTAGAATTAGAGTTAAGGAGAAAAAAAATAAGGACTCCGACCATTGATAAATTGATATCCGGCCGTACTTATGTCATTGTGTCGTCAGACGCTATTACTGTCATAACGTTCAATTTTCGCGCTTTCGAGATTGCCCGGATGATGATTAGAGCGATGATATAAAAGGGTTGTAACGTGATTTTGTAACTTATCGAATGATTTCATTCAATTTGCAAGTGCGTCACTATTCGAATATATGTACAGTGTAAGTTAATCTATCTCCGTTGCTATGTCGAGGGAGGGTCCAATTAAGACAGATACAACCTCAGTTTCTCGCGTTGAAATGTAAAAATAGTCGATTAGATAATTGTCGAATAGATAAGCTGAATCGTAGGATAAGCATATTTCGAACACTCTAACTTTAACATAATATAATGTAATAGATTTTCTAGTTTCTTTTACTATAGCAACTATTCATTGTGCTTGTGTTAAGGATAAATATCTTCAAGCTATCTGTGCATTTTTACTTATTGTTAGCTTCGTCTACTAATTTCAGAGATTTGTGAAAATTTAAAAAAGATTGAAGAAAATATGTCGTACTGTCGCGTCAGTAACAATCTGACTTATAGACTTACCTTTGAAAAGCGGCACAAGTCGACCCCAGCACGTGATGGCACCCTTTCTGTTGAACTGACCGAGTGCGAGCTCCATGTAAAACAGAGGAATACCGCCGACCACCAACATCACACAATAGGGGACCAAAAATGCGCCTGTGAACAGAGAAATATGTGTATGTGTGTGAACAGATATCACATTTAATGGTTTCTTGCGTTAAAACAGTGTTGAAATAGTCGATTCAAGTTAGAAAATTCAAGATAAATGATTAAGGATAAGCATATTTGAAATACTCTAACTTTAAAACAACATAATGTAACAGATTTTCCATTTTTTTTTTTGCTACACCAAAAACTATTAATTATACTCTTAGGAAATATTCTCAAACTGTATCCTGTACAGTTTTCTTTTATTACTTATATATAGCTCGCTCTATTAATTTTACATTGTAAATATATGTACAAATATGTGATAACAATTATTGTTTTCAATAGAGCTTTCATTAGAGATATCATCGCAATAATTCATCGAATGTCGATCCTCAGCCAATATTAGCATCTTTAATTAACATCGAATCATAATAATGCGATTCTATCTGATGACTGTATTACAACTTCTTGGAATAAGTCGATCAAATGAGATCCTATTATTCTTCTGTCCATCTAAGGTTCTGTCCGTCTAATTGTAAGAGGGTCTTTTTTGCGGAAAATCTTTGAATCTTAAGACAAGAGCCTATTGTACGACACGGAGCAGGACGATTATTGTGCGATCTAAGAAACGGAAATAAGAGAAAGAAAAGGTGCTGGTATCCGGAAAGAAGGCGTCCGTACAAGAGGGAAAGAAGTTACGAGACGAACAAATTAGAGAATAAGAGATCGTAAAGTATGCGCATGTGTGTAGCCACAAAGAGAAACACTCCTAAAAAAATCATTAGCACAATCATTAACATTGTGTGTGATACATTTTTTGTAAAGTTGAAATAATTTAGATTACTAATTCCACGTCAAAGAATTATGATACGAAACTTGAAGATCTTCTTGACATATTTATACAGAGTAAAAACTGAAAATTATTTTGCTGTCAACAGTGTTACTTAATGACAATTACGTAACATATTTCTTAATTAAATAGCGTTAGAATTAATAATACATATTTTTATGTAATAATAATATATTATTACACAAGAATATATATATATATATAATTTTAATAATAATTAAAAAAATTAAAATCGAATTTTATTTATTATTTCTCCCTCGCTGCCTGGGAGTCTTATTATTCTCTAAGCGATTAAATAGTTCTAATTTCAAGTTACATAATCTCATGGAATCGTAATTACAAACACTTTTTAAAAATTGTCATGCGTTTTTGGAAAAGGGCTAGTACAGTTCCTGTTGGTTGATGATCGACTCAGTCGTGTCACCGTGTTAATGTCACCTTGCCGCATTTCCGAAAGTTGACTATCGAATTACGCGCCTAAAAGCACCTCGCTACCGGTGCTCTAAATAACGCACAATGCAGTTATGGAACTAACCCGCTGGTATGAGTGCGTCACATATCGCATTTTTTTCCACCGGTTTCTCTCTGAGCGGTATGTGTTATCTTTCTGCCTATACACTAGCTTCTTTATATAATATGGATCGCGTAAATTTGCAGATGACTATGATTTTTACAAACTCCGAGAAATTCTTAGAATAATAATAATTCATTGAGATCTGCGTAAAGAATTACTATAAAATATTCAGAAATATACTTAAAAAAAGAAACAAAAAGATTGAAATTATCAAACAATTAATATTCGTCATATAAAGTATCTAAATATATATTTATGTTAAATTTGCGCGTCGAATTGTCGATCAATGATCACAACTTTTTTACAGAGTTTGGTAATAATTTGTCACACAGTCGTGAGAGATCCAATTTTTTATCCGTGAAGAATTTTGTGAAATAATATCGCATATTGCATAAATAAATGTGACAGGATAAACGCAATCCGAAAGAGAAGAATAAGACAGTTATATATGCTTATTTCCTTGATCTCCCTTCTTAGCTCCGATGGAACTTTCGTTCCGTACCCATGGAAATGTAATCGCATTAAGAAGGATATTGTCGTTGAGTAACCTTGATTAATTTCCTCTTGTTCCTGCCTTGGCAGAAAATCGACAAATCGATCGTATTAAAAATCGTATTCTCTTAAATGGACCGCATGGTCGCCGGATGGTTCCATTACGTGAGAAATTACTTATGATAATTAAAATTGTGAGTCAAAATTCAAGATTCAGTTTCACACTTTTACGATATGTATTCTGCGTACAGCGCATCTTATTTGTATTGCAGTTTGCATAGTGTGCATATCACGTTCAAAATATACATAAACTGCAATATATTCTATACAAATAGAAATTTTATATATGTATATATAATATTAATAATTTCCTCTAATATATTTACACATAACATCCATATATTTAAATAATTTACGCTGTAAAAATAAGATAAGCTCTCATGATATGCAGCTTCAACTTTTATATGCGCTCTCTTTTATATGTTTGATATCAAAGTCAAATTATCAAATTTATGTATTAAAAGAGAGAGAGATTCTTTTAAAAAGATTTAAAATTTGCGCACATATATTAATTGTGATAATTTTTTATCTTGCAGACACAAAAAGATGAATTCACAAAAGGTCGAAGAATTGACAAAAATTATCTCAGATCTAGAGCATATCCTTTTCTCTTTTTCTCTCTCTCTCTCTCTCTCTCTCTCTTTCTTTTGTCTTGACATGTCGCTAACGTCGAGAACAAACGTCCGGCCTCGGACAACAGTTCCGCTCAATTTTCCCTCTTTGAACGTGCACTCGCGCAAAGGCTTAGTGCTTAAAGCTGCATTTTACGCCCGAACAAAGGCGAAAAGCTCGTTCGAATGAAACGTAATGCATTCTCGCGAGATAATCGCACCAATTGTAGACCGTCGATCGGAATACGCTTTTACCGAAAGATATACGAAGGTCGAGTTGCTGGTGTTGATGTTGTCGACAAAGGTCGACATGCATTATTTTGAAAAAAACGAGCATCTCTTAAGTATAAATATTATAAATATTCCATCCGTATATGTTTTTACACGCATACTGCGAGACATTTTAAATTTACGTAAAAATCTATTGACTTAAGAAATTCTCGAATAATAAATCTACGCGAAATTATGAAATTATTGCGAAAATTATTGTATAAAGTAGAACGTTAACCTAATATTAATTGAATGATGATCTAAATTATCTTATACGTGTAATAAATACATACACTTTGAGTGTAAAAAATGAAATTTCTTCAAAAATTCTTTGCGATAACGCGTTAACGTTGGCTCTTCGAGGATACATGCCAACATCTATCATTTTTCTGCTTCACGATGAATTACATTCCATCATTGTGACATCCCGGGAAAAAATGATATATATCAAATTAGATAAAATCAGATCAAATTATATCTGATCAGATCTTGATTTTGTCTCCGATTTGATATGATTATCAGATCTATTTAGATTTGTTCGGATATGCCTCATATCTAGTCAGATCTAATCATATCAAATCGGAGACAAAATCAAGATCTGATCAGATATAATTATACAAAAAAAAGGATTTAATCAGATATAATTTGATCTGATTTGATATGATCATTTTTTCCCGGGAAGCGATTTCTTCATAGATAACATTGCGTAAGACTAATGAATTCTCGTCGATTGAGTAATCTGTATCGATATAGCAAACCGGTCTAGAATTTCGATTAGCATTTATACGATGAATAACATTTACATTATTCAAATGCGAAGGAATTTATCTTCTCAATAATCAGAAATCGTGTAATCTTGATCAAATAGGAAAACCGGATAATTCGTTGAGAATTTTACGGATGAGAGTTTCCGCGAAGAGACTATCCTTGTGTGACGAAATCACCGAGCGGATTCGATGAATTCCAAACGAGGAAGACACCTGGCGCAACAGGCGTCGCGCAGTAATTAAGCAAACACGTGGGACAAGCTGCACCTAATTGTGACATTCGAAGATAAACATTCCGTGTTTTCTTTTTACGTGGCTTTGTTTTTTTCAATGAAAATACGTAGGCGATAATCTCGTATTTCCGCTCTTTCTATTTTAAAAAAATAATTAAACATATCTAATCTCTACTAAAATATATACAAATATTAAAAAAATATAAATATCAAATATATGTTACAAATATATTAAATTAAAATCAAGCTTTCTTCTAATAGGTGATATACGATCACAAACATCAACTTATTTTATATTAAAATTACTCGGTGGAAACTTATCGGCTCTATAATTTTCTCTCGAACAGTTTATACGAGTTTCAAACGCACGGATATAATTTCAGCGCAATATTTTTACATCGTCCAATGCGCATTTCTGATTATGCAGATTTATTTCAGTTTACCCAGAATCGCGCGAGGAAAGGCGTTACGCGCTCGTCAAGACAACCGTACCATTACTACAAGACAACCGTATCATTATCGAAGTGGCATAACAGACAGCTATCGGTACTGTACAGGACGATACGTGTATCGATACGATACGCGCTCCGTTCTGAATTATAATCACGAAACAACACGTTAATAACGCTTCCCGTAGGGTGATAACGACGCAGCCGCCGTCCGGCGGGGATGGAGAGCGGCGTCGCGCACGTCCATGATCAAAGGCCCGTCCCGAATGGGAAATTATAATTAATTAAGGTAATTGGAAATTAGCGACCGATCTTGCCCATCCTAATGGCGCGGAGCCGCGCGCTCTACTCCGCTCTTAATTGAGTTAGCAGCCGCTTTTGAGGAGCCTCTGTATCGCTGACAGCGGCCCTAATCGCATTCCTACCGGGGACTCGATAGAGCCCCCGGGTACTAATGGCGCCGTCGTCGCAGATTGCCGCAGCGAGCTTAACAAAAGTCAATAAGATTGCCGACCGTTTTCCAAGATCGAGCCCTAGATGCGGCGCAGATCGATCTTCAAGGAGCAAAGAGCAAGAGATCGCGCGAAGAAAGTCGGAGAGCGAAACAATAATGACGATCGAGCGGCGCTTACGTCAATTCGTAGACGAGGTAAACGCAAGTGTCATCACGTGGTCTATGAATTTTTTATGCAGAGTGTATTTGAAAAATATATATAGTAGTTTTTCTCCTCTCTCTTCTCTCCTGTGAGATGCGCTCTCTTTTGAGATCTTTTCCTTTCGAAAAATTCAAACCGGGAATAGAATTAATCAACATCAGAAAATTAAGGGGTTTTGCTGAAATTAAGCTTCAACGCAAACCAAGTAAATGTTATTTTTTTTACATAATTCTAAAGTGATTTAAATTTAACGAGATTCAAATTTCAGATTTTTCTTTTGGTCGAAAACATTTGATGAAGCTTCGAAGTATATGTATTTAATTAAATATTTGTCAAGACAAATTTATCTCCAAATTTAATAACGAATATCGAATTATCGAAAGATCGGAGAATATTTTTCGACGATTTTCGCGAACGATTTTGTATAATATACCGTTTGTTCATTACGATTTATTTCTCACTGTCCTTGGCTCGCATCGCGATTTTTATTATTTGGTGAATATATTAATATCTTAACATTACAGAAATGATAATTTATGTTCAAAGATCGAGATAGTTTTAACTTCGCTTATAGGCGACTTTTAAACGCGAAAATTTTCTAATCACACGTCGTAACAATAATTTACAATAAACCAAAATTATAATTGCAGATACAATAATGTAAAGAGATATTGTTCGCGTGTCTATGTTTATTATTATTTAATACATTATATCTTTGAAAATCTGCTCGTAAAATCGTCATTTCGTCTCTTTCCGCGATTTAAGCAGAGACGTAAATATCGTTGTAATAGAAGAATAACAAGCGATTTATCCTGATTTATGTGTAGCTACTAACGTTAACTGATCGTTCTCGCATTATCTCGAGAGAGACGTGTTATGCAAATTCGTAATATTAGCGTTTGAAGTACGATAAGGAAAAGTGCACACATACGATGCATGAATTATTTATAAAATTTGCACGTGCAGGTGACGCGATTGGCATGTAGTATCGATGGAATATCGTCATGTTTTATTAGTGCATGACATGCATACAATGAAATCAATAATGAAATCAATCTGCACAGTGAGCAATAAGACAAAATTCACGCATGCGACATTACTTGTAATTAAACGTAACTTTTTTTTGTTTTCCTCAGAAATATTCTTAATTGCAGAATCCTTAAAGGAGCCAAGTTATTCAAAGTAGAAGCGGCATTTAGAAGCGACAACCGCATAATTTTAATTGCTTTCGCACTTGCCTCGTGAAAAAAAAAAAACATTAATTTCATTGTGCGCGCCGCGCGATTTACGCCGCGTCCTGTAAATTACGCATCTTCTGCTTAATTATAATCAATTTGGACACAAACTACAGGTGCGGCGCTCTCGCCGTCGAGAATCCTTGTCGAGCGGGATCTAAACCCCGAGGTCATTTTCCGCGAGGTAAATGCCAATTAGTCGACCGGTTAGCCCGGTATTGCTCGCCTGCTGGAGTACATTACGTCGACGACGCGTAACACTCAATCCACTCCTCAAGTTAACTGCGAAATAACGTCCGACGACGATGACGTTACGAAGCAGTTGACGAAGTTTGCCCCGCGTGACAAGGGTATCGAAGGGATGAAGCGAGATGAATTCGTTCGTCCGCGAATGAGAAAGGTCTCTGAGCTACGCGGAAACTTAGGAACAAAAAATGCCAAAGATGGAATTGGAGAAAGAAATGTAAACTTTATAATTAAAATAACTTTATATATATATCTCTCTCTTGTGGAATTAATTTTGAATTTAAGCCCGTCCGAGAACGATATATCTAGTCAGCGGCGACGTCAATGACAGGAACGTCAAACAAGCGAATTTTCTAGTGAAATTTTGCAATGTGATGTAAGTGAGAAATTTATAATTGTACGATCTGAGAGTAAATTAATCAATTTTTTTGTCTCAACTTTAAAAACCATTGGAATTAAAGTGAAACATAACCGATTATAATTCCGACGCATGTAGCTCTTTCATTTTTTTTTTTCTCCGAAGCGGAAAACCAAAGCGCAATAAATAATAACGCGATCTCGCGATCAGTGATGCGAAGAAATTGCGATGTTCAAGAAGCGGAGTGGGAAACGTCTGATTAGAGGCGTGCTACGAGACGAAACTGTAGCTCGTTATTCGTAACAGACGCAGGTGGAGGGGAATGGAAGAAGGGACGATGGGAGAGACGGGGTGGTGTTTGAAAGGGCGGGATTATTGAAATCGTATTCCTGTGCCGCTGCGCTGTCCCGTCAATGACAGAGAGAAGCACACTCGACACACTCGCGGGATAATCGAAAATAAACTGCGCGGAAATCGTGCCGCGTCGACATGCACTTACCACCACCGTTCTTGTAGCAAAGGTACGGGAATCGCCATACATTAGCGAGATCGACGGCGAAACCGATAACCGAGAGCAAGAAATCGAGCTTCCCCGACCAGGTCTCTCTGCCGTCGCCGTCGCCGCCGTCGTCGCCGCCGCCGCCGCCGCCGCCGCCGCCACCGCCCTTCGGGACATTCTTCACCACCGTCGACGACATCCTTCGGATACCTGAAATCACAGCATGTATTATTTTCGCGATAAAAATATGTAGAATCTCTGTCTTTAAAGAACGCAGATACGTTTTTTTGTGTGTAAAAGATGGCATTTGTATTAGCGTCACGTTTGTAACTTTGTATTTATAGGTGAAGGTTCACACAGGAGTAAAGATTTAGAAGACTTATGCGACGTATATGAGCATAGCCAAAGCCACTAATAATTTATTATTTGACTGATTAAGAAAACTAAAATTATAATATTATTAGTACAATATTCGGCAACGCGTAGATTGCGTCTTACATCATCTTCTTGTCCGCATTTTTTAAAAATATTAAGAGAGTTACGTTGCTTTCTAATTGAATTTTTTTTACTTAAGGCTCCCGATTTCTCACTATTGAATTGCGACGAAAATAAAAAAGCGAAATTTTCTCTTGCATTATACGTCGAAATAAATTAATTTTTTGCACGCGCCATTATTTCTATGAGTCTAAACTAGAAAAAGATAATTCCAAAATTTTCAATCTTGAGCCTGCAAACAAGATCACAAAGAAATAATCGAATAACAAGTTAGAAAAAATATTACCTTTCACTTAAATACAGAATAGAAAAAAAAAATAAAAATAAAATAGTAACAAATAAATTTCTCCAAAAGAGTCGAAGATGTATAAATAAAACGAAGGTATAGATAAAATTATCTCTTAAAAGCGGAAGAATGTCGAATTATCTGTGCATGCGCATACCGAACAACATAAACATAATCTTAGAAGTATGATTCACGAGTGCATGCCTATTACACGCGAAATTAAGCGCAAGGCCGCGAATGTGCGAGGAGTGAAAGGAGTTGAGCGAAAGGAAGGCGTAGCAGGTAGAAGCTAAGAGTAGAAGTGGGAGAGGAATGAATGACGCTAACGCAACAGGAAGGAAATCGCCTTCATGTGGTTATTATATTATTATTATTATTCGCGGAAATATATATATATATATATATATATATATATATATATATATATATATATATATATAGCGTATGTGTGTGCGCGTGTGTGCTGCGTGTGTGCGAGAGAGAGAGAGCGTCGCGTGCGCGGCGCGGCGCGGGCGCGTGTAATTTGGCGACGACAAGTTATCGATAGCCCTTCAAGCGACAACGCTCGACCCCCAACGAGCCTCATTGTGCCCCGTGACGGGTACCGGTCAAACAGCGTATATTTCAAAGGCGATCGCGGGCGAACCGGCCTCGAGGGGCCACTCGACGACGGGTTTTCTGTCACGCGCACTGATCCACGCTTATCCACGCGGAACCGACCCGGTTAATTGATATTCGGCGGTTGTGCGGAGACACCTACGAACGCGCAAGCCGACGCGAAGATGGACGACGACGAAAAATCGCGCTGCATGCCGTCAACGCGAACGAGATCGATCGCTCCTGCCTCCGTCATGATATCGGAGGCTGAGCCGATTCGCTAAAACGCGACTTGACGCGTGGGACTGAGAGAAGACTCGTTCAATTGAAAAAAGAAATATTCATAAATTTAAAACAAATAGTAAACTAAATTAATCAAGTTTTTATTTATATAAATTAAATAAACTGGATATATATATTTAAGGAGAGACACAGTTATGTATAGCGTAAAAAGAGTTAAATTTCTTAATTTGTTATATTTTTACTCGACTTTTGATACAATTTTTTTGAAAATTTTGAGAGAGAGAGAGAGAAAGAGAAGTTCTTAGATTTAATTCGCTAAATGACGATGATAAATTCTAACATTTTTTGAGAAAAATCAATAGCATGTATTTAAATTTTAATTGGTATCTAAAATCTGTCAAAAAATCGATACGTGACGCATTAAAACAATACATTTTTAAATAAAAGTATTGAATTATTTAGCAGTATTTCTTAATTGCTCAATTATTAATGTATCTATGCTATTACCTATCTATCTGCTTCGACAATTATAGTGCTTTTCTTATAAGAGAAGGGATTAAATGCATTATCCAAGATTCTTCCCTCTTGAAGCGCGAACGACAATATTTCGGCCGAGATATTACCAGTCGCTAACAAGTATTCCAAAACTAGTTTTAGCGAGGTTTAATGGCTGAAGGAGATGGAAAAGAAGGAGTGGGAAAAGGAGCGACAACACAATGTCATATTCTCTGAAAATCGAATTCCTGCCGACGTATATTCTTACAGTGAGATCCGTCGCGTTGATATTTATCCGGAGACTGATCTTCCCCCGTAGTCAGTTATTCCCGAAACGGGGTAATCCCAGGAAATACGACGAATTAATAACTGTGCAATCGCAATTGAATAATAAAGATAACGAACCGCTTTCGGTAAGATATATCCGCAGATGCATATGAGGATAAACGAGGGAAAACCGCAACGACGCGAATTGCCCGTCGCGGAAATTCACACTTTTTTCGACATTCGTTCGCGTTTGCAGGTTCAAACTAGACATTTTAATTCTTATATTAACATAACACATACTTCTAATGCTATGGTGCGATCTCTTGAAATACCTAGATTTTTGGACAGCAAAAAACACATTTTTGTTTTATTAATAATTGTGTAAAAAAGTTACAAAAAGAGCGCGAAATAGTCTAGAAAGATTTGCTACAAAGGTATTAGTTTTTTTATTTTGTTTCACTTTTTCCTTCATATTCTGTTTTTCCCTTTTTATAGGAATAAGATTTCTTAAGATAAATTTAAAAAAATATGACTATATTCTCTTAGACAAGATTACATTTCTATCTATCACTTTATGACGTTATATTTTTGATAATTTATGCAAATAGTGCAAATATCTTACGACGTCACTGACTTATATTCTTTCAGACTGCTCGCATAGCTATTTATTATGAAATGTTTTACCGATAACAGAGTCAAAACAAAAACGCGTATTTTTTTAAATAGAATCAGTTGCATATGAAGAAATCGTGCATAATCTCGATACGTTATCTTAATCATTCGCGAAATGCCCATTCAACTTTCTACTCCAAAAAACTGTGTGTAAAATTAATGTAGATGAGTACACCAATGAAAACCGGTTCAATAAAATTAAGTTTATATTTTTTTAGAAAATATTAAACGCAAAACTCTTTGCCAGTTTCTGTTACGTTTATGCATTCATAAATTAAAGCGGATTTATCGAAAATACGCGACTATTCAAGGAAATTTTATCTTATTCTTATATTTTATTCTAATTTTATTATTAATTTTATTTAGTATACTTTTCTCAAATACAATCAACAACATTTAAGTGCTTTTAGTTATCGAAAAAGCTAAATTATTCAACACTATTCATTAACCGATCAGAGTTATTGATGCATCTACTCCGAATTTCGAAATGCTACAGCATTAGGTTACTTTTAAAAATTGGAATTATTCATGCGTCAAATTGTTAAAAAAAATAATAATTTGTTTTATTGAAGAAAATAAGAATAAACAAAATTAGAAGTATCAATCTTAATTGTCAATTAGTTATCAATCCTATTTCTCCGACTAATACTCGTCTTTCAAATAGCAGTCGGAAAGTTTAAGCGCGAGATAATATTCATGTAAAATACATCTTTTTGCATGACGATGCGATTTAAAAATAAATGAGTATGCAATAATTAATACTTTACAATTAATACAAAAAAGTATTATGCATCTACGCGCGTTGACATATAAACAAATTCGCGTTCTAATCGACGGTGACTGTTTCTAAATGCAAAAACAGTGCGTGTGCGTGTATGTGTGTAGTTATATATCTTTATAATGATCTTTATAAATATGTATTTTAAAAAATGCTACTATATATATATATATATATATATATATATATATATATATATATATGTATCTTCTCTCAACACTTATTTATACAAATGTCATTTTGTCATTTTGTCACTTAACATTTTAAACCCATCAGATGCTTTCTTACGATAAATATCTACCAAGTATAATGCTTGCGGCAATAAAAAATCGCGAATAAGATTCCTCACGCAACACTTGTCATAACTTTGACGGCCTCTACTTCGAGATTCTACAATACACTTAAATAACAGATATCCCACGCGTTTGTTTAGTCCGCTTAATTATCTTTATTGTGAATCGTCTGTAACGCATTATACTGTGACAAT